>NNCF01126834.1:0-54189 GCA_002313205.1 Laupala kohalensis | reverse complement strand
AAGAACTTGCTAAATAATAATTAGAAATAGCAGTATCGTTGATGTTGTTAGTTGAAAGCCAATGCTCTGTGAGGCATAGCAAATCGAATCGATTTTCGTGTACCAGAATTTCAATGTCTGTCAATTTGTTTGAAAGGGATTGGACATTATGATGAAATATAATTATTTTATTTTCGCAAAGAGTTTTCTATTTAATATTTCTCTTCTATTTAATATTTAGCTAGCTTACTCTAACGAATAAAGCATGTAAGATGCCGTACTCAACTCTGCATGTAAGATCCCGTACTTAACTGCATCGGATCTGAGGATTCATTACCCGTGTTTTACTAGTGGGAAGCCTGAGAACAGGTTTACTGCATGTGCAGAGTTCACAAATAGTTCGCTTTTAGTATTGTAATGAGATATATTCGTCATGTTTTGCATAAACATTGAGTTTGCATCTTAGTTGTGTATAGTCATTCAATGGCATAACTTTCTAATTTTACAGATTTATTTTTCGTGCAAAGTTTAGCTGCTCGTTAACAATACACTACTACGTTAAACTTGAATATTAAAATTCCCGTTGCTCAACAAACTATTACTCTTTGTCTCTTTTACTTCCTCGCTCTCAGAAAGTACTGGTATTGTAATCGCAAAAATTTCTATTGCTAAAAAATTCTCGTTTAGTGATTTTTTTAACGCGAAACAAGTTATTTATTGGATGCACACATGATGTTACGAAGTTTCAATATTGTAATTTGTTTGGTACATTATTTGATATTTACTTATTTTTTTGACCCCCTTTATTAAGTGAAGGGGACAAGAGTCATTCATCAAATTATATCTCCTCTGTATCTATTCTTGTTGCGACTGTGGTGGTTTTGAAAAGCTTGAAGAGATACATGTGTCAACAGGTTTTTCGTAATAACTTATCGAAATCCCAACTAACGACCAATTCCCGAACTCCAGTCTTCTATAAGCCCACTTTAATTTCATCCAGTGATAAAGAAACATGTTACAATTCTTTCAATTAGGTTACATTATGTGTATAACGATATATCTTGATTGAAAACACAGCAATTGTTTTCCCGACTTCGCTTTCCTTACCAACTCGTTATCAAATAATAATTCAAAATTGTTTTCGTTCAAGAATACTTTCGGTACAAGCTCCATTGTTACCTTAATGGATTGCAGACGACAATTAACTTTCTGCTCGGGAATCATAAGTTCGCCAAATGTCTTGCGAGAAGAAAAGAAATGTTTTTGTTTTCATTTGTTTCGGGTCTCGTATTCATGGAACTTTGACAATCAGACTTCGTTCTGTCATTAAGTGTATAGGAAGATGTTTTCGATTTATCTTTTATGTCGAGGTTGGCATTCTTTCTTCAATGTCATTTTTGAAAACACTTTTAAATTTTGACGAATCCACAATTTCTTCTATTTAATCTTTAAAACTTTTATCTGTTTTCATCACGGATTAATTTTGAATCATCTACGAAATCAAGTACATATCTTTTCTTATATTTTCCTCGTTCTTTCACGTATATTCACATTCCAGAAGTTGTGAGTATATTCAAGTCTCTTGCCGTTGACATGTATATCATCATCTTTCCGTTAGGAAATGATACTGCTGAATCCGTGCGTTGAGCTATTGTATGAGTACCAGATGACAGGGTGTGATGTGAATGGACGATATCAGAGGTCAGCAATACTGTTGAGATGGGTTTTATCGATGCTTCCCTAGTAGTTTGCCGACTTGAAGCACGCCTGATCCCAGTGTGTCCCATGCTCTGTATGGTCTCAGACGTCGTGTACAATTCGTGTCTGTACTTGTATTTCAATTCAATGCTAGTTTTTGGTTTAATTTTCTGTGAATTAGTTTCTTTTTTCTCTTGGTAGTTGTGAAATATCAAGTTTGAATGTATTTCGTAATAGTGTTCTCAGTGTTCACCTACATATTAAGATGTCTAAGATTACTAGACTATTTTCTCGACAAAATCTTTTCCGTAAGTAAACGAACTATTTTCTATTTGATATGTACCTAATTGTGTGCTTATTGTTGAGTGAATGACTAGTAATTGTCAGTGGTTATTTCAGATTTGTTGTTCAATATTTATAAATTAAAAATGTAGGTTTGAATATTACACATTGTAATTAGCTCTAATATTCCGCTTGTTACAAACCTTCTTGTGCCGTAGCAGATTATTTGGGAAATTTTCTAAGTTTTGCAACAGCTGAGATGCCGATATCTCAGATTTTCTTTAGGGAGTGGAGTAAAACATTAGCATATCAAATTTAAAAATCGTTCACAAACGACACGAATAAAAGGAACATTCGAAAATAATGTTTGTGCTCATCTTGTATTTTGTTCTATGCTGAGATTAACATCTGTGACCAGTCTGTGACATTCGTGATTCTCTGAAAACGAGATAGGATGTACTACGACGATTTCGGATTTTAAAAGTCCTTCTAATCGAGCTTTTGAGAATGTTTCGTTCTCAAGACGAAAAAGATTTTTCTCAGACGGACTCGCTAGGACTCTACCGAAAAGGAAACAAAATCTGTTTATGTTGGCCTAAATAGACTGAGTCAATGGATGCACGGTTGGTGTGGGGTAGGAAGGATAGTTAATCACGATAATACAATCCAGTATTTTATACTAAATATCGAGAGTAAAGTTTGGATTATTGTGAAGCGATTTTATTTTACGATTATTTAATACTTTTTAATGGATTTTTCATTTACTTTGGTTAAGCGTATGAGGTTATTTTTCTTAATAACATAATTCAAAATTATTTACTAATAATAATTAACTGTTATCAGGATTATGTTTGTTTTTAAATAACGAAGATATAAAAAAATGCCAAGTTGAGCTGGCAACGCGTTGACCAGATGTGGGGAATACGTCAACTGCCACCTACTGCCAAGACCTCGTGACAATATATATGTTCCATAATATATGGTGAACCGAGGGACGTCCGCGGTCGGACGTGGCCAGTCCGAGCCTGATTGTCACTGCGATTCTGCAGTTTCATCTCTGCTTTACCAACTCAACGTCGTTTTACGTTGAACTACGTATTTCAGACCTTCCGCACGTACATAAATCTTTAAATCTATGTCGATCATTATGAACGTCTCCAAAAACTGTCTTTTTCTTCAAGAGATATTCTCATTCTTATGCCAGCTACACTAGTAATTGTTTTTTCTATCTATATTTTTATTACGCAATGTTATGTAATAATCATGTAATAGTTCTACTTCGGAGTTGGAACTCCCCCTCTTATTTTTCAACACTTGACTACGAACGTTGGTAAATCTGAATTAGCAACACTGCCTGAATTTCATTGTAGATCTAGTCTGTGATCTAGATTGAGTAAAAGACTCTTGTATTGGGATGTGACAGATTATTCTCCCAAAATCCCGAACAATTTTTACAGACGTTCGTCGCAAGTTCACATTAACTGCAAGGGATATGATTTTGAAGTTGTTGGAATTAGAATACATTTGTTGGGATCAACTAGATGTTATATTTATATTTTCATATGGCTAATAAAGAAAGATGTGTAAATCAAATTTAATTACCGTTTCTCTATTCTTTTTTTTGCCTATTTTCTAATAAAAATGAAAGGAACAAGAAATGGTGACCGATTTGAAATGCAGTAATTGACATTGAGTTAAAATGAATCAATATTCTACGAGTTGCCAACATTAAATAATCTTTTACGATCATTTTATAGACACGTGAGTGAAATATTCGCATTTATCTGCCAGGATTCTGGCCTTCGGTCGGTGATACATTAATAGTGCAATATCCTATTACACGCCATGAAATAAATTACATAATACGCAACTACAGAATAAATATAAACAAAAAAACAGAAACCATGTACAAAAGAATCATAATATTGATATAAACACCCGATCATTTCTGGGTCTTCACGTAAGTTCAAACTCCCCATTGTGTTTTTAATGTGTATCATTTCGGACATGTAGCATTCATAATTATTACGTTTCCTGTTTATTGATAGCACTGTTATTATCATAATTATTATTTTCAACGATACTAAGTCGAAATTATATTTTTGCTTGTTACTTGCCCGTTCTCAACTGTCACTTCGAGCCTTGCGTTTAACTCAACCAATCTTTGAAATCTATTCAACAAAATTAACTCTACAAATTATCTTTGCAACTGAATCTGGAAATTCATATGTAGTTGACAGGGATAAATATTAACCAGAATACTTGCATTGTGGCAATGTTATTATTTTTTTCTTCCTTGAAGGTAAAATGAAGATGTACATTTACTTAATCAACTTAACGGCTTCAAATTTTTGACCAAATATTGTGCCCCGAACCGGAGTCTTGTCTGCTTGCCAGGTTTGTCTGGTTCATCAACAAGTGGGTTGCTTATTCGTCACCTACCACAGTTTGCAGCACACAAAATTAACTTTTTACGATCTTTTTGATTCATCGAGTGAAACAGTTTTGAGTGACTTTCTTCTTAAGAACACATTAACATTAAGTCCCCTGGTCTTTGAATGTTGTAATTGTAAAATATAATTTCAAATGTTCAAGTATTTGGGTTGACTATTTAACTAAGTTCGACTGAATATTCGTAAATAAAGCAGTAAGTTTCGAATGAACGGGAAATTCCTAACTATTTAAAATATCCACTAACATGGAATTGCTCGACGTAGATATATAATGAAAAATGCTATTTGCTTCTCAAATATTTTCAAGTCTGTATATGATTTCCTTGTTTAATAAATAAATTACGTGAATGCCTTTTTTATTGTTTACTGCATATGGCGAGTCAAATTGAACATGGTGCGAGTGAAAATCTCGTAAACCGTTGTTCTTATATATCATTTATCCGAGTTTCGGAATAACTCTTCACTATATTTTGGCTAAATAATCAGTATGTCTTAATTTTCGTTTGACTACAGATTTAAGAAACCAATTTTTCTGTCAATCTGATATCGAAAACACGACCGAAATTCGCTGTGGTAGAAAATAGACGCGCAGCAGTCATTATCCGTAATCGGGTTTCATGTTAATTGATACAATAGAGAAAATAGATTAACTTATGTTCGACAGTTGTTATCGCCTAACAAGTACGATCTGATCAGTTAGTATATGCACTGCAGTACTGCTTATTGCTTTTATTTTCATCGATGACATAAACTAATCTCCCAATCTTTGAGGTCAGTGAATGAAAAAAAACTACCATTGCCCTTCATTATTAACTGCGAATCTTCTGTTGGACCCAATCGTAGGTCATTCTTTTGGGTTAATCTACTATGTGCATCCTCAGAAATCAGAATTATATTTTATCGGCCGATCTTTTTAAATGGGGTTTTACTTGTATTTAATATTTAGTATAAGACAATAAAATATTATTAGCCATTAGATGTATTTATTGTTTTATGTTAGATTCCACAAGCATAAATGCCACGGGGTATCTTGAATCTGGATGTTTCAGGACTAGGTATTTTGGTTTCTGTACTCCAATTAGATATCCTTGTGATAAGCTTTCAGTAGATTCATGACAGTTTAATGAATATACTTATATACTTCATGACAGTTGAATGGATGATACTCTTTATGTAAACTCGGAATCATCTAGATACCGTGAAGACAAAAATCTTGTCAGTATAAAATAAAAATTCTACATGGAAATCTTCGATGCCCTAGTTCTGTGTTACTTTGATAATCCAAAACCAAATACAATACAAGCAGTAGTATATTAGACACTTTTGACAGTTATCTGACTTGTTTTGTAAGTAAACACATCTGTTAGCATTAATTGAGGCTTCAATCATGGTGTTCTGACCCGCATTTTATTGTTGTAATAAAGTGTACGTATTACACACAACGGCAACCACTCTCGTTGACTATAGTCATAATACATTTCTATGTAGTATAATTACATTTAATCTCAACTTCTAGAATTGATACCGGATATTTTGAATATTTTGCGAATACAATCTATCTTAATGTAACTAGTACATTTTCTCATTTCCAATAAATATTTTCCCCGGCAAGGGAGTCACATGTCGGATAAATAATTTCCTTACTGTTCTAGACTCATAAGCATGTAATACGTGAAGTAGAATGATTATTTTTTACCATCACTGGGCGTTTGTTTTGGGAACAACTGAAGTACGTGTGATTTATTCCTAATGACGATTTATTCTTTCAATCATCAAGGTGGCACATAATTAAATGTTTTATTGTTCACAGATTAATTATTAATACTTAAGTGTATAAAGAAATGAAGGAGGAATATTTAGGAACCAGGAACGTTTTTGAATTAATGATATGAACATATTGATATGAAAACGAATATTGCTTTGTTTTCTTCCATGACTTACTTCCGCTAAAAACTTCAGCCAGTCGTGCCCGAGTATTTTATCATTAAAGTAGTTTATGCCATTATGTACCAAAATGTAAATTGAAGCTAGGAACACAATTTACATCAAAAAACCAAATACAAGCTCTAGATGTTATCAACCTGCGTAGAAATCTAAATCTTGAGAACCGTGGAAGATAACGTTTTAAATTGTAAAGAACATCTGGAACGAGCACATGTGAGGGGTGTCATGGTGTAACTAGAATGCTTTGTTTGAAGATTGGGACGGAAACAACTTATCCTTCATTTCGTCCCCTTCGCACAAAATGGCTTTGAGCGACACCTGCTGATTGCTTGGTGACATGCACGGCTTCCTACATTTGCTTCATGCAATTACAGGCTTCTGAGAAGTGACTGTAATTGTAAACCGTAATCCAAAAACACCGCGAATATACAGTTATATAAAAGAAATAAAATGGCAAAAGAGAAGTTATTTCGCTTTTGGAGATATCGTAATCGTTCCACTCCGGAGGAATTTCTCACCATTTTCTTTTATCTCTACTTTTTTTTCGTCCATATTAACGACCTCTTTTTGGTTATCTAGACTCTCTGTATATCAATTGTATCTAACATTCTTATTTTGGATTTTAATTTCTTTATTTTACAATTCAAAAAATATAAATGGACATGTGTGACATACACTACCGTTCGAAAAATTAAGGTATAGAAAGTGTGCGTCTACCAAGACTACAACCATGGAGACCGCATACAATGATTGATGTGTATGCCAACTATTTTAACTCTACTCGAAAGGATTTTGAGTGGAAAAATTGTTTTCGATTTTTATGTGACAACTCATGTTTCACCTATATCCTCAAATGTTAAAAGAATTAAATTACATGGCGATTTCCCCATCTTATTAGAAAAGAATTTTTTTTAATCGGTCAGTAATTATTTTAAAACTATTCTTACATCGAATACTAACCATAGTTTCAAACCGTAAGACATAACAGTTGCATTTTTTGTTTCATATTTTAACGGAACATCATGACCTCGTAGGACAAAAGATTTTTTTAATTAAATTGTCAAATACATAATAAAAACATGTTTTCATTTCAGTATGAACGGTAATCAGGACATTCAGTGTTTTTATTCGTGTCCATTATGAAATGAAGATGAATGATGATTGAATTTTATTATCTGTGTCAAACAGGCGAAGCATATTTCATTTGTCCCATTTTGTTTACAAACAGTTATTTATACTGTAATTAATTGTAAACTTTTTCGTGGAGGAAATACACTTTCTACCGACTTTTTGGAATTTTATTGTCTTAAAAGATTTTTCTAATATTTCTTGCAAAAATATATTATTTGTTTCTATATCCCATTTACATTATTTGTTTCTATACCCATCCTGGCCCGGGTTTTGCTCTGGTTTTCCTTCGGGTAGAGGCGGATTTCTGATACAGGTTCTCTAGGCTTTGTCTAGGGGCGTGTTTATTGTAACAGTAAATCGTGAATTTGGTGTTATTTCAATTCTTATGGTTTTTAAACACCATACTCTGTGTAATCTATAGTTCGATAATAATTTGTACATGTAAAATAAAGTTTTTGTGTTAAATTACAAAAATATTGGCATTCTATTCGTATTATAACTCGCAGCTAACTTTTTATCTTATCTAGGAATTTTTGTTGAAATTTTTGAATCCGTCTCTGCCTTCGGGCTCTTGATCGGAATTGATGGGATGGTACCTTGTTTGCTTCCGGAGAGTAAATTAGTTTATTGTCCTCCACGTGGTCATAAGCAGTCTCTACTGCTTTTTTGACAATAATTTTATTATGTAATGTATGTCGTTTATACGTCATGTAATCACTGCCACCAAGGTATGCTCACTGACAGGTAAATACATTACTAGTTTCCCTCAATCACATTACATAAAAATAAATTAAATTTAAAAAAATTCCAAATTGCAATCATAAGTATCTGGGACACATTTCTGCTATTTGGGAATAATATGAGTGGATTGTGGAGTCAGCGTGGCTCAGTGGATAGAGCACTGAGTTGCTGGATGGATGGCCGGGGATCTCTCCCCGGTGAGGTGGAAATTTTCATCACGTCTCAACTCCCAGACCTATCAACCTGCTATAAAATGAGTAGGGAGATGCTGACCACATCTCCTTCTAGTGCCGGGGTCAAGAAATGGCGGGGTCAAGAAATGGCGCGATCTCTACCCTCCGCGAAGGCCAAAGCCCACAAAGGACTGTAGTGCCAGATAAGAGAATGAGCAGATTGATGAATATTTTTCACAATTTTAAATGTATTTTGTGTCTCAAATTCAGTATCGCGATATATACATATTGGTTACACCCAAAATCCTCTCGATACTTTTACAACTTCGTGATATTAACAGACAAAAATACATGAAGTTGCGACATAAGTTGAATGGGATTCTCTTTAGGTCCAGACAATTACGAAAGAAATTAACATATTTACACTTAATAAACGTGTTCGATTGCATTTTGTAAACAGACAGAATTATATTCATTAATATTTAGGTATGGTTTATTTATCGGAAGTGCTAAATCACTGTGATGCATATAAATTTCCTACAATTTAAAACACTGTATTCGGTCTTTTGTTGAATTTGATCTCGTAATGTCTTTTATTTCGTTATTATATGTATGTCGGAAGGAAAGGAATTTATTATCAAATACTCCATTTTGAGCTTGTTTTGACTTTTCTGTCTACATATCTGTGAGACGGAGTTCAAATTGTCATTTATATTGAGATGCACGAATCAAGTGTTCGAGACTTTTAGAGAATTGCTGTGAGTGTTCTACTGATAACTAATAAGTTTCTGTTCAACTTATTACCAAAAAAGTAGTTTAAAAGGTATCATTTCCCTTCGATATAAAGTCTAGGATCCTTCTTACTATTATTTATTTGGTATTGCTTCTACGTTTTTGTGAAAATTCATTAATGCATATTAATTTCTCCAAATGGGTCATGGATACCTCAATAAATTTAAACGTTGTGTGAACGAGATGGATATAATGTTATTTTCTAAGGAATTAGTTACACTTTTCTTAATTTCACTTTTTGCTTCCTCAGTTGTTGTAGGGCTCTAATGACCTTGCCGTTGACGAGCCCTAAAACCCCACGAAAAAAAATCAATTGTTCTTCGTTCGTTTCCACGACTATTTATTGTGATCACACTTCCAATTGCCGAATAACAAAAGAAAATTAAAATGTCTTCTTCTCGAGGAATAATTTTAAATCCATTATTATTTTACTTCCTTTGAAGTATTGAAAGTGTAAGGTATTGTAAGTGTAAATGACCTTTATTTCTCGTTCTATCATAAATAATACTGACTTAGGAGTTGCGAAGGCATATGTTAATAAGATGGTGGATATCTAGTAGAAACTACTATGAAAATGAAATTAAAACAATGTCAGAATCCAATTTACTTTATTTGAATATCACGATGGTTCTTGATTCATTTTGTTACGAATCGAGTGCATCTTGTACTTGTAATTTCGATGTTCTTCGAATTTAATCACTACTCGAGCACGTGGTGTATTGCTAATTGCTCTGATTGGTTTCTTCAACATTGCTCACTCAGCTATATCCACCCTCTTTGCTATTGTTGTAAATGGTGTATTCCTACGAAGACTTCGGCTTTTGAAGCTTTAATATGCCTAAGGAAAAACTTTTGATGATGAATTCTGTTTTTTGGATGGTGTATATTTTTTAAAATTCCTTTGTATATGCCAACATCAATCAATGGTCATACTGAAAACCAATGAAACGTGTTGTAAAACAATAGATATTTCTAAGTTTATCTTACAATTATTGTATTTCTGAAACTTGTAATGCAATTATTTCTTCTCTTTAATATACATCTCTTTCGTTTGAGAACGAAGCCTTGAGTATAGAATGGAATTCAACAAATCTCCCAGTTGAAATTATCTTTCATGCTATTATTCAGTTATGACAAAATCATACTGCAATGGTTGATAGTAAAGAAATTGCCATTCGGTTGAGTAGAAAAAGTCGAATCGTTTCGGAGTATGCCAAGAACGGTCTTTCTTTGCTTATCTTAAATCACGCTTTGCTAATGTCTTGAAATTCCTTTCAGGCAGCGATGGAGCGGTATACGTCTTGAACATACGATTTGAAAATAATGAATTTTCTTTCGAACGTACTCTTCACAAATTATAATTTATGGTATCTAAAAATTTTATGACATATTGTAATCAGGATATGCTACCATTCAGTTCAATGAAATTAGAAAATGTGTTAAACTCAGTAGGTTATTGATCAATTAAACTCAATAGATGGTTGATTCCACCAACTTAAACATCGTTGTGTTGAATAGTCTTTATGTTACGAAAGTGTTACTAGCAGAATGTCGTTCAGTTACTGGATGAATGATTAAAGTAGGCCACTTCAATCTGTCTACGTTCCTTCAGATAATAAAACTATTTTCATTTATGTTCGATTCTTCCGCTCAGTTTTTTAATTTTTATATTATTATCGTACGCGTTTTTTAGTGTTCTGCATTCTCTTGTGTTCCTTTGTCGTAAATTTGGGCTTCAGCTTGTAAGTAATTATGTTTCAGAAGAAAATGTTTGGTGAAACAGCATTCGAGTTTATAGACAAAATTTGACAGTAAAATTGTTTCAGTCAAGGCGCTACTTCATAATTAACCGTTCTGTAAATAGAGTGGATTTCGACGTCGCCCCACCCTCAGAATAATTTTAACTTTGATTTAATTTTTTTTTTTTTTTAAATAAAATAAAACAATATTGTGAAATATTTGACTTGTCATTCATCATGTTTTCGGCGCTTTTACTTTTTGTACCCCTGTTGTTTATTCTTGTAAAAATAAGGAAATAAAACGGAATTGAAATATTACTCGTGATTACCAGAAACTCCTTCGTTGTGTTTTCATTCGCTGTATAACCCAGTGATTGAAAGCAGTGAGATTCTACGAGGGCAGTGCATCGATTAATTAGCAAGATTTTAAAGAAACACTTTGTGTTCCTCTAAA
This sequence comes from Laupala kohalensis, assembly GCA_002313205.1. Classification (NCBI taxonomy): domain Eukaryota; kingdom Metazoa; phylum Arthropoda; class Insecta; order Orthoptera; family Trigonidiidae; genus Laupala; species Laupala kohalensis. The sequence continues at coordinate 42,803 of NNCF01126834.1, read as the reverse complement.
GTACTAGAATGTTGAGATCTCTGTGATGTTCTGTCAGACGTGGAAAGCCACGTGTTACTAAATTGCCATTCTGCCTTAGATCAATATCCTGAGCCGACACACTGCTGAATGCGACTAGTGAGAATGTCAGTGTGGGTGGACGTTGAGCGTGCGTAGCACACACTGCGCCGGTCCACGCGCGCATCATGACGCCACGCAATGGCACTGCTCGCTGCCGGCAGTCACGCCACATCACGATATAAAATATGTTCAAAACTGATTGAAATACTGTTATACCCACTTAAATTAGATGAAATAATTTCCCTTTGAAAAGTACCTATTCATCTTACATCTTCAGCAAAATAAAGTGCAGGAAGTGTGGCACGAGAACTTCGTATATGAAATGCGTTCAAAGGTGTTCCGGACAGTAATTTTAAAAATTCCAACTCTTGTAATATTTGTTTTCACATCTTATTACTTCATTCTAAATAGTAGGTAGTTCCATGGAGACTAGAACATTCGTGCTATATCTCAGTTTGATAGCAATTCATACGTGAATAGTTTAATAAGTAAAGTCTTCGCGTGAAACATACGGTACGCAAATGTTCTGGGTGTATCAAGTTTTGTGTCCCCGGAACGGAAGATGAGTGGTTTGATTATTTGTTAGAAAAGACTTAATAAATTTTGGGGATAATACAGTTGAATAAGTCGAATAGAGAATAGTTATCTCGTTGGGAATACAATTGAAAATTTTGACCTGTACGTTTTTTTTACGTTTAATTTTATTTCCAGATATATTTTCTACGTTCTCTCAAATTGCATTTTTTAGTTAAGAATTGTGCATTAAAAGTTAAGTAAAAGCCATAATCTGTAATATAATTCCTTATTTCCCAATTTTTAAACGAATCTGGAAGATCGACTCGTGTAACATGCTCTTTTTAGAACGAGTGTCAGCGCGCGCCCGTCTGCGACTTCTCCTCGAACCCCACGCGACTGACGCATTCACTAACAGATGGTGCTGCTAACCAAGTTGCTTCTCCGCGGAGAGCCTTGTTGTTTCTCGTATGTTGACGTCATCAGTCTCTAATTGTTCGAAAGAGCCAGTAGAGTAAAAACTGACGTAAACGCTTCAGAAATTTACAAGGAATGAGTTGCTTAAATAAAGTAAAACCTGCGGAAAGTAGTGTATAATTCATGTTCTTAATGTAGTCTTAATTTTTTTAAAATACTTCTGGGGACAAAGTTGACCCAATTGTAGTTATTCATAAAGTAATATGAAATTAGAATGAAAAATACTTCGAGTTCTATTTTTGTTGCATATGTGTTTCTCTCGTTCACTACACAATGACATATTTGTTTAAGATATGTCTATTCATGATTCAATTGTACATATTCCGTATGTCGCGCGGGTGCGAAATCGGAGCTGACCTAATACTTTTAAATTCATATATCTCGCAGTATACTCGCAATAAGTACTGTGATTATTCATTCCTTTTAATAACATTGAAATAGAGAGAACAAATATTTCCGAAGTTTATTATTATTATTAGTTAATATTGTCTGCGGATGCGCGAAGGAAATGAGCTTGCTCTTGGCGGAGGTATCATGTGGTCCAAGAGAAGGTGCGATCAACTGCCATCCCATCCCCCACACCCGTATAGTTCAAAACATTTGTATGAAAAGGAGAAATAATATCTTTATATTTATATTATTATCGTTTTAAATACAGTGAAACCTTAAATTATTTAATAGTGAAACAGTGAAACAAAATTATTTAATTCAAAATTCTCAATAATATGACTACTTTATTTGGTTAATTCTTTCATCTCGGTAATTCAAAATTTTCTGTAGTCCCTTGAGTTTCGAATAATCAAGATTTCGCAGGATTTGTTTTATTGTCAGTTCGTACGTTTAGCGTATGATGAAAGCAACAATTATTTAGAAAATTTGAAACACTGTGATCTAATGTCGGAGTTCTGAAAGGAATCTGGAGAAACCAGGCTCTTCAGAAAATCATGGCGACTCACTAATGTTGGTTAAATATTCGTAGCATTGCTCCCGTCATTTCCTCCTCTCGAATAGCTTAAAGCTAGTGCTCCTTGCTCCTGATCGCTCTTTTAAGAATCTTCACACTTTGTTCATAATTGGATACCTTTAGCAAAAGGAAGAATATCACTGACTTAATGCAACTAATTCAACACACTATGTTCCTACCATACACCATGGAATTAATGCCACCCACCACCATGCTATCCATTACATTCGATTATCCAGCGTTTGTAACAAAACTAAGTAATGACAAAGCATAATTATGGAATATTGAGCAGTTTTTGTGGGGGAATTAATATGTTAGCTTGATAATTGTAAAAACTAATTTTTCTTATAATTTTTGAATAAGTTAAAATCAGAATAATTGTTTGGTGTAGTTGAGAGCTCCTAGTTATTCACTTTATTTAATTTAAGTGCGATTCAGGGAAGTCGATTGTTATCTTTTTGTGTTTTGATTCCCCAATCAAGTTGTGTTCAAATTATTGTTGTATGAGAGGATATTGAAAAAAATGAGTAATGTAAATAATTCAACCGTAGTGCCGTCGCGGAGGAAACATTTTATTTATAAGAAATTTTATGGGGAATGGTTCTTAACACTATATTCTTGTTAATACAAAGTTCTTTAAATCTCTTGAGTTTGCGTAGATTTTCCTTTATCACCTCTATTTATTTACTTTTATTAAATATTATTCATTAACTTTACAAACTATGAGTAATTTCTCAGACATGGGTGATTATCGGAACGTTTTAATGATTACAATATTATTAATGCCTGTATGTTGAGATATATCAACACCTCTTGAATGAAATATGCACGTGATTGTTCTTCATTGACGTCAGAGCTGCCACAGCCAAGATATCAAGATATCGCCGGCACGTGAAATCTTGAAATACTGAAGTAAATCACAGCAAATAAATTATTTGATATCCCTATTCTACACATAGATTGCAATCTTAAGTGTAAGTCTACTGAATCTGGCGTGCGGAAATTAAAACTGAGCAAGTTTGCTACCCGATTTCGCGGGAGTTTCAAAAATACTTTTCTTGATCATTAGTCACGAAAAATTATTTCACCTTAATTCAGAAATTACTAACGTGAAATGTTAATGATTATTCCTGGCCTCACAAATGTGTTTTGTCCTGTCGTACTGGTACTCCCAGCACGGACCCTTTGTCTCAGTTTTTGCAAATCTGCCTTAAGAAATCGAGAGAAATGTTGCCTGAACGTATCTCATCGCAATATACTCCTCGAAAATATTTTAAAGATACGTGTTGGTTGATCTTCCGACCGAACACCTATTTATAAACATATTAATCAAGAAGCAAAATTTATTCCAAAGAAAATTACTCGGATATGATTCCTTTTTAGCTACACATTGTACGTACTGTACATGCCACGATTCAACAAGTGAATAAAATAAATAAAAAGGTAATTAATTAAAATAAAAAGATTGAGTTGTTCTAAATAGGTGAAGTTAGAAAATGTAAAGGCAGTCTGTCGTTTTCGTTAAATATTATGTTATAAGATACAGTAACAATAACTGATTCAAACAAAATTCAAATCATGTGTTTACCTTCTGCATAAAAAACGTCGAAACTTCTGACAAATATTTATTACAGTTAATTCAAAAATTTCATAATAAGAACAACTGGATACGACTGAACTCATTCAAATTAACGGAAAAATAAAATAAACTCATTTAAAAACGTCACAACAACAGTAGTTGAGTGTGTCATTTCTGCTAGTACTTCTTGATTGTGCAAGTTATAGGGAGGACAAAATCTGCGGTCTGCATGTTTATACATGAAAATTGGCGTTCCTCACCCTCTAAATGAAAAGTTTTAAAAAAATTTCTAATGCATTAGGAATGAAGGAAATTGGCAACGTGCAATTTTTATTCTTATTTTAATAACATGCATGTTAAGGAATTTTGTTTCCAAAATTTCGTTTATTGTAATTTTTTGTGATTAATTATGAAAATACTATTTTTGTGTAAATAAGGCAGAGCTTTTATATATTCGTTGCGTGTAGTTTATGAAAAATTCGCCATAAAGCACATTTTGTTTTACTTTCAGCCACCCTGGCCCCCATGTGCCCGGACGCTGAGGATTTTGCCCCCCCCCCTCATAAATTACTTGTAATTTATATTTACTCGCATATTAATCTTTGTTTTATTTCATATTTTATTCGAAGCGAGTATATGCTGCCGTGTTACTAAAGTAGTTTGTGAATTATTCCTTTGTTTGAAAATTAAATAATTTTCCGTCAAAAGAGTAATTTAAATTGATTCGACCGTTCCTAGGATAATAAACCACTTACTCTTCGGAAGTGGTTAGGGAAAATCCCATTAATTCAATCATTGTACTCCAGAGAAAAAAATAGGGAAGGTATAGGCTTCAAAAATGAACATTGTCAACAACAATGCAAGTGAGGGTTATCTATTGATTACCAGTGAATTTGAATTGTTTTTTCTGCTCTTGTTATATTAATATTAACCATATTTTGCATTTTACTTACAATAATCCGTAAGAAGAGTCCTTTGAAATTTCAGATAATTTCATCGATTACTTTTTCTGATTCCCATGCCACAGACATTCCATAGAATTCACTTTTATTAGTATAGATTATTTCTTCAATTTCAGTGTCTGCTCTCTCTGGTGTGCTTTCCGAAATATTCGTAGGAGTATGAGCAGTTGACCGAGCGCGCCCACATAATGGGGAGTTAAATGAGTGGAATTAACGTTTGACATCATAGCAATTTAACATAACAGAAAAGGGCAGCTGAAAGAAAACGAAATGTTAAAGCTAATGTTGTCTCTTCAGATTCTTTCAGACACATTTTTGTAGAATACTCGAGATAATGTTGCAGTGATGCCATTCTTGGAGTGGTTGATAAACCGTTACAACCAACTCTTTATAACTAATAAGATTTAGAAGAAGATCCGTATTAAATTAAGCATTGTTTTTGTTGCAATGGTTCTATTTTATTTTTATCTATTTTAATTCTGTAATTTTTCAATATCTCATTTCGTAGTACCCATTAATTCGTTTTCTTCATTCCAACAGACATACAAACATAGGATTAATACATAAACAATTGTCGAGGACGTATGAACTTGAAGTGAATTTAGAGTAGGAAATAAAAGCATCAAATACGTTTGTCTAATTACTTGTCTACTGTTCAGCCGCATCAACTTTATGATTTTTAGAAACACAAATATCCATTTCTGAATTCAAATCACTGTATATATTTTGTACGATCACATTAGTTTTTTTTTCGCAAATAGGCACAAACTAAATAAATCAACGCAAGTTTTTGGAAAATACTATTCTGTACCTCTCATTATTCTAAATTCCTGTGCATACAAGGTACAATAATGCAATTCCTGTATTTAAAGCGGTGGAAAAAAATAAACAATTTATGTAAAACTTCTACAGCCGCATGGTTGAGTCATTCGGCGAGTCCCACACGCGGGGAGAGTCATGTTGCTCTCCTTAGTGCGTAACTGCATTTTCCCTACCTGTACAAAATGTTAGGGCTCTAACGACCTCGGTGTTGGCGAGCCGTAGAGCCCACAAATAAAAAAATCTTCAGATGAAATGACCCATCTGTGAGACTTGCAACGCAATACTCACCGTGGAATACTTACTTTGGAGTGTCTCAATACCTGCCTGCCGGGAGACAATCTATTCAACAATTGGACGTTATGCTTGGACAAACAGAACCGACTCTGTTATGCTTGAGGAATGACCTTTGGCACAGTATCTGATCTTCATTCATAGATTATGTCTGTAAATTCTAAGTACTGGTCCCAATGACCTATTGAATTTATTCCTTTTTACTTTTCTGAGTAGAACATAGGTATGTAGTTACAAATATATGTGTAGTTATCTATTTCTTTCTTATGAATATGATTTGTGTTTTAATTTATTTGTTTTTCGCCTTTTTAATTTTTTTTTCGTTGTTTAAATATTTTATCTTTCCACTGTTTACTGATTTTAAATTGGGCGTCAATGGCCTTTGTTGTCGAAACTCCATTAAACCTATCTAACTATGAATTGACTGAACATAAGTAAACGTGATTGAACTCTATGTTTTTAAAACACCTCAGTAGAGTATGAGAATTAGATCTTCTTTCTCTTGGAAAGAGCTCTAGCTAAGCACGAACCACCACTGCCATATGGAGACTGTATTCGCTCTTGCAGTTCCGAAGCGCCATGGAACGATTCGTTCAGGACTTCTGTTTCCGAGGATAGCTTTGAGGCGACACGTGTCGTTTCGAGCTAAACCCGTCCACGGAGCACCTGCTACTCATTTCTCTCATCGCGCAGCTTTGCCACGTCTCTTCCTGCAAGGCATGCTGCATCTCAGCCCTCCTCTGCCGCCGTCTCAAAATGTTCCGTCAATTGTTATTTAGCATCGCATTAGTACCTCGTTTAGCGCGGACTAGATAAACTTATATCTTCCGTTGCTTGGGAGCTTTAATTGGTCTCTACCCGGCCGTTTCACAAAATTTCACGACGTTTCATAAACATATTGTCAGTAAGTATCCTGTTTCGAATCACAAATCGAATATAATTTGTTTTTAATATCTCTAAAGAAACATTCCAATTATGAGCGTTTTTATTTTATTGTTTACCAGAAAACAGTTACCTGCAGCAAGTATTCACGAGAAATACCAAAATCCTATTTTATTTGTAACTTATTGTGTTATATAGAAATTCGAAAAAAACTTAAATTATCTAAGATTATTAAAATTAATCAATAATTTAATAAGATGTGTAATAAAAACCGTAAATATAACGCAATTTGATTCTTTCATACAATGCTCCATAAAATACTTGAAGTATCGAAAAAAATTATAATATTCTCATATATTGCAGAAGATACTCATTATTACTACATATATTTATAACATCAAACGAAAGACAATACAATTTTAAAGCTGCAAATATTCCTTTTTATTAATATTTGTATTAATTCTCGTGTTAAATATTTTTTCTCATATTATTTTCAGTAATTTTGTGAATGAGATTGTTTTTAATCACATATCGACTCTACACTATCTGACATCTTTTTAAAACAATTTCTTTTACCTCATAAGATGTGAAACTTTTAAGTAGTAATATCAACACAATTACAATATTATTTACTCACAAATTTCTCTTTCATGTTTGAATTTCAGTAATCTCTTCTCGCTCTATACCCAATCTTTTGTCAACGTTCATATTTTTAATGTTAAATTTTCGTAATCGATTTTTTCCCGTCATATTTAACCAATTGGTAAATATGAAATATCTTCACAAAGATCATAATCTAGCTAACTGTTGTATTGTTTTTGCATCAAAGAAAGTAAATACAGAGATATCAATACTTCATAACGGTAATGGCGCAATATTAACATTTATTTACGTACCAAAAGAAAAAAAAAGAAAACGATTTATCAGCATTGTATTTGTGGAATATATTCAACTCTTGAATTGTGAATAAAGTTTGAGCGTAAGTACAAGACATTTTCACCTATTAAATTATTTTTGAGGGGAGTCGTAGATCATTTCCTCCTTCAACATTTTGTCAAAATTACATTTCCATATGTCTCTGAGATTCTACATTACTCGATCCATAATGTGAAAAATTACAAAAACAATAACCAATATCAATCAGTACTACACACAACATTATTTTCCTTATTTTGGTGGGAAGCGCCTTCTTTCATACCGAGTTTTGCAAGAAATCTTATTTAATGGGTACGAGCCCATTAGTAGAACTTTTTTCCGTTTCTCTTTTGGAATTTCTCCGTAACCTCTGTGACTGAGTCTGAAGGGTACGATTATGTTGGAGCGACGGTCTGCGATTCGAGCAAAGAGAAGAGTGAAGCGAAGAAGCTAGTGGCGCGACTACGCACGACACCGTTTACGTTGGAGCAACGATAGGAGTCGTCATTGACACGTCTGCGCATGCGCGGGTGCTCAAAGCCTCTCAACCTATGTTCAGCTGACCGTTCAACGTAACCTTACCAAATTTCTTGTTGAATTAATTTTCCTGATCACATCATCTGTTGTGGTTTTAATCCCGTTTGTCCCACAACGCGACTCCAGTGGACGCAACTTTTATCAATTGCTCAAAATCCATAGCAGAACAATGTAATACAATCTCGAAGTCGTAACAACAATGGCGACCCTAGCTTAAATAAGAGCGCAGAAAACGTACCAATAAGATCGCAGAAAACGATTTTCGTTGCTTTTATCGTTGGTCGCAGCGCTAACATAAACGCCCTCATTTGTCATCTCGTGAAGGTTAGCGTCGAGTTACTCATCTCTTTCCTCTTAACGTTGATCGTCGCTCCAACATATTCGTACCCTAATCTGTTAGTCCTTGATCGTTTAGTATTAAAAAAGCTCACGCACTAGGAAAGTCACATGACGACCTTGACGTCGAGTGACGCACCCAATATATTTTTCCGAAAAGTGAGAGTGAAAACCTTGAAAAAAAAGTATTATAAAATTTATTCCGAAAAGCTAAAATGGTATTAATATTAAATTATCAAAAAAATACATTGTTGTACATATTCCGGGGACATCTCTTTGTGGCGCCTTAGTTTGTTCCAATCTTTGAATCAAGTATTCTATGTAATATATGGGTATGAGAGTTGTTACGTACAATTAGTAGTATCATCCAAGTTTGGCGACTACTTGCTCGGGAAAACTAGCTTTTGTCCAAAACAAAAACCAAATGTGTTCTCGAAACAGTGTGCCTTTCATATGATTAGTAATATTGTAAAGAGAACACTCCATTTTAAGTCAATTAATATTGGTTTTAAATTTTTGGTATTCCTCTTACTGTAACGTAAAGTTTGAACATTTCCCGCGTTGGAGGATTTTATATTTGAGGAGTATTATCTAAAAGAATTGGTCAAAAGAAAATGATAAATACACCTGTAATATCAGTGTTCAAGACGTATATAAGTTTAAATTTGTTTACGTTTTTTTTAACGAAAATATTTTTCCTGCGGAAACTGCCGTGTGATGCTTGAGGAATTCCTGACAACGCTATTCCAACCAGTAGCGGCGATTGAGAATCAAAAGTGTGAGAGGGGGGGGCAAACAAATGGACAATTTTCATTGACATAACGTTTTCTGCATATTTCCACTAAGTACGATTTAAATATAAAATAAATCAAAGGAAAGCACCACCCTTCAAATCACATCAAGGGTGGTGCAATTTTTTTATAATTTCCAGTTTTAGACGGTAAAAGTGAAGGTTTTATCTTTCCTTAAAATGGGGGGGGGGGGGCTTCCCCCTAATCATCGCCACTGATTCCAACGGAAAAGGCTGTCTGCTTCCACGCCCAATATTTAAACACAGTACGGCAATAGTGCAAGGTCTGCCGGCGCTCCCGGGCGATTAAGCAGGCGACCGCGCCTTCTGCTTCGCAATCGGCCTCCGTCATTGTCGCCGTCGTCACTGCCGCCTCTTTTGCTGTCTCCATCATTGCCTCCTACCTAGTCATAATTACTGCCGTTTACCACCTATGTCTCCACATCTCACTCACCATCTCAAAGGTTTCGCTGCGAAGCGTCTCCATGCGCGTGCTCAACATCATCCCTCTTTTCCGTACCCTATCGCTGCTACTACTCTATTTGTCATTGTTTTCGCGGTTATCTTTGTCAAATCCCCGACTCTCCTTTAACGCCTTAATTGTGAGATATAGGTGAGACAGAGTATATGTTGAGTAGCTATATGGTTAATAAATAAACCTTGATCAATTCATAAAAATTTTGAACGTTTGGATAATTTCTTGCGATTTTCTGTGAAAACAATTCTAGTTATTATTCTTACAAATGAGTTGCCCTCTTCCTAAAAAAACTCGCCTCATGGAATAATTCAGTTACATTATTGTGTAGTTATTTGCATTCTTCTTGCTGCCACTGTTCCGTTACCTCTGTCACTGTATCACCTCGGTCCCCACCAGCTCTGTAGTTGCCTTCGTCATAACCGCCGCTGCCCGCCGCGCGTCGCCCATAATGAATGAGTCAATTGCGACGTCGCCCGAGCGTGCAGAGCTCGCAACACCACGTGCGTCGCCAGCCGCGTTGCGTGGCACGTCACCTCTTATCTGCGTGCGCCTTCAGAGCGTCTCAAAGGCTACTGATAGAACAGGATCGAGCATCTGGTGTGTGATGGGACAGGAAAACGCAAGGGTCTGGGACCGCGTGAGCGGTGAATTTTCGCTTTTTGGACTCGGATCTGTGGATACAATGCTTTCTTTTGTTATGGACGCAAGATAGAGTATGTCTGTGATCTACGTACGCCTGTGTGTAACTGTATAAGGTATTGTTAGTGCTGAAGAAATCTTGAAGTATTGTTGGTGCTAAGGTGAAGTGTATTGCTCAAACCATTCAAAATAATGTTCAAAAATGAAAAAATGGTGTTGTGGTGGTTGATTTGCCAGGTCCCCTTGAATGCTGTTACTAATTACAGCGAAACACCCACTACAAGACTCAGGATGAGTTAATTGTCAACCCTCTTTGTGAACACGTGTTGTGAGAGCATACGATCGCTGTTAGTGGAAATGCATCTTCGCTGCACGCGCCAACGCCCGTTCGCTCGCCAGCCGGCGCATTTCCCTTCCGCCTCACAGAAGCTAAAAATATCCTCGCAGCGTCTTCTCGCTTTGAGACAGAGGCTGACTGTGAGTCGTCGACCTCGCGACTTCGCCGGAAGTGGACGTATAGTTAGTAATCGCCGCCTGGTGGTCAGTTGGTGTCGCGGCTACACCCACCGCTTTACAGCTCAATGTGGAGCCTTGGAGGCATTAGGACCACGACTTGTGTAGAGCCTCTCTCCACTTCAAGATCCTACACAACTCTGTTCGATAATTTGGATACTTTATTATTAGAGGAGACGCAAAGTTAAGCTGAGAGGGCACGACACATATATACATCGAGTTCCGCTGAGAAGGAAGATTCTCAAACTGATTTTGTGATAGAATCCAATGTGTTTGGGTGCACTAGGAACTCCGGTTGCCTCACCCTATTTGGTGACTTCAGTTGTCGGTAGTGTTTCACCTTCTCTTCTATGGCGACGAACCAAATAGTGTTTATGTGCGCGTTAATTCTTTTGTGTAGTGGGTGGTAAACTCAAAGCGAGAATTTTGTTTGCGAGACTCTAGGCGTCTTACCTGTCTGTCAACTTGAGCTCTACCACCGAAAAGATTTACTCTAACGGGACTCGGTGACGCGAGTCTCTCGAAAGTGCTTCCACCACTCCACAGGAGACGAACGTTTTGTCGCTTCATCCGGTCATTCATCGTCTTTTATAAATGAAGCACAAAATAGAAACTAAATTGGTGTTCAGCCGACCCAACCAGCGTCATGTTGCGCCTAATACGAGCACAATACAGAAGAGAATGATTGTACCCTCTTCTCGGAAACTGGGGTTTTTCAGACGGTGAAGTACACAGGGTGAAATACTTCGGGAGGAAGTCCTCGTCGTTCTGGATTCCAGTGTGCGGGGCGTGACGTGAGACGAATCCCCGGCGCCGTCCTTCGCGCTGGCGTGGCGCGAGCGCTGTGCCGCGTGCCGCGCGCTGCGACAGCGTGCCGGCGACGGCCGCCCCCGCTTCCCCTATTGCCCACCGCGCTTGCGTCGCCCGCGATCACACAACAAGGTAATACTACTCATCTCTCCGAGCAGGGATTTCGGAGAGGAGCTTAACTAAATAGGGGGTTCATCTCGTTTCTCCCAAGATCAGAACTGAGAACCAATAACTATTATCCTTTGACCCAAAACGGGATTGTTTTACGGTTCTCGGACCAGAAATAGTTTGTGAATCGTTTGGAACCGATATCTATGACGTATTTTAATTTGGACTTGAACATTATACTATCAATTCTGAGTATTGTGGAGAGAACCTGTGCAGTTACTGGAAGGAATAAATCTTACCTTACATAAATTGTTTGTATATTCGTTAAAAATTGAATTTTAACTGAAGGTGTCTGACACATATCAAAATCGCGAAATAAGATAGCTATACTTCTTAAAACTCCTGAACGATCAGTGAAACATCTAATAATCTTTTGCTTTTATTTCCATTATGTTCGATAGGGTGCCCCTTCTCGCTCTCTAAATATGTGCCTTGGCGTCAGTAAGATTTTTTTTAATTCGATTGAAAACATTGGACTAATTCTAAAATGAGGATGAAGCAAAATCAGTTGTATTAATACGATTTGAAAATTACTTTTATTCCGCACTACATTGATCGTTTCCAGCCGTATAACGATTATATTTAGTGCTAGCGTTATGATACATGTTATGACAAATTACAATTCCTCTGAAAGTTGATTAATTAAAAAAAAAGAAACTATACAAAAGTATTGTAATATTTGGCTCTAGAATACGTAAATGTATTTACATGGCCATAAAGATTATTTTATTAGGTCGAAAATTTGGGGGACTATTAACTTCGTCCCTGATATACATTTCTAAATGTTATCAGAAAGTGCCATGTTTTCAAAATTATAAGTTACTATTTTCTATATTATAATTAGTAAGTTTTTTATCTTCTAATACATTTATAATTCGGCAGATCACCAGTATATCGAATTATAATTAAAGAATAAATTTCTCAGGTCCAATTGTGGATTTATAAGTAATTTGTTGTGGACAATAATAAAAAAATAGGATTTTTTTTCATGGGATACTTAAGTTTTTAATTATTTAGGTTTATGTAATTAAATCGTTATTTATTTATTATAACTATATACACATTTATTTTTCACTTTCTAATAGATTTGTTTCCCTCGAACATAATTTTCTCTCGACTGTTGTCTAAATTTTTCATTATCTTATTCTTGTTAATATACGCAAATTAAAAGTACGTGTATTTTCCAATCATAAGTATTAAGCTACTTTATCAAAGGCTAGGTGAAGAGAAAAACACATATCTTGGATCCTTTACTCTCTTATTCTATTCTAGGAGTAATTCTGTCTATTTCTATTAATGAATGGCCTACAAAAATATAATTACCTTCAAAACAACATTAATATTTCGAAACCCTTTCAAAAACTTATCGTATTGTTTCCGACCGAGTCCTCTTTTTAGTTTCGAATCATGAGAAGTGTCGAAATATTAAGGTATGGAGTATTTATGAGTTATCTCACTCTTATTATATCTTATCTTACTCTTATTATACGAGCAGGAATTGTAAGTTTAAATCAGCCATCTCGTAAACTTATGGTGGTATTGTGCCGAGACTTGATATATAGAGAGTTTTAAATATCAGGAGTCAAATGACATAAAGAGTGAAAATTCGTTTTACAAAATTATTGTACGAATAATTTTAAGTTTGAATCGACTTTCGTCTGTGAAGGAAACAGATCAGATGTCCGTGGCTACTTGCGCGACCCGACCCATCTCATCCTAAGGGCAGCTGGCGCCGGCCAGACGTTGAGCCCAATATTTCCTCCCTAAAAGAAAAATGATTTTATTTATGAAGATATCACATTTATTCTGGTACTTTCAAAATCATGTAAGAAATAAAGAAAAATGATAACAATCATGACATAATTACATTTAAAAATCAAGAATAAAATTAACCGTAAAATATGTGGCGATTAAGAATCCAACACTTCACAAACTTACGGTGGGATTATGTAAACTCGTAAACATATGGTGGGATTTTACCGAGTCTTGATATACATATAAAGGTTATTAATGTCAGAAATCGAATGCCATAAGAGTCAATCTTTTGAAAATTCGTGTTGCAAAATTATTATACGAGCAGTAATTGTAAGTTTAAATCGACTATCTCGTAAACTTAATGGCGGATTTTTCCGATACTTGATATATAAAGGATTTTAGTATCATAAATCGAATGCTATAAGAGTCAATCTTTTGAAAATTCGGTTTGAAAAATTATTTTTGTAAAACCGTTCTACGTTTGCACTTGGGGTTTTGACAATCTTACAACGCTGGACTGTCTCAGTCCCTCTTCGCAAGGCAATATTTCCGTCAACACCGCGAAATAAAGCAGTTTCCGTGACCGGGGGAGGACGCCAATGACATCTTCAAACAATTTTCATTTAACATGGGTGGGCGGTAGACATCCATTTCGAAGCGTTCGGCCGGTACTTCAAGCAAAAACTGCCAACGCTACCTTCGAAAATCTTTAGAACTGCGAGTCGGCATATGGGGTCATATAATATCCAGGAGTGTGTCTATAGGGTCCGTCCCACAAGAAAGTCAATCAGTGTTTCGCGCTAAACTGAAATCATTTGCTTCATAACATAAGAAAGTGTCGGGTTGCAAAGATGAATTTACACGCCGTGGACCCCCCTGTCTGATCCGCTGGGTGCTTACCTACAGGACATGACCTTTGACTGTGCTGTGGAATGTTTTACTCTGAAGCTAATCCCAACACTTTCTGGCGATGACTATGAAATGATAAATAACACTTTTCCCAGAAGCGGCGCCCGTGCTTCACGGAATCTGGTTGGGTCAGATGATGGAGATCACCACTACTATATTACATTAATAGCTAAGCTATTATAAATTTTTTTAAAAAAATGAAAATAACCTAATCAAGTATTAATAAGAATTCATTAATTAAAAACTTACTTGAAAATATTGCTATATTGAGTAAATGCGAACCTAGTACTGTAATACTAAAAGTTAAAAAAGAACATACATGATAAATTTTGCTTTCTCATATATTTTTATCATAAATTTCATTTATTAAAAGTTTTCTTAAAATTATTTTTATAATAAATAAAATAAATAATAAAAAATGAATAAATCCGAGCGTAGCTCTTTCCCCTTATATTTGAAGTTAATTGATGACCGGAAACGTGCCCGTCTCACTTAAGTGCAATGGGGGGTTGCCTACCATTTCTCCACCTGAAATAAATCCTGAATTAACACTGCGCCAACGATTATCTTCCTACCCGAGAATATATGCCGTCAGATATTTTGGGAGTGGTATTAGTTTTACTGATAGTAGGGCAATGATATTAAAAGACTCTGGGTACAAATTTTTTTGTCTTTAAACAAATTGTATGTACATCATTTTCGGGTTCTTAGGGTAATATGAACGTGCCAGTAACTAGTCGAAACACAACCATTTATGAAACATTCAATAATGTTATCTATTCTGTACATATCAAAATTATCATTATTACATAAATTAATGAATTGTGATGTGTATGAAAAAACTGCGAATAATTAATTATGCCGTTTAAATTGAAACACTGTATTTAAATAATAGTCTCTAGTTTGACTGGAGTTCTCTAGTTTTGAGAATGTTTCGTTGAATAACTTATACGGCAAGGCAAGGCTAATTTCGTTGTTTTTTTCTGTATTACAATCATGGACAACTTTTTAATACCAATATCAATAAGAATTACATTAAAATTTATTTTTAAAAAGTATGCATAAAAGAACCCATACAACTTTGAGAAGGTTTGACTCAAATATTAGCCCCAGAAGGTTCTAATTTTATTTGACAATTTGATAGATAATGCCTTTTTTCTTCAAAAAACTTTTGGCACTTCATTACAGTCGCCGGTCGTCAATGCCTGAGTAATGGCGGCCACATTCTAGTTTTAACGTATTTTTCTGCAGTTTTCGATGAATAACTATTTTATTCAACGGCATATTTTGTTGATTTTAGGTGCTCTTTTCTACAATAAATTCTTGACATGCTGAACATTTTTTTCACTGGTTACTTGACCATGTAACTTGAACAATTTACTAAAAAACAAGTAGGTAAACGCAAAAAAATAGAATTTTTTGTAGATGTCTTTTCTTCCAATCAAACAAAAAAGTGCACTTAACTGGTATCGCCAGAACGTTCGAACTACCAGATCACTCTAACCTTTTATCAATCTTTTTTGGATTTCCGGCGTTCTTTCATTCTGTAGTACGGTGGCCTTCCCCTCTTCGGAATACTATTGACCACTTTCTTACAGGAAGGTCATCTCGCGTACCCAGGCCTTGAATTAATTTCTATTGTTAGCATCAGATGTTCCTACCAGGTCCTCCTTCACGGCATTCGCCAACCTTTACATTTTCTTTATTTCTTTTTCGATCAATTATTAGGAAGGAGATTGGAAAAAGGTAGACTTCTCTTAGAGTTTTGTCGATATAAAATCGAACTTCATTATTATTAGTGTTGTACACATGGATAATTACTCTGCAGACTTGGGACAGCAAGTGAATAAACATGAAGCGATGTTCTCATGAGGACCTAACCGTGTTACAAATTATATATTGTACTATGGGAACGACTGTCACAATACTTCGTTATTTCTTCAGATTACTGTTCCAATGCCTCCTAGAAATCTGGCTTAACGTAATAACACAAATTATATATAATAAGGTTAAGAAGTGTCAACACTCTGAATAATTTCTATTTCTTTTTTCTTGTACTTTCTATTCCAATTCCACCATGTATGGGACACATTGTTAAAGTAAATTACTTGATAGAAAATGGCTGTGAAGAAATCGGTTGAGATTTTCTTATGATCGCGAAAACAGTTATGCATCCACTGGGTCGAGTGTCGCATTTCTTGTCGCGAAAAGTCGAAGTTCAGGAAGGCGCGGAATACGAATTCTGTGATACGCATGCGCAATCGGCGACCTGCCCTCGTACAGCCGCTGCTAATTTGCGTTTTGTGTCGGCTCTGTTACAGACTTATTCTCGGGTCAAGGAAAATGCGTGGCCCAACGCATTGCCTCCTAATACTACTCTCCAGAGACACGTGCGTGCACATCGAAATGTACACATCCCCAGGTAAGTTCTCCTCTTAAAATTCATTTACCATCAAGCCAGTATCATTAGCAAATTTATCTTTGCATTGGTGTCATTGATAATTTTTTGCAATTTAATAGGACTTTTAAATAAAAAGTATTCTAAGACTTATCATAATTGACATAATGTATAAAATAAAATAATAAATATATAATGTGTGCATTGCAGTACAATATGTAATTATTTTAGCTTAAAATGTGTTTAAATTAATGTGTGTTGAAATTTTTGGATTGGGACTCTGAACACACAGATCTTTTTATTAGATTTTCATATTGAAAATCAAAGATATTGTTGTTTATTAAATTTGAAGGTATGGTATTTGAAATTATCTGTATAGTTATTTTCATTTTCTCCTTTAGGTTTTACTTTCCCAAGGGTAAACCCAGTTCTGACCAACAACAATCAGACCAAACACTCCAGAAAATCATTGCTGCTTTCCGTGCCTTGCCTAATCAGCAGGTGCCACGTGATCAGTTTCACACCATCACAAAGGTCAGACATTCTCTAAGCGTTGCATCAATAAATTCATCTGAAAGTTAACAATTGCTATCTAATTCTTGGGATTCTCTAATCATGTTTCATTTTGTTAGGTCTTTCAATATTTGGCATGTTCTTGAAACATTTTAATAAAAGAATTATATGAATTTGATAATGATAATTTAAGTACTGTATAGATTGCCTGAGCGTATGTGAACCAGGTTTCATTGTATTCCTATGCTTCTTATTTCTGCATTATTAATAAATTACTTTAGTCATGTTACCATGAATTTAATTTTTAAATAGCTTGAATATTAATTACTCCACTTCAAATTAATTTTGAAAGATACTTTTACCAAATTTGCATTAGTAACTTACCATTCTTTTATGAACTATTCACCCAACATTATTAAATTTATAAGTTATGAGTAGAAATACATTCCTAATCAATTTCAATGATCTTTGTTGATTAAAATTCATATCTGTTGATTACAATTTTTAACACCAACATCAATTGTTGAAAGGTCCATTAGCTCATGTATTTTTTTATCATTATCATACTTCATATATGTAATTTAAATAGCTTTGTTTCAACACTGTAGATTGAAGCAAAATAATTAATTTTCAATTCTTCATTGGTTTTTATCAATGTTCAAATTTTATACACAATATTTAAAGTAAAAATTGTCACTTATTGGTTAATGAAAAAAGAAGAAAGAAATTGAGAAGTAAAAGTGCTTCAGTGATTGCATTGTGGATATTTGTACAAACATACTAGCATTTGCTGTGTAAGAAAATTTCTTACATTAACAGTTTTACTTGTTTACTCATCTCCTGAGTAATTTTCCCTTTTAATTGATTTTCTTGAATTGAAAAATTGGAGAGATGAATTATGAAATTATTTGATTTTTTGGACAGTTAATAACAGTAGGTTTTTTAATGGACCTGAAACAATAATTTCGAAACACTAGAAATTGTGTCATAAATCAACATATGATCATTGTGCAGATATTTCTTAAAATTTATTTGTCAGCAGTCTAATGTACATGTTATTTTTTTTCATTTGAATTTGTTCTGAAACTTTTGATTTTTGAATATACTGTATATTTCTGCAGATAAGACAGTAGTTGAATCATATAAAAAGGCTCACGAATCCGGGGTTGTTTTAAAGAAGAGATACAAAAAAATTACATTGAAATTTGTATAAATTAAAAACATTATATAATAAAACAAATCACTTGCCAATCTATTTAAATTCCTGCAAAATCCTCATATGCATTATCTGAGCGAAATAGCTCCTCAATTACATCCTCACTTTCTTTATTAAGAAGTTCATCATGTGGGATCCATACTGTACCTAGTGAGTCAATTTCCTCTTTGTCATCAGTATTCCATAACAAATTGTCCTCAGTCCCACCCATAGCATTGGAAATCCTACACTTTTTGGCTTCACAGGCCGTTGATAGTTCTGGGGTTATGTTATATGTTATGTTGTAATGTATGCTAAAACTATAAAACTTTGACAACAATTTATATCTTGTTTCATCTGCAGAAATATATAGTAGTTTTCTTTGTTTATCAAGTTTACTAGTAAATGAAGTTTACTTAATTAGTCTGATAATATTCCTGAGTGTTCTAAGATTCATTCCTATATTCATTCATGAAGTTGTTGAGGAACTTTTAGATTCAATTTTTAAAATAATATAAGGTATATTTGAATGTGCAGGCTTGTGACTGTCCATTATATTGGAAGGTTCCTTTATTTATTGCTGCTGGTGGTGAAAAATTGGGTTATGTCGAAGCTAACAGTTTTGTTGAATTTTGGAAAAAGTAAGTATTTAACATAATACTTTTTTAACTTCTTCTACTGAAAAATTTGAATTCATATTTAGTTTCTTAGATTGAATGTTAATGTGTAGTGGAATTTTCTAACAGATTCAGGGTACTTTCTCAAAAATGACATACATTTTGTATAAGTTGTTTGATAATTTTTTTGCCAAAAATAACATTGTCTCGAAATGTTGCAGGTAGAATCAATATAAAATTATGCAATCAATTATGAGAATCATTTTCTTTTTGCAGTATGTGTACCACATGTCATGATCCAGCAGCACGATTCTTCTACATCTTGTCTAAAGGTCAACAACATGACCTTACCACTGAAGAATTTATTCCTTTGGTTCAGGATGTAGTGGATACTCATCCAGGTCTTACTTTTCTTAAAGAAGCAACAGAATTTCATTCACGCTATGTTCATACGGTAATTACTCTTATAATTAATATAATCATATATTTTGAAATATTTATATATTGGCATTAGATTTTAAAGATCATTTGTGAAAGACAATTTTGCACTTGTGATCTCCAGTCCCTAAATTTGTATGAGAGTTTGTTTGAGTAAATTAATTTTTTCTACCTGACAAAGACACAAATCTGTTGATGAAACATTGTGTTCTAGAGCATCTACTAAGAAAGGACATGCTTCTTAATATTTGTGTTTGAATGCTTAAGAAAATTATTACTTAATCATGCACATGGTTTTGTCTTGCAATGGTATATAATCCATAAATCTTCTTTAGTGCAGGGTTTTCAATAATAGAGACATACCACTATTTTGAAGCAACATTGGGAGGTGGGACAATCATGCATAGTATTTGCCAAATATAGTAATTTATTTTTTATTATTTTAGGTGATTACACGAATTTTTTACTGTGTAAATCGCTCCTGGAGTGGTAAAATATCATTACCAGAACTACGAAGGTCTGATCTCTTAAGAATTATTCGTCTACTAGAAGAAGAGGAGGATATTAATCAAGTGACAGCATATTTTAGTTATGAACATTTTTATGTTATTTACTGCAAGTTTTGGGAACTTGACCGTGACCATGACCTTTACATTGATAGACAAGATTTAGCGAGGCATAGTGATCATGGTTCGTATTTTTCCAGCTCTATTTACTATACAATTAAACAGGGTAAAGTGATTAAAATTTTAATATCTTTCATTTACTTTTCATTGTAATTTGTATGATTCAATTTGATTAAATTACAAAATTGATTGAACTTTGCCACAAGACACAAAATAAGTAAATGAGAAATATTATAACTAAATTTGTCATTTTAAAACTTTTTGGACACTTTTGGACAAACAAAGTATGTGCTTTTATTTTTTTAATGCTTTTACATAAAAAAGAGGTTTTTAATGTACAGTAGAATGTTGATTATCTGTATGTTCAATTATTCAAAATGGTAACATGGAAAAGACAATGAAGTCGATATTGCTATTCCAAGAACATACAAAGACCAGTCAGCGCTAGAGAACTGATCTTATTCACTTTAAGGTATTTTCTCTCAAATTGAACAACATTTTTGCACTTGGGATGCACCTTTGCACACTCAGAGCTGCAAACTGAACATGCCATAAGTTATCACTAATAGAAGTCAGCTTTGAAGCAGACAAATATTAAAATATTCTTTGTCACTGAATCATATTTACATATGTACAACTTATGTTTTTTCTTTCTCATCAATAATTTTTGTTAAATATTTTCTGGTACATGCAAATAAATTAAGTTGCTTTTTGTACAGATGTGGTTGGTTGTATTGTATTTTTTTATATTTTCATAAGTGAATTTGATAATATATTTTCATAAGTGATGTGTTTTTTATTATTCAAACTATCACTGACAACTTTTGTTCAAATAATGGATTCTCTTCTGTACTAAAATCCTGAGGGATTTTGGAGCATAAAAGTTCTCAAAATAGTCTTGTTTCATTTTGTTGTTAGATATTTCATTGTCATGATATACTTTAATAAATTAAATAATTAATTTAAAGGAAAAATAGACATTGATATGATTTAGATTTTAGAAATACCCATATTTCTATGATATTTGAAGAGATTCATATTACTATAGAGAACAATTAAAATTTGAATAGTTTGTGAAAACTTTTTCTCATCTTATGTTTCAGTATTTCATTCTTGTCACTATGTTGTGATATATTGTTGATTTATTTGAATTGTTATTTGTTCCTCTTTCTTATGTTCCTAATTTTATTGAAATAGAAATGGTTCTGTTCTATATATTGTTTCTTATCCTTCAGCATTATCAACGCGAATGATAGATCGCATCTTCTCTGGAGCAGTTACACGTGGTGGTCGGCATAATGAAGATAAAATGAGTTACACAGATTTTGTTTGGTTTCTTCTCTCTGAAGAAGATAAAAGACATCCCACTGCTATTGAATATTGGTTTAGGTGAGCTTCATTGATTCACAAGAATACTAATACTTTATCTTCATAACTACGATGATTTCAATATTTCTTTGCTACATGTTGTTTATTTTAATTGTTGTTTGGTTGACAATCAATGGTTCTATCAAATAATTCAATATCTTTTTAATAATTTAACAAATATATAAAATTCAACTTTTATTTTTATTCATCTTCACCTTATTTACAAAAAAGTAAGCATGTATTATTTATTTTTCAGATGCATGGATTTAGATGGGGATGGTTACTTGTCTATGTATGAACTGGAGTACTTTTATGAAGAACAATTGCAAAGAATGGAAGCAATTGGGATAGAAACTTTACCATTTGAAGACTGTTTATGCCAGGTGAGAACATAGTTTCCATTATGATCTTGTAACAATTTTGACTTAATTTAGTGCATTCACTTATTCTTCACCAACATTTCAATAAATTAATATTTTTTTTACCAAAACGTTATTATTGTTTTTCTAATATGATCTGAGATGACTGTCATTCTTGAATAAAAGAATTCGCCAAGTTACATCATTTTAGTTTTTTCTTGACGATTATTTATGACATTCTCCATAATTAATTATTGATGAAAGTTTAACCAAAATTACACTTAATTTTGTTGAAAAATACCATATTTTTCTCAGTCTTATATTGAAATTTGTTTACTTAATTTAAATCTTAGGGTAGCATCTAAAGAAAATTTAAATCTTAGGATAGCATCTAAAGAAATGAATGTCTTAGTCCTTCTGGTGCTCAGAAGATGAATTTTTGATTGCTCAGAAAATAATGTAACATATTGTAATGTGTTTTAATCCAACAATATGTGTACTAAAAAAATATATCTCTTTGGGAATATGTTTTCGTGACCTTCACCCATCATCAGCCACCTGACTCAACCTATAAACCTCTGCAGACAAAGTAGTGATGGATGCACATAGTTTCTAATCAATTTGTGCTTATTTGGATTAAATTAGAAATTAATAACAGAAAAATTGGCTGGATATTTGGCACAACCTGCATGAACATAGAGCAAAATTATGAAGGCTGCTTACATCAAAAAATAGAAGGAAGCAATTTGGATAACTGCTTTTTTTTCTGTCAAAAACAAATCTTTTAATTTATTTAGACTTAAAATGGTTTACAGAATGTACTCATTTACAGATGCTTGATATGATTCATCCTGCGCAACCTGGAAAAATCTCCCTCTCAGACTTAAAGAGATGTAAAATGACTCCAATATTTTTTGATACTTTCTTCAATTTAGAGAAATACTTGGACCATGAACAGCGTGATCCATTTGCATCCCAGAGAGATCATGATACTGAAGGGCATGAGGTGAGTTACCACACAAAAAAAAAACACTTAAAATGTTATTTAATATGCACTTCTGCTAATTTATTTCATAAATAACTTTTTAGATGTGAATAGATATTTTATTAATATAATTGTAGTGGGAAGGTCTCCAATATAATAAAATACTTAATACTCAAAGCTACTTACAAGAAGAGCATACACCCATGGGTCTCTGATTTTGTTCAAATTTTGTATAAATGTAGTACATATCTAGAAACATAAGCAGAAAATATAAAAGCATTGCCAGACTCCTAGCTGATGCCTTAACCTCTTACACCTCAGTGACAGATACCAGATGTACTTTTATAGTATTTAACAGGCACATAAAACTTAACTCCTCGATTTCTCGAAAACGTTCATGCTTATATTAAGCAAGCTTATATTCAAGCATCATATTAAAGCAGCATTAGTTACAAGGAAAGTACTACATTTATGCAAAATATGAACAATATTGACCTGTTGGGTGTATGCTTCCTTATCTAAATTGTCAAAGCATGAATAATTTAAGATACTGGTTTTTATTTTTATTGAAATTTGAAAAGCTAATTAAAGAAATTGTTTTGCATTTTTCTGTTATTTATGTGGTGATTTCCATATAAAGGGAATTTAACTTATGAAATGATTAACAACTCCATGAGTTTTCACTAAACTGTATTTTGCCCGAAGACAACTTTCATCCAAAGGGGAATTTTCTGCTATTGATTTGGTAGAAAACATTTACTGTAACAGGATTTAATCAGGTTCCCCATGTCAGTTAAATTAAACTGCTAAATTATAAGAAAACAAATTATTCAAGACTAAAAGAATTGGAGTTGACCCTAGTGGAATACATCGTTGTAGACACAGCAAATCTGCAACATGTTCACTTGGGGCACTCCTTATTTCACTTCTAATCACTTAATCTATTATAACTCATCATTCATGTAGTCTATATCTCCCTCAAGGTTGTGCAACATTCATAAGGAGGCGTCGTTTCCATCTCCGGACTGTTACCCCTTTATGGGACAAGTTCCATGAAGTCACGCATTTTATACCACATGAATGCAAAGAGCAACTTGCGGGAGGAGAATAGGGATGCATTTGATCTCAGCACGGAAAGTGGTAGTAACAAAAGTTGGGATTGGGTTGGGTTGTTGAAATTGTGTACATAACTATACATCATAAGTGAAACAAATTACAATTACTGTATGGACAAAGTACAATACAAGTAGAAAGTACAAAGTAGAATTCTTTGGGAACTTTCCGTTTCACTGAGTCACTGCAATAAAATATTAATGGAGTGATGTTGTCTATACCTTCCACTGATGCCAAATTAATATTTTATACTAGTATTTTTTTTTCTGCAAAAGAGTGTTGATAAGTGTTAACCAAACTTAACATAAAATAAACATGAAAGTATACAATAATTACTTCTACTGAAATGTTCTGCTTAAGTTCTGCTAATTGTTTGAATAAATACTAGTCTGTTACAATTTTTGTTGAACCAGCTCTCTGATTGGGATCGCTACGCAGCTGATGAATATGAACTGTTGGTCGCGGAAGAAGGAGGAAATGACCAACAGGATGATCAGTAAGTTATATAACATTTCTTTTTCTGAGCATTTTAGATACTAATGAATTGTAACAATGTGCTCTCTTTTGTTTATTTCTTTTAGTTTTTGTTTATTTATGCAATATAGATTTCTTTTTTGTGTATTTATGCATTTTCAAAGCCTGGTATGAAACTATGCATTAAATAGATTTTTCTGAAAGAAAACTATGCAGCAGAAAACTTGATGGAGCATGTTTCTTTACAAATTGTTTACTTTTCTATGTTCATTTATTGAAGTGTGTCATTCTCCATTTCTTTAACATATTTAACAGTATTGAAAATATATTAATTCACTTTGTATATTCATATCACTTTTAGTTTATAAGATGAGTTAATATTGTTTATTTTCCATAATCTCTCTATACAAAGTTTCATTTCCAATAATATCTTGTTCTCCGATTGATATGACATTTCACAGTCCCTTGTATTTATATTTTTGAAAATAATTGTTTGTGTTGTATTTGTTTAATTTGCTAAATATTTATTTGAGACCATAAAATTGTCTGGATGTGTAATGCTTACTGAAGACTTCATCATTTCAGTTGTGTCATAAAATATTGACATGGTAAAGAAGTATTTGAGAATGTAGATATTCTCAAGGTTTTTTTTAGATACAATACAATAGACTCTTCTTCAATCACATTTCAAAAGGAATGAATATTAAATGCAGAATAATATACTGTGTTTAATTCCGTGTGGTGTTTACAAGCTACAAACTGTACAGAAATTTATTGAAATGTTCAATTTTGCACATTCAAATGCACAATACCTCAGGGTCTTATTTTAAAAAGTAATACCTCAAGTTTTTCTTCAAACATTCATTTTGGTTGGATTGGTTATTTGTGTTGTAGCATGCATCCCTCCTAAAGTCAATTTCTTAGAGAGTCTTAAGTATTAGGTTGTGAAACCCTCATGCTAAAATAGAGTTAATTAGATAACTCAGCTCATTCAGATCTGTTGACATGTGAATATCCCATTCTTAATAGAACCCCATTAGAAAAAATCTGGTGGCATAAAGGGAAATGTGTTGCCCTTAATACTTTTCAAGCCATCATAGAATCTCTTAGCATATTATTCTGTATTTAATTCTCACTACTTTAATGGAAAAAAAGTAAGAATATATGCATATGTTTTGTGCCTGAGCTAAAGATTGGCAAGTGTATTGCACCAAAATTTATTGAGCTTTAATGAAACTTTTTTTTATTATTTACTGATTTAAAGAGAAGTGTATTCCTCTGATAATGATCTGATGACTTTATAAATGGTTTTTACTTTTCACCTTGAACCCAGTAACAAGCTTGTTTTTTATTTTACATTTCATTTGAAATCAAGAAAACATTTCACTTTTATCTTAACCAAATTATGTTTAATTTAGTGTCAGTTATTAATAAATCAATATAAAAAATGATTATTTTATTATGTTCTTCAGTGAAGTTTTTACATATTTGCATCTGAATTCGGTTCATCCTCTTCATTATGAACACTCGTGCAACAAAAGAACACTTTTTTAAGAAAACAAATAACTGGGCTTGGTATATGGTCCTGCATTGTATTAAGGTTTTCATTTGAAGTCGTACATTGGTGATAACCAACAAAGGAAAGATTGGATATAGAAATGGAAATTATTCTTCAGGTAGTGCACAATATTTTTGATGGTAGAAATCCTTGTCCTGAGACTAATATCAACTTACTTTAATCAAATGATGTCATAAACAAGAATATTTAGAGTTTTCTAGTATTCTTGCAAATAGAGAAAATTTATCATTTGACACCTATTTTTGACGATTTTTCCATCTTTTTTAGACAAACCTTCCTCAACCTAATTTTGTATCTTTGTTAAAGAGCAAAGTTTTTATATTTTTCCAATAGTAATAAGTAAATTATGATGAATAAAAGTTAAAACAATTGTGGATTTTTAATGAATTTTTGTAGGCTGGTTTTTTATTCTATTATTTTTGATAATAGAATATGCAGAAGTTCCATATTGAAAACAAAATATAAGGATGAAATTTTTTAAATTTCAATAAATTCACCAGATGTTAAAAATCCAGAAGCATACTAATTAACTTCATGTCATTTTGTTTGGAAGATAAAGCAAGTTGAGAGAGAATTTTAGAAATTCATGGATGAAACATTAAATATCAGCCGTTATAAGTGAGTTGTAGGTTTTGTTATTAAAAATTTATGAGAAAAAGTTTATGGTATCATGTTGACAAGTTTGAAAATTATTTGTAGTATAACCCATTGAATTACAAATTGTAGTATTTGCATAAAGTGACAATCTATAAAATATTGTGTGATACCAATATTGTATTGTGATATTAGTAGATTCTCTGTATTTTCTTTAACATTAATGTGTAGTTAGAATATTTCCAATGAGCTTTAAAAAATATCTGAATGTTTTCCCTTGTGGAAGGATCAATAAATATTACTTGGAAGAATTTTCAAATATGTTAATAGTATAATAATTATTAGTGAAAAATGAATCCTTCTCAATTTCTTCCCTTAAAAATGAGATAATTCCCTTAATGAAGAATATCTCTGAACAAACAGGATATAAAAACTGTACTGAAAATTTGGTGTTACTCATAATGAATTAAATGATATTCGTAAGGAATTCCACTCACCAAAGTCTTCATAATATCCTAATAAATTAAAATATGTGACAACTTTTGGTCTGGTGAAAATGGTGACAGTCGGGAATTGAACCTGGGACTCCTGCTTTGATCACAGGGGTATTTTCCACTACACCATCCGTTTGCCTTCCACATTTGTACACCACTTATCACATATCTTCTCCACGTGTAGGGTACACGGAAGGAATATGTACAAAATTAAAATATGTTTTTGCTAACATCTTCATTTGTTCATAATTTTTGGGTTAGGAACATGTTAAAAATTTGAGACTGTACAATCACAATTCAAGAAAATTATTTATCATGGTGTTTTTCATAGGAAATTATGGGTGGGGGGGAATTCTGCAGAGAAAGCAAAATTCAATTGGTTCATTTAATGTAAATTTATTAATAGGGACAAATTAAAGAATATAGAATCCTCCAATAAAAAATCAGAGAATCATGAAGTTGAATGTATAAATTATGAGGATTAGATGGTACAAATTGGAGATTTATGTCAAATTTATATTTTTAATTTAGAATATAACAACAACATTTTTCTCATAAAAATCTTCACTAAAATGTTTCAGGAGATTTTTCATTTAGCAGTGCTTCATTGACCTATGAATTCCCAAATAATATCTTTCGTGTTCCCAATTAACTAATTCAGTCCATGTCGTGCATGAAAATCAAAGATATAAAAAGAAGATTCATTTTTATTTCTGTTATAGATTTCAATCTTTTTTACTTTTTATTTACACCAGTAATTGTTTGTCTATTTTAATATTATTAAAAATCATATTAAGTCCTTTGTAGCCTCTCATAAAAACCTTTTAAAGAAGCATCCTATAAAAAAGATAATATTTGGATAGAGGAATTGTGTATTTTTGATGTTTCAATTTAAAGAAGTAAATCTCCTTTCTTCTTGCATGTTTTTATTTATACACTTGTCTTAAACCTTTTCAAAAACTTCTTTTCATACATCCTCTTGCTCTAAATGTAGCCTCTCAATTATTAATCACAGTAAAGTTGACATGTTTGTGGGTATGCATGACTTGTATAAATATTTGTAGGTTTCTGATAATTATCAAGAAGGAAACTATTATTTGTAGGTAGTGTTGTTATAAGTATTGTTGTATTCTAAAGTATTATTTCAAATTCAATGCAACTGAATTTCAATCATTGAGGAATGCTTTACATATCTCAATGTTATTAGTGATGGTAGTATTTTACAAATGTGTTGCTGTTCACAGGATGGTGGATGATGAGATGTAGGCATCATCCCATTGTAAGTAATTGTTAAGTTAATCAGTGTTGCACGGGTTTGTGTGTACCAGTGAATGTACTCTTTCAGCTTGAAGGTTTCTGATATTTTCTGCTGCATCTATTGTAGAATGCAATATGCATGTGGCAGACTAAACCAAAGAATTGCCTTTTTGAACACTTAAAGGGATTTTTGCATTATTTAAAGCCTTGCTTCAGTGCAGTTTAATTTTTATTTTTTTAATGTAATTATTTGGAATAATTTTTTCAACAGGAATATACTGCAGTTTTAAAGAAACATGTTGATATGCATGCTCTGCTTAAAAGTTTTCTAATTCAAATATTGGCTAATAGAATTGCGGATTGATAATTTTTCATCATTCTTTTTAGACGTTCTTAATACTTATTGAAATTATTTTTCCTGATGTTCTTAATGTAAGGTACAATTTTTTTCATCACATTCTACATTTATTTCAATGAAGTATCAATTAATTGTCCTCTTTGACATTTTTAGAAACTTTTCTGTCAATAATTTGTTTATATCTCCTCTCAAATTTTTTTTCAGAAGATTCATGTTAAGAAGTGAAAACTATCTAATTTTATTGTGTAATTTATTATTGAACCTTTGTCTTCATTAAATAATTTCTTTTATACGTGTATAATCTTAGACTTTTGTGGCCAGTGGCCATGTAGTCTTGGTTTTTGGGTGTATGATGCATCATGAGTCAACGTTTCGATTGTTACTCTGCCATCTTCCTTAGGGTAATGAGTAGAAATATCATCTCTTCAACACATGACACAGCATACATCCAGAGCAAAGACTTCACTCCCCTTAATTTATTTCCTTCCCCTTTTTGTTATTCTCTTACCAATTCAATATGACAATTGAACAGATATTTTTCTTGTCTCCTTGTCAGTTGTGTTTTAAAAAAGTATATATTCACTTGAGGTAAATTTCATGAAAATTAATATATCTTCATATGCCTAATATGTTTTACATTACACAAAATGAGGTATCTTTTTTAGGATATCCATTTCATAGAAATTAAAATAAGAGTTTCTCTTTAAATTCAAATCCCTGCTTCTACTTGGAACATCTTAAATGACAGCACCTTATTATATTGTTATTTATTTACTTTTTGTGGTAATGGAATTATTTTTAAAAATATTTTAGTATATATTGTTGTATTATATCAAAGGCTAAATTCACAGCTTAGGTTTTCACAGTAATGTACATTTTCAATGTATCCACATTTTTTAGTTTTGAGGGAAGTTGAAAATTATTTTCTATTTCTGTGAATTAGGTACTAGTGAGCCCCTGTTGCTTTATATTCTTAAGTGGGGTGACATTGCCAGAATGTAAATCAGTGGGAGATAAGATATTGATGATCATTATTTTTGAAAATTTTCTCAGAGACTTCCGCTGTCTGATTGATATAGCACTAAGCCACATCTTGTTGCTGTGGTTTGACATTTCAGCTACCGTGCTGCAGCATTTTTTTAAACTAATATTGTCACAACCACTGGCCTAGTTAGTATGGCTGATGATACATGAAACAACAAAAAGATGTGTCACTAGCCAGATAGCTCGGCACCATTATTTGTTTCTAAAAAGAGGTATAAATGGAAACCGGTATTTTTGATGGAGTAAAGAGTTTTCTCATCCCATAGTATGTCAATGTGCTCAAATACAGCAAGCTATAACCCTGTCCTCTCTAATTATTACCCTGTCATTAATGAGTGATTAATGACAATAACTAATTAACTCAAAATTGATGAAGACTGTGGTCCTTCTATTACAGTAAAAAAATGTAACTTAAACTGTCTGCAGTCAAGTTGAAACCATATTAATACTGTGGGTGTACCTTCGCAGAAACTATGCACTTTTTCAGAACAATTCCTTATTAAAATATCAAAACTTATGCTTTTTGTGTCACTGTTATTCCCTGTTCTTGTGCACATTTTTGCTTGACGCACTTGCAAAATTATTGCTCATATCACCTCAACAAATTTATGACGTTTCTTCAATATTCAGAAGGAAAACGTAATACAGTAGAGTTGTGATTTGTGTACTCTGTGGACTTTACCTAGAGAGTGAGTTATCTATTTAAAATACTGCATAAAGTGTTCACTTGGAGGAGGACTAAGTATATTTGTAAAACCCTGTGCAGTTTGACAGTATAATGAAACAACAAAGTATAGGCAATAATCCGATGTTCCACAAATATTGTTTGTATTGTATCATTATCTAGTGCAACTAATACATTCACTTCAAGTTTTCATACGTCAAGAATACATCTTACTGTTAAATTGATGAGTCTTTTTATTTATCACCTGAGAAGTAACAGAAATTAAGCTATAGGACTTATTCATCATTGTGATATCCTGATTTTTTTTAATGTATTGGTGTCCTTTTAATAGTTGCTCCTCCACAGTGAATGCTTTTCTCAACTTGTCTGACTTACATCACATTTTGGGCTTCGAGAATTGTATTGTTTATCAAGTAATGTGGAATCCAGATACATCCCAAGTTTCTATCCCCAAAACCACTTTTTCTCCCTATTTATATCATGATGCTTAAATTTTAAAGATAAATAGTTTCTATTTCTACTAACGATTTTTTTAAAAGTAATACTTGTGTTTTAATAGACTTTCTGTACCCACACCCTTCTTCACTGTGAATTGGTTTATGTTGTATCTGTAAGAAAAAATTACTTTATAATTGTTACAGCCAGAGTATGTGGAATGTTGGCAAATGCTTTGGCTAATTGCAGTGTGTTTGCACTTTTTGAGGGTTACGAGATCACATAGTATTTTGCCTGTCAGTTTCACAACCTGCATGTAGTAATGTCACCATGCTCATAAGTCTTAAATATGGTGTATGCAGTTATTGTACTTTCATAACTATTTAGTTAGTCATTCATTTGGGACATAATGACAAAATGAACTCTTTCTCTATGAGCTTACTTGTTGCAAGAAAAGTGAATATCAGCACATGTGAATAAATTATTTACTTTCTTAATGTAGTAATTTAAGTCTTTCATTTTAATTGTGAATCATCAATTTCTAAAGATAGGTGCCTAAAGCAGTTTGAAATATTGTAATGGAAATATTTACTTTTTTTATTACATTTTTGTTGATTGTAATTCAATGATAATGAATGTGTGCTTTTGTATTTTAGGGTATTTGACAATAGTGTGGAAGATGCTCTTTCTCCAAATCTTGACACTCTAGTCAGCAATGGGGCAAGTGGCCCAATGTTGGATTTAGGAGAAGATGGATGTTTAGAAGATTCACTTTCTTGTAGTTGGAGAAGTAAATTTGATGGGGAGTTGGAAGAAGACAGTGATAATTCTGCAGATTATGCAGCTGATAGTGATGAGTGCCCTGTATGACTTACCAGTTGCAATGTCAGTACTGAAGTTGTGGGGCCAGTGAGCTTATTACCAATGAGAAACTTGTTCACACTGAGGAAAAGAACTGTTGAATTCATTAGTCCTTTCCTGGAATTATTTGGTAACTCTATTCACTGTAGAACTTTATAACTTGGCTAGGAGTTATAAATACTCATAAGTGCATTTTTATACCTTAAGAAGAAACTAAATTAGCTCTTCTAAACTTGTTTGTTGTGTTTTGTTAATATTTGTTCATGTACTCTATATGTTTAATCACAAGTACCAAACACAGGGAAGACTTCTGTATGAATACATAAGTTTCTAAATGTGATTTTCTGGGAGGAAGGGGGTTAGTGTAAGTATTCAAGGCCTTTGTAATATTTTACATGTAAATAGGGTATCTTCTAGTGAGATATTTATTGACCATGTCAGGTGTCCTATAAAACCAATGAAACTCAGAGAAACATGGTTATTCAAGTTTTGTAGATTGTTTAATATGTACAGTGTTAGAAAACTGTAATTATTGATAAAAGTTTGTATTTTAATTTTCTCTTGTTACTGTTTTTAGTTGTATGATTCAATCACTAGTCAGAAACTAACCAAAGCATACTCTATAATATGAACTTGTATCAGGCTTGATGTATGTGATAAATATACACATTACTGAAGCTCTTGACAAATATAGTTTTAATACTTATGAACATTTGTGGACAATGTCAATAAAATTTTATGGATGAAGACAATAAATAACATGGTTTGGGATTTTTCAGTGTGATGTTATATCACATTTGTTTAAAAAAACAACAAATAACAAATATTCTTAATACTGAAAAGAGTTGTGTGGCATATCAATTAAAATACAGTCCAAAACAAACAAATGGGACTAACTCTAATCTTATTCAAAGAAGTCAATGGGTATGAGCATCAGTATTGAAAATTGACATTTCTCATAAAACCCAAAGACTGTAAGAAGGGTTTTATGCTAAGAGTTCTCATAAAATTCCTTCTTGAGAAGTGATAATTAACTGAAGCAGTGTTAATTTTTGATCAACACATTTTTTGTATAAAAATATACAGCCCTCAAGTAACGTAACATGTTGGAATATTTTGTAGTTTGTTATTGATGGTTGAAAGTTGTTTTTATTGTGAATCTTGTATTCATAAGTAATAGAAAAGGTTACATTATAAAAGTATTGAAATTATAGTATTTAATTGCAGAAATGTATAAAAGTAATAAAAAGAAATCTTTTATAATATAGAACCAGAATGAAAATAAAACTTCATGCCAGTTTAGTCATATCAAATATATGTGTCATAATTCTTCATTTTCATACTCTATCCTATTCTTATTAGTACATTCAAAGCTAATCTGAATAATTAAAATCTTTTGTTAGATCATGTGTTCCCTGTTTGTTAGGAGCTGATTTGAAGTCTTGTGGCAGTTTGAGGCATTGCAATCACCACATCCTCCATCTTGACAATCACATTTCCAGTTCTACCCTGTTAACAAAAATTGGTTCACTTATCTTGTCTGACCTTTATCATTTAACAATTATGTGTCTATGCAGCTAATACATTTGGACCAACTGATAGTTTTGCTTGTGCAAGGATGGGGGAAATTTGCCTCTAACTGGGTTTTCATTCATCACGCAAATCTTAAAGTCAGCTCCTAACAATATATTAACTTTATTGCAACCTTACCCCATACATCATTTCCAGTTCTTTATTATATCATGACAGAACTGTAACAATATCATCTGTTTTCACAACTGTAATATCATTTTGTCTTCACTGAAGGGGATCAATAATAAATAAATAATTTTATAGTCAAAAAAACATTTGCAAACAGTGGGGGGATAATAAACTAAGATACTCTCTGGAAACATGCAAGGGACCATCCCTTCAATTTCAATCAAAAGCTCAAAGGTAGTGGCAGATTTAATACTTTCAAAAAAAAAATTAATAATACAACCCTCTTATCCATTTATTATTCCAAAATGAATCGTTGGTAAAATGTGCAGTGAAAATTCGAGATTAATAATAACAAAAGTTTTAAATGACATTCCTGCCTATTGAAAATCCGCTGCTACCCAAGCCAAATGTCCAGAATCCTTTAATTTTTTGAAATTGTAATTGATTATTAAATAATCCAGTTTTATCTAGAAATTCATTAATTTTTAGCATTTCTAACAAACAAAAAAGGAGAAAGCAAGAGACACATGTTTAAAATATTGGACATGAACTATACAAATACATGTATGAAAACTTGTCTTACAAGAACAAAAGTGTTCCAATTGGAAGAACTCTGAATTAAATACAACACTCCTTGTGATATCTTGACAAATTCATTCACAAGCCTACTCTTCCTTAATTTTATTAATTTTTTTTATATTTATTTATACAGATCAGTCTTATCTGAATGTTATGACTATTTGAACTTTATTTTGTTTGAAGTATGTATGTTATGCCTTGTTATTTTTAATTCATCAATAATGAATTAATTATCATTAAATTTGTAAGTCTACAGATTTGTAGTCATGCAAGTTGCATGTTAGTACAGAGATATTTGTATTAGCTTTGTGACTGTAATATTATATAGTGAATATATTTCATATAGAAATCACAAGTAAATTCTTTATTTTGAATCATAAATTTTCATTTTTACCAGCTCTCAGTTAGCTGAGACAATTCTGTTGATCTTTCGACAATTTGACTTATACTTTTCTAAATCATTTTATTTCATTTATTTACTTATTTTTTCTCCATTAAAAATTGAATGGAACCCCATCCAAAATTTGCTAGGCAGTGACCCCCTACAAAATATTTTTTTAATCTAAATTTTTGTATGATAAGCTTATTGTAACCTGTAACAAGGGACAGGAAAAAATTGCAAGTTGTGATAAATGGAATTTTTCCACAAAAATTTGAGAAAAATTAAAAACAAAGTTAGTCAATATGGAAAAAAATGTGAAAAGAGGCATTAAATAAGAACTATTTAAAATTGGTAATAAAGACATTTAAAAATATGTAAATGTTAATATTCAATTAGATTAGATGCTCTGAAAGTACACAATTGCCCTATTTCACTTAAAACATAATAATGTACACATATCAGAAGAGTGCTGTTGTGCCTTTGCCCAATGATTTGTTAATAGACAAGAGGTGTTAGGATGCATTTTGCGCTCATGTGGGGAATCACTGGTATAAAATAAGTTTAGTTAAGTATATGAATTAAGTTGCTGTTTCTGGGGTGCTTCTAGTTAACTCTTTCCTATGCAAGAGTTTGAGGAGTGAGAAGTATTTTCTAAATATTTGTCTGTTGTGACAAAAGATCAAATTTAAAAGAGGATAATGCTTAATTTTTTGTTATTTGGTAAATATTAAAATGATAAGCTTTCTAAAATAAGGTACGATAAATAAACAAGCATTTAAAATCAATCATTGTAATAATTTGTCAGCCACACTCTACTTACGTTTTTAAACATGAACAAGTTTTGGGAGCTGTTGCTTCCATCCTCAGCTTCTGACCACTACTGATCAAATGGTCGTCCAGTGGCGATTGGCTTAAGTTCCCCAGATTTATGGTTTGCCAAGAATTCACAAATCTGGAATGAAAATGAGACCCATTATCAGAAATATAGGTACACCTAACTATAATTTTGCAAAATGTTTGGTAGTAAAGTATTTGAGTCTTCCAAAATTTGAAACATAAAGTATAAGAACTCATTTGAACTTATCAAGAAACTGGAAGATAAGGAACTTGATGTTTTAGTTTCTTTCGATGCAGTCTCTCTGTTTACCAACATACATAAAGACAAATTATTAGTAATTTGAAAAAAAAAATGGTTACTCTCCTTGAAAATGGAAATTGACAAAATTAATAAATTTTTGGATCTAACAAAATTGTGTACCAACCAAAATTTCTTCAGGTTTATTGGGAAATTTTATCTTCAAACATTTGGATTAACAATGTAATCCACTTTCTTTTTTGGCAAATTTTTTTTATCAGCAATTTTGAAATTTATATCACCAACTCATTTCCATGGATGTTTAGGATTTGGTACTGATATGTAGATGATATCTTCTGTGTCATTAAAAAAAGACATGTTGAAGATGCTTGTAATTACTGAACATTCAATGTAGAACAATAAAATTTACTTTGGAATTTTTTTATCCTTTTTGGATTAAAAAAATAATTTTGGCAAACTTTCTGAATTTGGAATATTGAGAAAAGAAACCCACTCTGATAATTACATAAAAGAATTTGGTTTTACTCCAGTGCAGCACAAACATGCGATAATAAATAGCCTTGCCCACAGGTTGGTAAGTACCCCATTAAAAGATGAATTCAATTTCGAATTTGATTTCATTGTTCAAACTGCCATATTGAATAGATTTATGAAGACTTGGTTTGATAAAATAATTCAAAAACTTTGAGAAATAAAGAATTGTACAAAACGTAACCACATTAAAGAAGCTGGAAAAGGAAACATTTTACCTCCCAGGGGACTTACTAAGTTCGTGTTTGGCAAACACGGAGCCCCGAGCTGAGTCTGGCATTACTTCCACTTACTTGTATAAGGTTCCTTCCTTTCTCTTTTCTGTCCTCCCTTGGTCACCTCTTGTTCTTTTTGATCCCGATGCTATTAAGGCTAGGGTATCTTTCATTTTCCTCATTCCTCTCATTTTTGTCCTACCCCTCATTTTTTTGTCCCTCCTTATTCTGTGTCCCCCCCTCATTTTTTGCTGCCCACCTCCATTTGATGTTTTGATGTATGTTGTGAGAGATGTTTTGGTGTGTTGTAAATAAGGAGGGTTTTTAATGGGTAGGGTTGAATCATTCGGCAAGTCCCACACGCGGGGAGAGTCATGTTGGCTCTCCCTAGTGCGTAACTGCATTTTCCCTTCCTGAACAAGTTTTTCGGGCTCCAATGACCTTTGATGTCGACATGAGCTGTAAAGCCCCACAAAAAAGAAAAAGGAAACATTTTACTGAAAAATTTACTCATTGCCCTGGCTTGCATCAGAAGTGAAAAAGTTTATATTGTGCAAACAAAAAGAAATTTGAAAAAAAGAACATTTTCAGCAGATCAAATTTGGACAAATTGAAAAGTTAGCTGTAGCAACACATTTTTGTGACGAAACAAAAATTGACGAAAACGTAAGGTTGATGGAGAACGTTGGTGGGCATTTTGACTTGTTGGCTTGGGAACGAATGCAGCTATTCAAGAACAGATAGTTAAATTTCGAAGTTATGTTTGAAAAAAAAAAAATCATCCACCCGCTCGTCACGTGAGAGAATCGTTTGATCAGTAGTCGGCAGAAGCTGAAGATGGAAGCAACAGCTTCCGAAACTAATTCGTATTTAAAAAATATGTGGAGAGTGTGGCTAATGAATTATTAAAATAATATATTGTAGAGACTCCACTGAGAATTCCCGAAGTTTTTTTTTTGGGGGGTGGTGGTGGTGGGGGGGGCTTTAGAGTCCGAAGACCTTGAAGCATTTAAAAGATTTGTTTGTGCTGTCACATCCACATGTTTCATTAGTTTTCAAATTAATCAACCTTTTCATGATTGAAAAAAAATACTTGTACCTACCTCCTCCACAACCCCGTCTCACGTTTCCTTGCGTAAGGGTCCGCTAGGAAGATGAGGATCCATAAGCGGGGCGTCGTGCCAGCAGCACGGGTAGCGTGGCCCGTCGGCCACCCGCGGAGACGCGAAGGTCAGCGGGCGGCGCGACGTCAAGGGCAGGAGGGAGAAGGGTAAACTAGAATCACAAGTACTTCCCTACCGAACATATTTAATATAAATCTGTAAGTTACAGTACAACTAGTATACGTAATCAAACTCAACTTCATAAGGAACGCATGTTTACCTTCCTTCATAGGAGAACTCATTATTAACCATAGTTGTATATAAAATGCGTGTATAAAATACATTCAGTTAAGTTGCTTCTACCGTAATTGTACATAGAAAGTAATCAATGAACTTGCTTCTACCGTAATTGTATAAAATAAAGTAAACATGCTTCCTCCGTACTTTGAGAATCAAGCACAGAACTTAGAGACTATTATTCTATAACCAATCATACTCCGAAAACCATTTCTAAGTCATCGTAGAGAGATGATGAGAGGGCCAACAATCCATCATCCCGAGCGAGAGGCGTCACTTACCAAGGTTGTCCGTGGTGTCTGCATACACGGAGTCCCGAGGCAAAGATCACCCCGGTAAAGCAGCTTCTCCCCACTTTGGGCTTGAACCCTTGCTCTTAAGTTGCCGCCCGAGACCACCCTGCCGTTCAACTCCGCATCATACGTCAACACGGAAGACTAACAAACAATAAAAGTTGCAGAAATGCAACCTTCACTGCTTGCTACCTCAGCAAGGACTTCGCATTGCTACAAAATTTTGCTTTTATTCCAAGAGTCACAATTGTAACTTGGAAGTGCTTGATTTCTAGTCAAATCTAAGCTAGCCCTTATCTTATTACTTATTCAGAACCCCGGAGGGGGGTGACGCCGAGGGGGACGATACTCGAGTCCGTGTAGGAAGTGTGGAAAAGAAAATTTAACTGGGTAACGCAAACCTGAAGGATTTCAAAGAAATGTATAATATTGTTGTTTACATCACTCTAACAGGAGTCTCTCTTACTGACCAAGTGAACCGTTTAACTTATTATTGGAATGATGTGCTCCGACAAATGAGAAATAATAAATAAAAAGTTCAGGTAATAACTTCTTAATACAACATAACATTGTTGTCTGAACATTATTGCGAACTGTCGTCAACAGTCACGCTTCTTTATGGATGCCATCATGATGCGTGTATAATGTGCGAACTTTTCCAAGATTGGTCGAGTAGCTTCAGTCTATCTGATAGTCAGATCCATGACGTTGGAACACGAGTGCGGTGTGTTCCTGTCGAAATGTATCACTTTTAGGTGACTGGTATTACTACCACTGAAATATTGTGTGAAAAATTATTACCTCTGCTTTGATTTTTCGAATCATTGTTATTACGGCACTAGTCTCAATTGATCAATTTCTTTAAAATGTAAAACATATCTATTACGAGTCAGAAGGCAATCCTGAAACATGTAATACAACCATTCCTGATTTTNGAGTGCGGTGTGTTCCTGTCGAAATGTATCACTTTTAGGTGACTGGTATTACTACCACTGAAATATTGTGTGAAAAATTATTACCTCTGCTTTGATTTTTCGAATCATTGTTATTATATGGTACTATTCTTTTAGTCTTCGTGAAACAAATAAATAAAAGTAATGATTAAAAGTAAATAAAATCATGAGTTAACCGTAAATTCTGACACTTTATTTTTGACAATATAACTCCATTATAAATGCATTCAAAAGTTTTCAAGGTTATCACTTAACCTTGCATATAAAGAGTTAATCTACGAGTAAAAATTATAATAATTTAATCAATGAGTAATTAATTCCATAACCATGACACATCTTCAACTAAAACCAAAATAAAAGAACAAAGATGAGGTATTTGCTCATTAGCCCCAGCAGCAAGTTGTCCATAAAACTCAAGTCTTTTCAACATAATAATTTGTCTTCCCCTGACATATCTCAAACTTGTCACGCAACAACATACACCAAACTTGTCACCCATCAACAAACAAAACAAATTTTTATGTCCTTGAACTGAACTTGTTTCAAGACAAAGCGTATCAATGACAGAGAAAACATCGAATGGAAATAGAAAAAAATGAATTTGGCTATTAGAAAGAGTGGCGGATGGGGTCTGAGCCAGATTAGACCTCTATTAGCCTCTCAACCAACCTCACTTCACTCATGAAAGGAAAACAAATTACTAGGAAAATTGATTCTACTCTGTCTTCTACGCGCTTGATCAATGGTGTCCCTTCCTCTTCGTTGACGTTTACACTATTTACCCGACGTCTGTGGGTTAGATTCCTGGCACCGTCGGAATCTGACTGACCATCATTATATTCTTTCCCTCTTGCAAAGATGTGTGATGAAGACGTCACGACATAGCGTTAGTGGCAGCAGCAAACACTGACACACACTGCAAGTCCTCCACTCGCAGACACCAGCTCACTACTCCATCAGGCGAAAGTCTCAGTATTCACGAACTGTGTGCAAACTTGAACTGGTTGTGACCTCCTGCTTGTTCTCCATACTAATTGCTGCATTGTCCCTTAGGTCTAGAAGTATCCATATTTTCTCCTCTGCGTCCATGGTTAAGAGAAAGATAAGAGAAAAGGAAAGACTCCATAGCCTTCGAAAACCTTATAGCGTCGGGGTCAAAAGAAATAAAAGTTGGCTAAGAAGGGCGCGATAGAACAGATGAAAGAGAGGTGTGGTATAAGTAGCATGTCTCAACTTGTCACACGCATTTTATTTTGACAATAGAATAGCTAGTACCTACTGTATTCGATCAGTCCAAGAATGGTTTGTACCCGCTGTGCACCTGAGAATATTTGCTGTTCGTGTGGACTCCTGGAAAATATTTCAGTAATGAAAGACCTAAAAATGTTCACAGCCACTTGAGTTGAGTAAGGTTCTGCTGATTCACGCTTTTCTTCGTGGACATAAATACAACATGTGTATGCGTGTTAGAATTCATTTCATGTTAGTCTATTTGAGGCTTTTTCATTGAAGATGTCTGAAATAGAAAGTGACAATCAACATACGTAAGTAATTCGAGAATTTATTTGTGACCCTCGACCTTGACAGTTGGCCTTTGACATTGCCAGTTCACCGTGACCTTTGACTTTTCATCCTTGACCCTGACCTTGGTATTGCCCTTCACCAATATCTAATGAAACCTTCAATCACCTTTGTCATCTGTGCTCTATGTCCTATTGCATCCACCGCCCCAAATGCCACAGTTTAAAACTCGCTGTGTGAGTGTTGGTTTGTTTGTTGCTGACTTGATTTGCAAAGAGGAGAACGCGACAACACCATGTCACAGGTAATCGAGCATTCACAACCATAACAAAAATATTATCTCTTAAAAACACCCCTATCCCACAAAAATCCCATTCCTTTATCCCCGGACACGAACTTATCCCAAACCTTGAAGTTTCGAATCCCCGCATCCTTGCATCTACCGCAATCCTGGTTTAATATCCTTATAGCATCCACGATCACCATTACCACGGTTAAAGATTCACATAGTGTTTGACATGGATAAGGTTATGCAACTTTGTTCAAGACTCTCATAGCAAGACTCATTTACTATCCCCATTGCCCTCTGCGTTCGAATTCTCGTAGCTGGGGCAAGGATAGACAACTCTCTCAAACAAGAACTCAAGGACAAGTGTAATCGGATACCTGGCTGAAGACCGCCATAGACATTCTACTCATAGTTTTTGGTGCCATTGAGATGAATAATGACTCCTGCGATATTGTGTAAGCCCACAACCAATCCCCATGGGGGAAGATACACTCCTAGCACCCCCAGGGAAGGGAGTGGATAAGGGGTGGTTGATAATAATTATGAAAAGCGACCGATATTGAATATATTTTTGGGAAATCGTTTATTCATTTTCACCAACTATTAGATAAGTGTTTTATCTTTAAAATGCAATTGGCCAAGCCTTTTTTGTTGACAACTGGAAGTTGTACAGATGGCGGTCTTCGTCAGTGACGGGATAAATAAATAGGATTTTGCGAAAACTATTGCACTTACTGCGCCCATCTTTTGAACTCTTTTTAAGTATCACTAATCTAATATTTTAAGGATATTAAACACATTTTAAATAATTATTTGCAAAATTATGACAATAACAAAAATGGCTGATCTTCATGTTTTTTGCAATAACTTTTTTATTTGTTGACCAATTTAAATTATGTAGTCATAAATTGTAGGTATTATTATTACTCACAAATCATCTTCACCTTTCTCTACAACCGATGTTTTTTCTAATATATCGCAAAAGAATTTTTTTCCATTTTTTGTTTAAATAAAAGTATGGTGCGAGCAATTTTCGATGAAACTAAAGATGTGAGGCCTTTTCTATCATTGTCCCCAAGATATTTCCGCAATAAACTCGCTTCTTAATTTACTTTCGACTTTCAGACATTTTCCCCTACATACGACCTGGGCTACTTACTGTTTATTCCCAACCAGCGGAAAATAATTTCATGTCTCTTTGATTGTCTGGACTTATTCCAATATTTCATCAATTCAGTTAAAATGTCTCAAACTGTTACGTATTTGACACAATTTGTCACGTATTCCGCAAATGCTTCATACGCTTGCTCTGATTGAATTATCCTCGGGCATCTACGTACTTTATTATAGTCACAACATACACCATGCGTTCCTCATCATAATATTTACATTCCCATAATTGGTGTTCTCTGTCTTTCTTACCAGCTTTACGCAGACATAATTCATCATCCTATTAATCCTATAAAAATATTCCTTGAAGTTACCACGTCCTGCTAACATCTCTAGAACCGCTGGTGTTGGTTTAAACCATTTTTGCGATTTCGCATGGCATCTGACTTCCGTAATGAACTGATATAATTTTCTCCCTTTGTCTGTTTTTCGCCAATGTATTTGCCATGCATCTAATAAACGTTGAGTTATTCTCCACCTTGCTTTCTAGTCATATTTCAATATACTTTCTTTGTCAATTTTTACCTCCCCTTTGCTCTTCAACCAAAATTGTAGATACTGTAATCGGTCTCAGGCCCCCTTTGTAAAGTTATCAACTTATGTTGCGGTAAATTATGTTTGTTGAATCCTACACGCCTGAGACTGTGGTATACCTTTTTAACTTTGGCGTTAGCTGCGGTNCTGTTTTTCAGTTTAATCTTTCTAATTATTTTATTTTTTCGAGTTTTTTGTGATTCAGTAGTTGTATTTAGTGTCTAACTTTCATTGTAGTGTAAAATTGTTCTGTGTGTGTTTCTTTGTTCTGTGTGAGTGTTAAGTAAAAAAACACTAAAAACATTTCCTAAGGTTTTCAAACCCAACGGACCATATATAATTTCAT
>NNCF01126833.1:1101218-1128998 GCA_002313205.1 Laupala kohalensis | reverse complement strand
TTGTATTGTCACTTATATTTCGAGGGTACATCAGACGAGTATAGTAAAAGTAACCGTATTAGGGTTTTAACTAAGGTAGCACATTTTGAAATACAAAGTCACGTCTGCTTCAAGACGTAAATCGCACAAATTGTATGTAGTTTAATGACAAGCCTACTAGATGTCCAATGGGCATTGTCTTCGGTCTTTTCCATCGGATCGACAACAATGTACACAACATTTTCTTCAACATTCAATCTCCTCTATTGAGCAGACACTATTTGATCATCATTTTTATTTACTATATTATGGTAAGAGGAAGAGGGTACTCTAACGTATTTTCGATTGAGGAAAAGAAACCTAAGTGTTATAAAGTCCCTCTGGTTGCTCAGGTGACAGCATTCTTGCTCTTCACCAAGTCATCTCGGGTTCAATTCACGGTGGGGTCAGAAAAATTTGTAGCTTTTCACATGAATATCCCATATAGTTGTAACTACTGAAAAACGAATCCTTCTTCCTCTATCCACCTCCAGCTAGTATGAGTAACTCTAACCACTTCTACTATCCCCTTCACTTGGGCCAAGTTGTTGGTAATACCAGCTAACCGGTCCATCTACAAACAACAACGTACCATCCAACTCCTACCTCCTATCGCTCCATGTAGATAAGCTTCAATAGCACGCTACATTTCCCATTTACAAATACTACAATGGAAAAAAAGTGTTACAAAGTATTCGTGTTTAAGAGACAGTGAGTTTTCTTTCCTGTAGGTTGGAAAATAATTATGATTATAAATTCTTTGATTAGATATTTATGAACTTCTGTAAACCATGCTAAAAAGTTTGTTGTAAATTGAAAGAAACTTTTTCAAAGATGGACACTAATACGTTAAAGTGCACAAACCTAACAGTTTCTAAAGTTAAGACACAGAACTGGAACTGGAAGAATGAATCTTATATTAATTAATTATATTATTCTAATAATTTTACATTATAGTAGAAGCTCTCCTATTATGTTACTTGTTTTTCATTCATCAAGAACATTTGCAGACAACAACAAAAAGAATTAACACAATTTTGTTAGAAACTGTTCAGATTCGTAAATCTTTACAGAAGGAAAATAACATTATGTATTGTTTCATGAAAATAAGTTCTTCTTCTAGCGGAAGAAGACTGCATATAATACAATAAAAACGCTTTAAAAACCTGACAAATACCAACAAACATTAAAAACCAGATAGTTTCATTTTAGTACATTATCATTTAAATATTAAGACTAATATGCCCCCAAAACAGAATATTCCGAAGCAAACCGCTTTAAGCCAAATAAAACACTTTTTTATTCTTTTAAAATTAGCATATCGTGAAAGTATAAGGTTTTGAATCATATGGGTACAGCTGCGAGATGAAAAAATTAACAATGAATTTAATATTCTAGTTCTTATAATCGTTCATTTCTGTAAAATGTAATACTTAGTATAGTTTGTCTCTAAGAAACAGATACAGCTGTTGCGAGACGACTTCCAAAATTAGAAATGGAATTTCGCGAAAAAATGTTCTCTTGGACGGG
Source organism: Laupala kohalensis (assembly GCA_002313205.1). Classification (NCBI taxonomy): domain Eukaryota; kingdom Metazoa; phylum Arthropoda; class Insecta; order Orthoptera; family Trigonidiidae; genus Laupala; species Laupala kohalensis. Next base: position 1,127,450 of record NNCF01126833.1, on the reverse strand, counting down.
GAGGAATTGTGGTAAAGCATTGTGATTGATAATTTTATTGTCCCATTACTTACTTACTTGAAGTTGATGCGTTGGATTCTCTCCTCAATTTTTTGACAATTAATCTTCAAAACAGGAGGGATACCTGGGGTACATCCTTGGCAGAAATCAACTCTTGTAGAGAAATAAATAGTTGACAAAATACGTTTTACTAAGCAACAATGCAGTAACCATCCTTTTGGCTCACAAACACGATATGTTAAGTTCACAAAAATGAGAAAATTATTCCTCTCACTCTTAAATCACTTAATTGACTGCAAAGTTCAAAATAATCAAAAAAAATTATGTTCAATAACGGGGTACATATCTTATTCACTAAAATAATGTCGATATACCGAGTGTCCAAGAATAATATTTTGGACAACTTCAAAAACAGCGAAAGAAACTCCAATGGCGAGTGGAGGTCCAAGCCAATTAAATGTGACTCCTTTAAAATATCCCCTGATACCTTCTTCTCGGTATATCGTTATAAGTGTCCCTGTAATTGTTCTGTATTTCGAGTCGTTGGGAAGAGTTAGTTGCATTCTTCTCCTCACCACTTCAAAAGGGTACGCTACCGTTTGTCCTAAGACACCGGCTATTGTACCATATAAAGCGTACATTGCAAATCCGGGTCTGCGACCTAGGTTTTCGTAGTGTCCATATTTTAAATTATCGTAAACGTAAAATTTGACTCCGCAGTAGGGAATGATCCCAATAACGGTGGGAAAATATCCCCGAAACATACCAAGAGGACCTTCTCCCCATATTCTTCTGAGACCTGTTCTCAAGTTAGTATAATCTTGGTGGAAATTAGCTTGCACTCGAGAGCGAAGCAAGTCAAGCGGGTAAGTTATAGTGATAGCTGTGACCCCTGCTAAAGCTCCAGCTTTCATTCTATTCCATCGTGTGCTTCTTGGCTTAACATGAAGAAACTTCTTCCACACTTCGTGTGAAGCGAATAGAAACGCGCCATACGGTACATTTCGGACCACACTCGCCTTCTGCCCATACACCAAGGAGCGAAGGTCGGGGGAGATGTAGGATTTGAGAACGTGGTCATACGTGTCTCTAAAAGTGATTACATTTTCTCGAATTTTTTTGAGAGAAAGAGATCGTTTCGCACTATCGAGTGGAGACGTGACGATTTTTCCTGCTGCGCCAGCTACTCCTCCAGCCAGGAGAGAAATAAGAAAGGTTTCCCATATACCCGGGACCTTTAGATCTTTATCGCCTCCAGACTCCTGCATATGTCCCCGTTGACAGACCTCCCCATCAAACCTCTCTTGAGGCGACGTGTACTTAGGATGTTTGAAGATTATTGTGCTGCTTCTTTTACTTCTCTGTTCTTCGGAGTCTGGTTCGTCTTGTTCGGTTGGAGGAGGAGGAAGAGAGAAGGAAGAACAACGGTGAACGGAGAGGAACTAACGAGACAAAATAATGTTGACAGCGATTAACGTAACTCCTATTGGAGGCATAGAATATACGTTGGACGAACAGTACGAAAAGACGACTGACGTATCAATACATACNGTACTTAGGATGTTTGAAGATTATTGTGCTGCTTCTTTTACTTCTCTGTTCTTCGGAGTCTGGTTCGTCTTGTTCGGTTGGAGGAGGACAGAAAGAAGAACTCATTCACTTTACTTCACGCAATGTTAACTTTTACAAGTTCATCTTCCAAATATCCGAATTTCAACTTATTTGTTAATCTAACTCCATTTGAAACAGACTTTACAGAAACTATTATTCGAGTAACATACATTTCTCTCGGAGCGAACAAATAAATATTTTTTTCATTGCTTGGATGAAGCGGTTTTTGAAAACAACCCACTTCTCTTGAAACAACATATTTTTGAGATTATTGTAACCAACTCTTCATCGTGTCTGAATACGTCGTAAACATTATATATACTTCATTATTGTAATGAACTCTTACTCCATATAAGATTATTCACATATATCTAGATATTTGCATATAACCTCAAAAACTCTTCACAAACGAAATTATACCTTATAACTGTTTTGATGTTTAATGACATGTTTATATTTGTACTAATGTTTAATTATTAATACAGCAAAAAGGATCAAGTATAAACTTCAAAGATTTTCTATTAAGTTTTTATTATCTTTTAAACACGACCTTCTTGATCAAACTTTTCCTTATCGATTATACGAGTATGTAGAGTCCTTGACTTACGATAAAGATCAGTATCCGTAGGTCGTGCTACAGAGAGGAGAGGTTAACTGTAGAAGTGGGACTAGCTATTTGTATGACTCAAAAACGTCTGCATTTGCCTTCCTCTGCACCTCACCGATCCTTGTAGGTACTCAGACTAAATACAGGTTCCCTCGTTTTCTGTCCTATCTAGCAACCATGAACATAACCATAAATATTGTCATATATATTGTAAACGCCAATATTGACGATCCGATAAACCTTACTTGTTAATATTTGTCCATTAAACGAGGTTGTCTGTTTGTGTGTTATAAAATATACCGAATGTTGCATACGGTTTTACAGAACAACGGCAATAGCTGGATAATAAGAAATTAGAGAAGTGACGTAAAATTTAAAAACAGTATTCAGGAAATGCATTATTTAAATTGGAGTCAACATCGCAAATAAAAAAAATATATTATTATATCTTATCATCAACATAGAATACATTGGCAAAATGAACCATTAGTTATTGAAAACAATCAGGATATTTTCCCCATGAATTGCTTATTAATGATACAATTTAAATTCAGTACATTTTTAAAATATTTTAATTTGTAACTTCCTTCACGTTTTTATGGTCTCTTCGTATTACAGCACTAATATTGTAAATGCATATCTTTAGAATTGATTTGCGAGTTTGTTAGCTATAGTTCTGTAGCTTCATCAATATCGTCTAACCGCGTCATCGGTTTCTGCAAGATATGCTTTTGTGTGAAAAAGCGTCACCAAGGCCGCAGTACGCAAGAGAATTGGAGTTTACAGTCAGAAAAATTCAAGACCTTCTTGATAATATTACTGATTATTATTTTCTGCTCGGAAAACTAGCCACGTCGCGGGAGGGTTTGATTCTAGCGCCATACAAAGGTTAGCCACGTTAAAGGAGACTATATACAATTTCAATTTACTTTATTCACAATAATTTAAAAATGCACAATTTAACTCAAATTATCAACCATTTATAACATTCCCGTTTGTAACATTGTCATTCCGGTGTCTGTTTCTCTCCTCTTGAAAACTTGTAACGCTTCTTTCCCTTTAGACGTGCCTATTTTTCTCTTCTTCCAGCATTGCTCATTTTTTGCTAGCTGCCACTTTTCGTTTCATGCATCGCTGCCATTATTGTTCCCATTTGTTGTACATAATGTAAAAAATCTTGAAATATCAATTTTGTTTCCAGCATTTTACTCTTTTCGTTTAATGTCGTCAGCCCTACCCGTTTAATTATTTTGACGAATTATCCTCTCTTTGGTCCATATATGTCACAATCCCATAAGATATGGTCAGGCGTCTCTGTCTATGGTCTATGTCTTGCCTGCAAGTACATAGTCCGTCCGTTACTTTTCCTGTTCTTTTCAAGTAAGTTGCAAGATCGCTATTGTCTACGCCATATGTGGACTCAGTTTTGACCATGCCTTTGTCTGATCTCAGTAAGTTACGTCCAGTATGTATTGATACGTCAGTCGTCTTTTCGTACTGTTCGTCCAACGTATATTCTATGCCTCCAATAGGAGTTACGTTAATCGCTGTCAACATTATTTTGTCTCGTTAGTTCCTCTCCGTTCACCGTTGTTCTTCCTTCTCTCTTCCTCCTCCTCCAACCGAACAAGACGAACCAGACTCCGAAGAACAGAGAAGTAAAAGAAGCAGCACAATAATCTTCAAACATCCTAAGTACACGTCGCCTCAAGAGAGGTTTGATGGGGAGGTCTGTCAACGGGGACATATGCAGGAGTCTGGAGGCGATAAAGATCTAAAGGTCCCGGGTATATGGGAAACCTTTCTTATTTCTCTCCTGGCTGGAGGAGTAGCTGGCGCAGCAGGAAAAATCGTCACGTCTCCACTCGATAGTGCGAAACGATCTCTTTCTCTCAAAAAAATTCGAGAAAATGTAATCACTTTTAGAGACACGTATGACCACGTTCTCAAATCCTACATCTCCCCCGACCTTCGCTCCTTGGTGTATGGGCAGAAGGCGAGTGTGGTCCGAAATGTACCGTATGGCGCGTTTCTATTCGCTTCACACGAAGTGTGGAAGAAGTTTCTTCATGTTAAGCCAAGAAGCACACGATGGAATAGAATGAAAGCTGGAGCTTTAGCAGGGGTCACAGCTATCACTATAACTTACCCGCTTGACTTGCTTCGCTCTCGAGTGCAAGCTAATTTCCACCAAGATTATACTAACTTGAGAACAGGTCTCAGAAGAATATGGGGAGAAGGTCCTCTTGGTATGTTTCGGGGATATTTTCCCACCGTTATTGGGATCATTCCCTACTGCGGAGTCAAATTTTACGTTTACGATAATTTAAAATATGGACACTACGAAAACCTAGGTCGCAGACCCGGATTTGCAATGTACGCTTTATATGGTACAATAGCCGGTGTCTTAGGACAAACGGTAGCGTACCCTTTTGAAGTGGTGAGGAGAAGAATGCAACTAACTCTTCCCAACGACTCGAAATACAGAACAATTACAGGGACACTTATAACGATATACCGAGAAGAAGGTATCAGGGGATATTTTAAAGGAGTCACATTTAATTGGCTTGGACCTCCACTCGCCATTGGAGTTTCTTTCGCTGTTTTTGAAGTTGTCCAAAATATTATTCTTGGACACTCGGTATATCGACATTATTTTAGTGAATAAGATATGTACCCCGTTATTGAACATAATTTTTTTTGATTATTTTGAACTTTGCAGTCAATTAAGTGATTTAAGAGTGAGAGGAATAATTTTCTCATTTTTGTGAACTTAACATATCGTGTTTGTGAGCCAAAAGGATGGTTACTGCATTGTTGCTTAGTAAAACGTATTTTGTCAACTATTTATTTCTCTACAAGAGTTGATTTCTGCCAAGGATGTACCCCAGGTATCCCTCCTGTTTTGAAGATTAATTGTCAAAAAATTGAGGAGAGAATCCAACGCATCAACTTCAAGTAAGTAAGTAATGGGACAATAAAATTATCAATCACAATGCTTTACCACAATTCCTCCCCGTCCAAGAGAACATTTTTTCGCGAAATTCCATTTCTAATTTTGGAAGTCGTCTCGCAACAGCTGTATCTGTTTCTTAGAGACAAACTATACTAAGTATTACATTTTACAGAAATGAACGATTATAAGAACTAGAATATTAAATTCATTGTTAATTTTTTCATCTCGCAGCTGTACCCATATGATTCAAAACCTTATACTTTCACGATATGCTAATTTTAAAAGAATAAAAAAGTGTTTTATTTGGCTTAAAGCGGTTTGCTTCGGAATATTCTGTTTTGGGGGCATATTAGTCTTAATATTTAAATGATAATGTACTAAAATGAAACTATCTGGTTTTTAATGTTTGTTGGTATTTGTCAGGTTTTTAAAGCGTTTTTATTGTATTATATGCAGTCTTCTTCCGCTAGAAGAAGAACTTATTTTCATGAAACAATACATAATGTTATTTTCCTTCTGTAAAGATTTACGAATCTGAACAGTTTCTAACAAAATTGTGTTAATTCTTTTTGTTGTTGTCTGCAAATGTTCTTGATGAATGAAAAACAAGTAACATAATAGGAGAGCTTCTACTATAATGTAAAATTATTAGAATAATATAATTAATTAATATAAGATTCATTCTTCCAGTTCCAGTTCTGTGTCTTAACTTTAGAAACTGTTAGGTTTGTGCACTTTAACGTATTAGTGTCCATCTTTGAAAAAGTTTCTTTCAATTTACAACAAACTTTTTAGCATGGTTTACAGAAGTTCATAAATATCTAATCAAAGAATTTATAATCATAATTATTTTCCAACCTACAGGAAAGAAAACTCACTGTCTCTTAAACACGAATACTTTGTAACACTTTTTTTCCATTGTAGTATTTGTAAATGGGAAATGTAGCGTGCTATTGAAGCTTATCTACATGGAGCGATAGGAGGTAGGAGTTGGATGGTACGTTGTTGTTTGTAGATGGACCGGTTAGCTGGTATTACCAACAACTTGGCCCAAGTGAAGGGGATAGTAGAAGTGGTTAGAGTTACTCATACTAGCTGGAGGTGGATAGAGGAAGAAGGATTCGTTTTTCAGTAGTTACAACTATATGGGATATTCATGTGAAAAGCTACAAATTTTTCTGACCCCACCGTGAATTGAACCCGAGATGACTTGGTGAAGAGCAAGAATGCTGTCACCTGAGCAACCAGAGGGACTTTATAACACTTAGGTTTCTTTTCCTCAATCGAAAATACGTTAGAGTACCCTCTTCCTCTTACCATAATATAGTAAATAAAAATGATGATCAAATAGTGTCTGCTCAATAGAGGAGATTGAATGTTGAAGAAAATGTTGTGTACATTGTTGTCGATCCGATGGAAAAGACCGAAGACAATGCCCATTGGACATCTAGTAGGCTTGTCATTAAACTACATACAATTTGTGCGATTTACGTCTTGAAGCAGACGTGACTTTGTATTTCAAAATGTGCTACCTTAGTTAAAACCCTAATACGGTTACTTTTACTATACTCGTCTGATGTACCCTCGAAATATAAGTGACAATACAAATAGTTGACTTGGTTAAAGTGCAGTTTGCTTCTGAGGTGCAGATGCACAAGTTCGCCCTTCCCCGTGCCAACTGGTCGTAAGTTGTTGATCCTGAACATGTGTGTCATTGTTATCTATTCCTGCTACTCACTTGATCCACGAAGGATCATCATGCGATACTATATTTGTAGGGAATATTTGAACGGGGAAAATATGTTGTTGGGGAGACAGGGACTGTTCGGAATGATATCGGGTTTATCTAATTTTATGTATTGAACTTGTGGCATTGTGTATTGGCTGTTAAATCATGTGGGAACCATTGCTTGAAAAGAGTGATAAGAATCACCCACTAAAAAAATTGTTTTTCATTATAACCACACCACATAACTGTAAGTTCGAGGTACAATTAGGAGCTGATTGGAAGACTCTCGTGAAGAAAGCGGGTAATGATGGGGAAGCTCCCCACCTTCTCCCAAACAAAACTCTCAGGAGGTCGAAACTAATATGGTATTTTCAGTCAAAGTCATAAGTATTTTTATATGTGAACATTTATTGAATTATATTCAATTTATGAAAAAAACACGTAAGATGTGTTTTTGTGCACCTAGTTCAAAATGTGAATAATGTTTGACACCTGACTGGATATCAACTATATTAGAGAGTTTTAAAAAATCTTTACTGTTTCTCTAATCAGATTTGAAAAAAATTAACAATCCAACATTTGATGTATGATAAACTATTTCCTGGTACAGAAGTTGAGAAATTTCTGTTCATGTCCAATTTTTTGCTGACCAAAATTTTTTGACAGACCACAAGATTGCAAGATACCGGGTGCAAGATATGAGTTTAAGTGGAGAATTATTGAGGACAAAAATACTGCAGCTATCGCCGGGGAAAACTAAAGCAATGTTTTAGGAAATAGCAGTGAAGGAAGGCGAAATCCTAAGCTAAGAGCCAAAGGAGAACCAATAGGTATTGTATGCAGACACAAACATTTATGGGTAATCATTGGTGACAAATCATTATGCACAGGGTCGGTTACAAGAAGAATCTCCCCATAGAATAACTTAAACACTTTTACAAAGGAAGAATTCGTCCCTTTATGAGATGTGACGTCCGTTGACCTACAGTTACACGAATTACGTCTGCGATACATTCTGATGGAAAAAATGGGAAAGTGGATAATTTATTTGGAAAGAACAGAGGGGTACGATAAAATCAAAAAAGTGTGAACTAATGAAAGAACGGTAGATTCGCTGGAACTAGTCCTTAAAACGACGTTCGGTTTACACCATCATAAAGGATGTGCAATTTACAAATAAGTATAGGAAATGGTTGAGTCCCGGGTGAGATGAACTTGAAATATACACCAGTCATGGGAATTTTAAGAAGTACCTACCTAAGATTAGGAATGCAGAAGATAAAACGTGTGTGTGGGCGGGGTGACGAGAACAGAGAACATATATTATGGGCGTGTGAGTTATACAATGAGGAAAGACGACATTTAATGATATGGATGTGGAGAGTAAGAGAAAGAAAAATCCATATTAATCCTGACTTGATTAGATCAGAAACAAAATATAAGTTCTTTGGAGAGTGTGTCGGACGGATATGTATGGTTCGAAGTGCGGTAAACAACGGAGGCTACTTACGATGACGGATTACACCCACAATGACGCATTCCCGTGGAGAGGACGAAGACTTAGTATGCCGTACCGTGGCACGGCAAACAGGTGTCGTCCAGGAGAGAAACTCAAGACTGAAAATGGAATGTAAACTTTATGTTAATGTAATAATGACAACTGTTTAACATACTGATTAAAACGTTTTAACAGTTCTTTACTTTTTTAAATTCATTATAATATTGTCTAGCTTCATACAATGTAGTACTAAATATTTCAATTTAATAATCAAAATACTTTGAAGGACATTCAACACTATTCCTTCTTCTTCCACCAACACTACAGTTAACTGTGCTATTTGCTATAACGTTGACATAACTGGATTGTAGTTATAAATTAATTTATTTAACATTTAATAATTTAAAGGATTAAAAAATTCAACAACGAACGTGTATCTGCACTATTTGTATGTTAGTTTTCTTTAGGGCTTGTAGACTGGCTCAGACTGGCCTATGAACGTAGGCTATGAAGAGTCCATTGTGCAGCCCACAAAGTCGTGGTAACGGCGTTCTATCACCTTACCCTTGATCTTCCTGCCAATGTCAGGATCGAAGTCTTACCCTGGTGTAGACTTCAAAGAACTTGGTTATTCTTCCTTCCAGAATATCCAAGATAACGTGACGGACTGTTTCTTCAGACACCCCGCACAAACGAGAGGTTTCGTCTCCATTTAAAAGCCCTACCGTTTTAAGGTTTTTTATGACATTACTTTGTCTTGTGATTAGTCCTGTCACTGTCCTTTTGCCTAACCATTGGCCCGGAAGCTGTTTCCATGATCTAAGCTGTGTATTCACTGCCCAGTTAAGGGTAGCGGTTCGAGTCGTTGAATAAATGATTCCGCATGAAAGTTCTGGTCCGAAGAAAGGTATCTAGAACCCTTTTTCGTAAGTTTATCAGCCTTCCCTTCCATTCTATGCCTAGACGACCTAGGCACCCATCTGAGCTTCACATTGTTGCAGAGAACAAGGAATGTGTGAGACTATTTACACTCCCAGATAGCTTTGAGGATGTCTGGCCAGAATTAAGTACCTTTAGGGCGGTTTGGCTCTCTGAGAGGATAAGAATGTGCATGCCAGAATAGCCCTTCTCAAGTCCCTTTAGTGCACAAAAAAGAATGGTGTGGATTTCTGCCTGAAATATTGTGCAGTATTCCCCCAGGCATTCGAAGATTCCTGTCCTAGGGATTTGCTGAACACGCCAAATCCAATGCTTGTTCCCAAGAGAACCATCTGTGAAGAACACCAGTTGGTTTGCGGTCAGCGACGGATGATGGTCCTTGTCACTCAAGTCTGTCCGGGAACTAAATTCGACGGAGGACGGTTTCTGAAAGGAGGCATGAGATCAGGTCTCATGTAAAGAACTGATCCTTTAAGTACTGCATTCATAATGACAGTGAATAATCAATCGTGTGCTCCCCCTTCAATTGCCGGTGCTTGCCTGAGCTTTGAAGTGTATATTGATTGGCACCAAACCCAGTAGGATCTCTATTATTGCAATAGGGGCACTACGGAATGTCTTAGTAATACAGGCACCGGTCATTCTTTGTAAACTTGAAATGTTGCCTGTGGCAGTTGTCTGTTGTCTTTAGGCCACTAGATTACTATCCCATAGGCAATTTGTGGTCGGATAACCACTACATAGAGCCAGTGGGTTATGTGCGGTTTGAGTTAGCCACACAGAGCGTCCAACGGTTGAAAATGACCAACGCGCTGTGGATAACATTTTTGATATCATAGTTTCAAGTTAGTTTTGGGTGATTCCCGGGTATTTCACTTTCTTGGGTGGGATAATGCTGTATCCATTGCAAAGACATTCATATTGCCAGCCCCGTACATAGAAACTTGCCATCGACACCGTGGCAGCGGCAGCGAAGCGGAAGGGCGCGCGCACCGAGCAGCCACCGCCAACGTCGACACCAGCTCATTGGGTCACGGCGCAGCCTCCACCATCGCTACCCACGCGCACCGCCGACGTCGGCACGTCGGTCGGTCGGCTGTCAGGCAGTTTTCCCCTTCCCCACGAGGAAGGGATAGAAGGCGGCGCGCGGCCCAGAGATCGCAGAACTGGAGAAGGGGAGCCGAAGAGGAAGAGAGCTGCGGCGAACCTTTCCTTGGACTTTGCCTGACAACTACTCTCGCTATTCTCTACATCAACGACTCCAGGACCATTGGAATGCTACCACGCACGGCAGGATCTACGACGACGCGGCGATACACGGACTTCCTCTCTGGCTACGACAACTCCTAGGCCTGAACACGGACGAGATATTGGTCTTGGTCTTATTTGTCAGCTCCGAATATACTCTTCATACAGTAAACTTGTTCTATATTCATCTTCCTTCCCCGGATATTACAGATAACCCTTTCACCGTTGAGCCCAATGTTATTGAGAGCACCTTAGACTTTTTTCGGTGAAGGGGATTACAACACTTTTTGGCGACTTGACTCTAAGCCTTTACCTTTCACACCACTTGTTAATCGTTTTCAGACCCACGTTCATCAGGTCTGATAACGTAAATGAGAATTTCCCAAAGACCACAAAGGCTATTTCGCCAGTATACCCTTTTTAAATAGAAACCTTTCACAGTTAAGTTCTGAAGATGACCGTCAACCACAGAACTCCAGAGTATTGGTGAAAGAATTCCACCCTGAAGACAACCTCGCGTGGCAATGATTTCCCTTTTCTTGTCCAGATAACTAGATTGGATTCTTCTGTTTCGCAACATGAAATCTATCCATTTCCAAATAGCGTATTGAACCTCTCGATTGCGAGCGGCCGTAACCATTGAGTTATAGCATTTATTATCAAAACTTCCATCGTTATAAAAAAAATTCCCAGATCTATCTCTTTCAGGTAAATAGAATCATCTAACCTGCTAACCAGTTGGTGAAGGACAGATTCGCAGGATTTCCCTGGCTAGTACGCAAGCTGTTTTCGATGGAGTGTTTGACAGTACCCTCCTTCGAGTATGACGCTTCAAAAGTGTCTCCATAGTTTTCAATAGAAACGATGAGAGGCTAATGGGCCTGTACGATTTCGTGTTTGTGCAGCTCGCACGTCCGCGTTTCGGTATTAACACAACTCTTCTTATACTCCACGTTCGTGGTATATAACCATAGACAATGCTAGCCCTGAAGATATCACAGAGCATTATGTGTAAGGAATCTGGTCCCTTTTGAAGGGAGGCTGAAAAATTATATCCCCACCAGGAGCTTTATATGGACCAAATTTGTTAATGGTCCATTTGATATTAGTTATTGTGACTGCGTCCGGCTGTCTTCTAGTCCTCCGCCGATATCCTCGGCTAAGGGTTAGTGGCAGGTCCGACGTTTCCGCTTTCGGTTAAGTCACTGACAATGCATCCTGGGAAGTAATTCTCGAAAAGGACATGGAGTGTTCCCAGAGCTGAAGATGTGAATCCTCCCGTAGGTTTTTCTAAGATTGAAATAGGTGGCCGGCTAGGACTAGTGAAGTCTTGTTGCCTCTGCCTGGCTGTTGATGTCATCGCTATCCAGAAGGTCCATTACCCAGCGATTTCTATGTTGTTTTGATTATTTCCAAATTTCAACAGCATATCATTTCCATAATATACGTATATTATTATTATTATTTTACATTTATTTTACCTACAGTATTACATATACATTTAAATCATTAAAAATATTATTTATTCAACTTACTGACTGAGAGACGTCACTTTGTACAATAAAAATTGAAATATATAATATTGTTAATTATCTGCAATTAAATGTTATTTCAGATTTCTAACAATAACACTGTCTATTAATATTTTTCTAATTGGTTTTACGTTTTTATTTATGATTTTATACATGTGTTTATAATGCTGAAAATAATTAATTTACTTCAGTTTACATTTTTGTAGCGTGACGTGTAGCATTTTTGCTTGGACGAAAATCTATTAGCATTTAAATATTGAGACTGAAACACGATGCCGGGGGTCAATGGGCTGATATGGCGCAGGTGGGATACACAATTCCTATAAGTGTATACCGTTAAGTGCCTGCATGCTGTCCCGTTAAATAGGGCTCTGTGAGTCAATTCTGATTCTCACCTTCTAGTGGGGACCCCTGGGTAACATAGCGTGTGTCTCTCCGAACCTACCTCAAGATTCTGAGATGATGGTGGCCATGGCTGCCTTCTCGACTCTGCGCCATCACTCCGGAAATGGCAGCGGATACGAGTCGGTGACCTAGGCCAACATGCGTTGTGGCTAACGAGAACAAGTGAAAGGTGAGTCTCCGGCGCCTTAAAACCGGAGCCATTGGCTAAGGGAAGGAAACCCTGACAGAAAACCAAGGGAGAGGAAGCCTCTGTAGGTGTAGTGGAACTAGCCTTCCTAGGGGAGTAAACCTCGACCAAAAATCATTGGTTTTCCGGATCTCAGGGGGTTAGGTTTAGGTTGACATCTGTATCTATAAAAAATGTTAAGGTTAGGAAAACTCACAATGAAACAATTCTAACGGAGGGAAAAAATTCGTGAAGATGGGCAGAGTACTACGCGAATCATTTTCAGTACAAAGAGGATGGAAGTAAGAGGGGATATGAGAAACATGGGGAATACCAAACAGCGGAACTAGACGTAGCTCATCCATCGGTACAAGAAATTAAAAAAGCAGTAGCAAGCTTGAATAGTAGTAAAGCGCCAGGATGCGATGGAATTCAGAGTGAATTGTATAAAAGTGGTGGGGATGCAATGATGAAAATTATGCACCGTCTGATTACGAAAGTTTGGGAAATGAAAGTAATACCCAGGGAATGGAAATGTGGAATTATTAATCCAATACACAAAAAAGGAGATGGAACGTTGTGTGACAATTATAGAGCCATCACCTTACTCTGCACAGGCTACAAAATGTTGTCTAAAATTGTGTTTTATAAACTCAAACTATACGCAGATGAGTTGATTGGAGAGTATCAGTGTGGATTTCGGTCGGATAGATCAACAATAGACCAGATATGTATCATGGGACAGACATTGGATAAATGTTGGGAAAGAAATATTACTACCCACCATCTATTTCTCGATTTTATGTCCGCCTACGACTGTATTTGGTGAAAGGAAATGTGGGATCAGATGCATGAGATGGGAATACCTAAAAAGTTGGTAGGGATGTGCAGGCTAATGAACGAAGATAACCAAGCTAAAGTTAAAACAGGTGCAATCATATCGGAAGAAATAAGCCTTGAAACAGGATTTAGAGAAGGAGATAGTGTAACCCCGATGTTGTTTAACGTAGCATTGGAAAAAGCTTTTCGTAAGGCTGGGATAGACTACCGTGGGAACATTCTGTATAGAACACACCAAATACTAGCGTTTGCGGATGATATAGTGATATCAGAGAGGAGAGTGGAGGATGTGAAGGAAAAATTCATCCAGTTGAAAGAATATACCTCTAGCCTTGGTCTGAAGGTAAATAAAGCAAAAACAGAATTTATGACAGTCTTCAGAAGGAAAAATATCAAAGATACCAAAATTATCATTGGTAAACATAAATTTCATGTTGTACACTACTGATAATAAAAAAGGGTCCATTTATTTTTCTAAATCCCACGCTCTGACCAGTTTTGGATTTGTTAAGTTTGCAACGCCTCTCTCCTGCTCCTTCCCCTTCGACTGGGGAAGTTCCGTTCGACAAATCGTAGGTCTATTTGAAACGGCTCCCATATTTGGAAGACATCGTACGGTGGGTAAATCGTAACGAGATAAAATGTTTCATTAAACCGCTATAAAAAAAAATATTTTGTATTTTTTTTATTATACACCACGCAAGATTTTGGTGGATCTGAGCATAATCCTTGCATTTAAATTTGTCTGTGTTTCAAGTAAGGTGTCATATAACATTCCATCATTCAAATAACTTGATTGCGATAAAGGATTGAAATAAATTAATTGAAATATACAGGTTTTTTATGTCCCTTTTCCTGCCATCTAATTCTATCGGCCTTACAACCCGACCTTCACGAGGACAAAGTAACTCGTGAATTGCATTCACACGTGTTAGGTTTGGCAATATTACCAGAGGTCATTCTAACATTATTTGCCTCCTAACATTGTTGTTTTTTAGAATAATGTGGATGTGTAAAATTTCTAATTTGATCCGGGGCCAAAATCTATTTTCTACTTCTAAAATATAAAAATCCTTTTCAATGTTAAATGTGTGTGTGTTTTCTACTAGGTGGTTGGCGAAGTGTGAGACTAGTGTTATTTTTCCATGCATTTATGTGTTCCTGTATCCTTTGTTTGAATGTTCGTCCGGACTGCCCCACATACACTGAGAGACAATCACTACATGTGAGAGCATACACTCCACTTCGGAGTGGATGGGGAGTGGGATCCTTAGTGTATAATAAGGTTGTGTTAAGTGTTTGTTGAGAGAAGAAGGTAGTGTGAAAGTTGAAATGTTTTAATGAATTAGCGATTTTAAGTGAGAGAGGGCCTATTAAAGGGATTGCATGTCTGGTTTGAATATTATTGTTTGGAGTAAGTGATGTGAGGTTCTTCGTGTGATATAATCTAACTTTCTTAGTGATTATATTATCAATGAGAGAGAGAGAGTTGTTTGGTGCTATAAGTTCTGTATTTGTTTTCTTTTATTCATTTTTAATTGTTCTTTTCTTTCTTTATTTCAATAACAACCAAAATTACACTTCTTTCGATACTGTTTCACTCAATTATTTTATACTTTCATATTATGTTTTTTAAAAATTATTATTATTGTCATTTTATGTACATTTCTATTTTTCAGTGTATGTTACTGACGATGGCTGCTATGCAGCCGAAAAAGATTTGTACCAATAAAACAATGAGCAACCTAGAAACACCTTTCAATTTATCATTCTTTGATAATGTTGCTAAAGCTCCACAATTACCAAGTACTTATAGGTACTCTAGCACAATGTACTCTAGTACAAACCTGACATCAACGCCGTCAGTCGGTGACAATGGAACTAATTAAACTGGTTTAATAGATCCGATTCCCTCAGATTATATTAGATTCCCTCAGATTCCTCGAGTATAAAGCGTTTGTGTTCAAGATTTTCGGAATGTTTCTCCATGTCATTGTATATGTTTTTCAATGTTATAGAATCTATTCCAGTGTTATTGCATAACTAAGTTCCCCTATATCGTTGTATATGTTCTTCAACATTACGTAATGTTTTCTAGTGTTATTGAATATGTCTAGATGGTGTAATATGTATCATTATTTTTAGAATACATTTTGTATGTACATTACTGAAAAATGTTTTTATTGTTCCTTTACTTCGCCTTCTCCCAAACTGTAATATGGGTGACCTGTTAAAATTTGGAGAGTAAGTAATACAACTATTTCCGCTATGAATGAAGATCGTAGATGCAAAAGAACTGCTAGACCTGCTAACCTAACGACCAAGTACTTTTGATACAGGTCACCCGTAGCGTGGTTGTCGATTTAGTTGACGGATTTCCCCATAGATGGAGCCACACAACCTTCCCCTCCTATTGCAATATTACATCATGCTTCCTAATTGACATTTTTCGTACGTATGGAACCCTATCCGCACCTAACGAACTTTCCTCTCTGTTTATAGTCTTGGTCGTATGCATGGCGTGAAGTAACATATAAAAGTAGGATGAGATACTTCATGTACAAAGAAATGAACGATGTAGTAGATCATGACAACATGCTCGCAATCGAGTCTAACAAACACAGCTGTTTATTAATTTTTCCTCTTGAGAAACATTTTTACAACATATTTACTGTTTGATGAAATAGTCATAACCTAAATTTTTTAATATTTTTGTTATGTGCTAAAAGTATATGAGAAATAAACAAATCTCTACATGTGCGTGATGATGTAAATTCATGAAATTTATCGTGCTCCTTTATGATATGTATGTAAAATACTGAAGTATGTAATGAATGTGTTGGTGTGTCAATACTCACAAAAGAAAGTCATATTCTTTATATTTCGAAGTTTCTACAACTTTTTTATTTGTACTGAACAAGCAATACATTTCATTTCTGTGAGAATGAAATGCCAGAACAGAGTTTATCAATTCTTGTGCATCTAAACGTCAATCTTAGTGTTTAATTATTTATGTGATGCACAATGTTTGAAATACCTTCTGTGTATCGCCAATTGATCTATCAGTTTCCAAGAAACGAATTAAAAGAACTGAAAAACTCAGGCGACCAAAATGAGACTACTCATCCAGAAAATAGCTCACTTCATAGTAGAGAAAATAACACACATCATACAAGACGTGCGGATAAAACTTTCACAAAAAGCTCTCAGATCCAGCTGAAAAATAGGAAAGAATTCGTGAGTGAAAGATTGAAGTTAATCGAAGAATTGATGAACATTGAAACAAAGTCAAAATCGATGGACTCGAATTCAGAAAATGGATACAAAAATTGTCAGAACGTTGAGTCCCACAAATGGCAAGAACTGATTAATGGAGCTGAATCCCAGCTGTATACATGTTTGTATAAGAAACATATTATAGAACTGGTTGAAGATCCAGAATGGAAATGGATTCATCCTGTTTGGGATACAAGAAAAAGAATGTTAGATAAACTTGATGAAGCACTGAAAATGGAAAACAATTATTATTACCATTTCTCTGCATTAAAGAATACAAAACCAGTATTGTTTACCCCAAAATGTTACTTAATTGATTCTTTATTAACACTCTACACAAATAAAAAATTCAGATCTAAGAAGGCAATCAGAGCAAAGACAGCAAATGAGGAATATATACGAGCCGTCATTGATTCAGTTTCAAATTCTAAATGGAATTTCAAAAAAACTGGTGAATTTTTGAACAGATGCATCCATCCGAACTTGAAAAATGCTATGGACTTAGACCATGACAAAGAAGACTACATGAAAAGAGTGATACGAACTGTTAATCTTTCCCAATATGCATTGAAGTTTCCTGTCACTTTTTCGACGAAAGTTGATTTATCAAAGGGAAAAAATAGAAAAGTAAAGGATTGTCGCAATTTTATTTTCAACTTTTTGTATTCAATTCGAACGTTTCCAAGGAATTGGGAAACTACTCAAACTACTTCAGAAAATTATATATCCAAATTTAAAGTAATGAATCTGAAATCAGAAACAGTTAATTACTTGAAACAGGTCGTTGAAAAGGTAGAAAACTCCAAATTTGATTATATTTGTGTCATAAAAGCCGAAGCGAGGGAAAGAGAAAATGACACTTTTCAGTTAAACAATACGAATACGAACACAAAGTTTAAAAACTTTGTAAATTATTTCACTCACTTTTCGCTTAGAAGACTGTTCCAAAACGAAAAACAATCACAAGCAGATATTATAATGAAATATATAAAAAATATAATAAAAACTACAAATAAATCAAATTTGTACTTGACATTTCCGGTTGAGCTAAGGGAAAACAAAATTGAATCCAGCGATGATGCACAAAGAATGCAAACAAACTATGAAAACTATATCGAAGAAGTCATCAATGAAGTGTCATACTGTAAAATCAACTTAATGCGAGGATTAAAATTTCCGAGGGAGCACCGTGCTTCTCAAGTAAAACCTAAAGACAGAACAAAAAGGGATGAACATAACGGAACAAAAGATTTCACTCATCGACCCTCCTATGGAGAGATATCATTTTTCAATAATATCTTGAGTAAAAGAGAATTTTTCGTGAGACTTGCTGCAGCCACAATAGCTGCTGTAGTCTCCAGAACAGCTATTGCTCCTTTCGAATACACCAGAGGACATTTTTTCAGAACGAAAAAACCGTACAATTTCCTGGATGCTTTTATTTACATATCAACAACCAAACACCTAAACTACAGAAGGTATTGGCAAGGTCATTCGATAAGTATTATGACGGTGGTACCGGAAATAGCTGTCAGGTTTGTCGTTCATGACCAATGCAAACTCTTGTTAGAGGTCGAGAGAACCAAATCGACTCCGCGCAGAATGCTTGCTGGTTCGATAGCGGGAGTCGCCGGGCAAGCACTTGTGTATCCCTTTGAAGTCATTCGTTTGCGATATATAGTAAAGGAAACAGGAACAAGTACGTATTGGATACAAGCTAGAAAAGTGTGGAGCGAAGCGAAGTTAAGATCTCTTTATAGAGGTTTTCTCGCGAACTTGTTGACGGTAATCCCTTTTGCTAGTGTGAGCTTCTATTCGTACGATTACTTGAAATCAAAATACAAACATCGTAAGGGCAAGGCTAAGGCACCTATTAGACTGATGTGTGGATTGATTGCAGGGTGCTTAGGGCAACTGGCAGCATCTCCATTCCACACAGTGCGGAGGAGGATGCAGTATACGCCTTACGGTACGGAGATCTACCGAAATACATGGGTGACTTTCTTATCCATGCTAAGAGATGACTATAGAGGAAGTTTTGGAAAATTGAGAAGACTGAAAAAAATAGCTTTGAGTACTTTTCGAGGACCTTTAATCGTAGGTCTGTCCTTCGCAATCTATGACTTTATTTTAGATGTAATGATGGTTACTAACCCCTAGTGATGAAAATCAAAAAAATGTTCCCCCCAAAAAAGTATTATTAAGAGTATACACGGAGTTCTTAATAAAAATATCCGAAGGTCCATCTCTTTTGATGTTGTATTTAATGTCTCTTAATAATTTACTATTAAGTATTTATATTAAGTACTAGCTGATTACCCGGCATTACCCTGGATTTCCCTAAGACTAATCTTCTTTTACTCAGGAAAAAATAAAATCTATTTATATTGTAAGATCAAAATACTTTTACTTACTGGTTTTAGAAAATGCACAGCGACCTAAGTTTTCAAATCCATATCCATACAAATTTAATACAAAACTTGACAGTGTACACTACACCAACTCGCGGGAACCGCACCGGTTGAATATCCGTTTCCGAGGCATGACGCGCCTGCACCACTTCATTAAAAGTCTTTTAAAATCTAAACTATTCGTCAAAATTTTACAATTTAAACACGTTTTTTACCTTTGTTGAATTCACAAAATAATTCTCTAAATTTGTTGATTGATTTTTTCCTTCTTAAATTACTTAAATTAAAATACTTGAATTTAAGAATTTTAACACTTCTATTTTTAATAACGTTTTATCGTTAATTAAGGAAAACCTTTGTAAATAGACGTATACTATCGAGGACTTTTTTTGTAGAACTCTTTGAGTCGAACAATGTTGTCATACATAGTTGTGACCTATCTCTAACAGATTAGACAGCATAAACGAATGTAACTTGTTTTTCCCGATTTTATCAACAAATTTTGTCAGAAACCATTCCTGTTTCTTACCTCACATTTGAAGAATAACAGTTAGCCTATGCTCATTCTGTACATCTAAACTATTTCCTTGCCAAATTTCATCACAATCGGATGAGAGATTTGTTTGCTAGTAATCACGCAGCAAACACAGACACTTTTTCGCGTTACTTTTTTTATGTATTAGTATGGATTAAATTTAATTCTTAAAGCGTAAAATTTAATGTACTCGGAATTTCTCATCATTAATTATGATTTCGTTGGCATTATTTGTTCTGTATTTCATAGAATTTTACAGTCATTTACAATTGCCATTATTATTATTATTATTATTATTATTATTATTATTATTATTATTTTTACAGCTAATATTATTAAAGTAATTATCGTAGGGCGGTAAATAATGCGCATAACCGAACTTCATTATTGTAAAATAACGTAGCACATTTTGTGATTTATGCAAACCTCAGGTGGAGATTCGACACATTGGTTAAGGCAAATGAAA
Organism: Laupala kohalensis; assembly: GCA_002313205.1. Lineage (NCBI taxonomy): Eukaryota > Metazoa > Arthropoda > Insecta > Orthoptera > Trigonidiidae > Laupala > Laupala kohalensis. The sequence continues at coordinate 1,107,231 of NNCF01126833.1, read as the reverse complement.
CACATGGAAACGAAGTAAAAATTAATAAGCAAATCTTCTTAATAATTACAATAAACCTCTTTGAAAACTTAAGCAATTCTCATATTGAAAGAAATAAAAATCACGAACAAGTTAAAACATGAACGGTTAATTATATTATATTATCTTTTTGGAGGGTAGGAGAATATATCTCATCTCTCGACTCCAACGTTCCAGATCTCTTCTTTATTAAAGCAACAAACAAAATAATGAAACTTATCTCCACTTTATGAGTTTTTCTGTTTTTTTTCTTTTTTTGTTTGTTATTTATGCTTTCTTGTTTATTAAAGTTATAATTTAGTAACTACCATACTGTGGGTGCTAAAGGTTTGGATGGTACATTTCAACATGCTACGTAGTATTTCTGAGTGACGAAGTCATTTATTTGCACTCGGTTATATGTTAATTTTAAATTTGCGTAATGAACTATCATTTATATAGAATTGATAAAAACATTAGACTTTCTTTATAAATGTTAATTAGGGTTTCCTTCAAGTTAATCTTCCTGTTTTGGTATTCGTAATAATTCAAAAGTTGATCAAGGCCCATTTGTGATTAAGGCTTTATACAAAGTCTTTTTCTCCTTTTATGATATGTTTATGTTGTCAAGTGCGTACAGTGAGGTTGATATCATGTTCTTCTTTTGTGTTTTCAAGAAATTCTATGATAATGAATACTATAAGATGCAAGAATATATTCATCGTTACGAAACTGGAATAAACTATGAAGTGAAAGAAGAGTGGAAAAATGTTTTTCCTTTAAAGTTCGTAATTTGCGAGTTTGGTATGAAAACTTTTTGAGTCTGAGTCATAGTTTTGTATAAACAAATCTGCATCATTAAAATAAAAATTTCAAGTTTAGAATGCTGTGTTGACTTTTATCCTGTGATGTGAAAAACAAAGTATTCAGGAGATTGAAGCATAGATGTGAAACCTTTGAAATGTGGACGCCACAATACGAGTATCTTACCAAATACATATCTAAGAACGTAAATATTATAGCGTGAATGACATAAATATCTAGTGTGAAGTATGGTTCTTGATGGATCTTTTCGACAGAAATTGATAGTGATTACGAAAAAGATTTTGTACGAGATCTGGCGCAAGAGTGTTACTAAAAATGTAATGGACATGTTCAATACTTATGAAAAACCACCTAGTATAAGAAAAATCATTCTTAGTGAACGAACACTAAATATTAAGACAATAATAATTGTTGTGTTTATGCCTATGATATTTATTATATCACGCAACTCTGATGCAAAGAACGCGAGCAGAAAGGAAAAAATTAATTTGCCAAACCAAAGTTCCAAACCAGTTCAGAATATGTCTGAGTCACTTTCGCCCATTGTTGAATTGCATCAAGAACTTCCGGAGTTACGAGTGAAACGTTCTGAATTACTCCCAAGAGTTCCGGATCCACCGAAGCAACATCCGAAAATTTGCGATCCACTTCCGAAAAAATCTGAGTCGCTTTCAAAACCATCTAAGGCAATTCCGAAAACTAATGACTCACTTCCAAAAATATCTACACCTGTTTGCAAAGTTCCAGAGAAACCTCCGCCACAACGTGAACCTCCACCTCCTCCAAAATCGTTTTGGAAATCTCTTACAAAGAGTCCAGAGGAAGTGGACCCCGTTCTTAGTACCCCTGAACCACCCCCGAAGACAATTGAGATGATACAAAAACTCTCGAAGGATGATGTATTAGAGTCAAGTACGATAGATATTCCTTCAGTAAAGGAACTGACTGGATGTGAAGGAAAACATATATCAATGTACCAAGTTGGCGATGACGTCACGCAAACACTTGAAGAGGAGTGCACGCCAGTTACTGTGACGAACATAGAAGCGCTATTGGTCACACTATTGGCTGGAGGTATCGCGGGAGCGGTGGCGAAAACTCTCATTGCTCCAATGGATTTTTCTAAACGTGATTACTATGTGCATCATCCGAACGAACCCTACTCCCTTATGTCTGCTATCCGTTTTATAGAAGAGACTTATAAACTAAAAGGAATCAGAGTATTTTACAAAGCAAATATGTTTGCTCTTGTTCGCGTCATACCATTTGCAGCGATCCAGTTCACGTCTCACAAAAGATGGAAGAACTACTTAGAGATAACACCAGATAGTCCTGCCCGTCTGCGAATGGCGGCTGGAGCACTAGCTGGTGTAACTGCGCTCACTCTCACATATCCCATTGACCTGACACTCGCTCAAATGTACATGCTGGAAAGTGACGATATCGACACATTTTTTAAAGCGTTCCGGCATGTTTGGCAAAGGGGAGGTCTTAGAAGTCTGTACCGAGGATATCTCCCGAGCTTTATTGGAATAATTCCATATTCTGGAATAAGCTTCTGTACATATGATGGTTTGAAATACAGGTTTCTGAGCCATACTCATAAAATTCCGTCACTGTACTTTATGTTGTTTGGTGCTACTGCTGGTTTCTTGGGGCAGACCGCTGCTTACCCGTTGGATGTAATAAGAAGACATATGCAAATGGCCACACCATTAGATACGAGATACAAGACCTTAACTGGAACTATATTGGCTATTTTTAGGACACGAGGTATAAAAGGATTCTACGAAGGATTGAGTATAAATTGGATTAAAGGTCCCATTTCAGTCGGAGCTAGTTTTGCGACCTTTGATTCTGTTCTGGAAGCTTTGAAACGAGATGATGGTTTTGGATGAATCAAGTTCCTTAGTAAGAAAAAGTGTAAATATATTATGTATTTTTCATTTTCAGTTTTAATATGGATTTGATAGTTTATGAACATATCCTCCTGGTTCCTACATGATAATAACAGAAGTTTAAATATAATATTTTATCACAATTCTCGTGATGTTTGTATTCATACTAATAATAATGTCAAAAGTAAATAGAATACATATGAGTGTAATTTATGAAAATAAATATTTGTTTAACTATTTCCCATGTATTGATACTTAAACAATATTGATACTAGATATTAATAAAACTCATTCTGGAAACAATTTCACATTTAATATTTATTTGATAAATGCATGGTATAGTACATGAATTGAAAACGAATAATTACAAGAAATTTTTGTTGTAAATCGTAAACGTTTTATTTAGCATTCTTGTTCTTCTACGCGACTAGGTATCCCTGCCGGTAAAGTTTGTTTGGCATAACTTGACAAAGCAAAGACCTCTTATTTTTAGCCAAAAGATTTTATAATATATGAAAAAAGATGAAATACCTATTAAAGTACGTCCATACAACTTCATAGTTCTTAAAGATATAGAATAGAGTAATAAGAATTCATTTTGAAGTGTTACGATTTTCAAAAACATTTATTAAACAACAAAAATCGTATTTTGGCTTCGGAATAATATTTCGGTGTCGGGTTAGAAATTTTGTCTAGATTTCAAATACCATAAAGTTACGTTTTAAAATAAAAATGCGAAAAATCGTTTTATCAGTGTGTAGTAGTGAGTTAGCAGAAGGTCGGGTCGACCGGGTGTTGTAAATTCTCGTTCGGGTGTCTAAGGTGTAATTCTTTCAGTAGCCGCTGAACCTACTGTAAGAACAATTTCCGCATGAAGCCGAGGAGGATCACTAGTATTATAAATCTATGTCAATGAGTCAATCTTCCTGAGCGTTTCGATTTCGTAAGCGATTGCTCTGCTACATGGGATCATGTTGGACTCCAGAATTTATCAGTCCGCCATGCAGTGAATATTCCTTCCTTTGTGAAGCGGAAAATTACTTTCTTGGTCATCCTCCCTTCAAGCGAATTCCTTTGATGAAAAGTAGGTGCGCTTTGTGATCAAGAAATAACAACGGGGATAAAAATAGATAGTTTCCGAATTAAGTTACTGCATCCATTCTGCTTCAACAAACTCTTTAACAAGGGATACCATTTTCAAATACTCCACTCACAATTTTGCAGTCACTCCACGTTCCTTCAATATTTTCTTCTTCTTCCTTCTCCTCCTCCTTCTCCTCCATATTCCATCAGGAACATAGGGAGTAAATTATTTTTCTCCACCGGACTCTGCTGCCTCTGTTTTCATTACAGCAAAGCTACTCCGATATTCCTTCAATGGTGTTCTTAACCAGTTCGTTTTTGGCCTTCCTAGGATTCCATTGAAATGCACAGCAAGCTACGTCATTCTATCCTTTTCTCCGTTTTTTCAACTTTTTATTTCAACCTTGATGTCCCCCGGGTTTGTGCTACATATAAGGTTTTCGTTGCTGATAACAATATGCCACCATATCTGCAAGATATAACGCAGGAATTCCTCCAATATCGGATATTGAAATATTTGAGAAAACTCTTCATCTAATGCTGTTAAGGATGGATTTATCTAAATTTAATAAATGTGTCTGTAACTCAAACTTCGTTTTCACTGAACGACATCTAACTCAGAAATGGAATATTAGTCATAATATGGGTTCCTCAAGCGCGCAAGTATGCGTGTCCAATCAATTTTACAGTTGAATTGACTGCATACATTGTAATAAAAGTTTGAGTTGGAGTATGTTTTAGAGTTGGGTTCTTGCGCACCTAATGATGCTGTGAGCGATCGAGTTATATTACTTTTTCTCTTTCTAGCGTTTTCTTTTCTTTTTTTTTTACGAGTATTTATAGTACCCAAGTCCAACAGACAGGATCAGTATGCCCAATCCAATTGTAGTAGAATGCCCAATGCCCGATCCAGTTGTAGTATTATCACTCACCTCAAAATTTCGCTTCACTCGGACATGAGTTCAAAAAATACTGCTAAAATTAATATTTTTTAATATTTAGAAAGAAAGCTCATCTATTTGTTTTATAAACGAAAGAAAATTACTTTAATTGTATCACAACATCGTGAAAAACACTCCATCTCTTTGTAATAATCATAAATTATTTAATAATGTTATTCAACTGTGTGTGAAAGGATAAGAATGCGCTTGATATGTAACTGAAAATATAATTCTCGAAGCGGTTTAAAATTATATTTGATGAAGAAAAACAGTTTGTGGAATAATCAGTTTTGACAAATTCTACGTCTTCGCCTTGCTATTTGATTTGCATGCAGTACCGTTGATGTTAGAGAGAAAAGGAAGAAGTATATCATCAGAGAAAATTTTTATCTACTTTAATTTTTGTCGTGAACCAATGGGAAATCCGAAAATTTTGAGTTTTCCTCACGGTGTACATAGCGATAATTTTAATTTTGGATGTATCGCAGTGAGCTATAGAGTAGTTTATATTCTTGCGACGAAAATTTAATGCGAAGACAAGTTGCATGTTTTTTTCTCTACAGAACATTTGTTTAGAACAAATAATTTTAGCAAAATTTATCTTTCCCCAAAATACTGAAACATTGACCTTTTTCAATTAAAAAAAATCTTATAGTCTTCAGTAATATTTTTACGCAAACATAAGGATTCAATACAAGAATCAGAATCAGTCAAAACAGAAACTTCCAATTATACTGACTAAAATCCCCTTTTTTGACTGGTTTATTATAGCATACACTGAAAAAGGAATGCTCTGAACTAAAGTCTAAGCCTATGTATCCTATGCATTTTGACGCACTGAATCTGAATCCGGAGCCAGAATTACTCCTCCGCTATCCATTTTCTTTAAAATCACGAAAAACTACATAGAAATAGGAAAAATACGAAAAATCTTGCTATCGGAGGGTTCAGAATCATATATACCCGTACAAACTGACCAAAAATTATATCATATAAAAAATATATCAAAGTTTATTGTTAAATTTGTTTCTTATATATATCAAAGTTTATTGTTAAAAAATATATCAAAGTTTATTGTTAAATCTTCGTCCCACGCTATATTAAATCCACTCGTAATTATTTTTAATATTCTTTATCGGAAGGGGTGTTTCCCAACATATTTAAGAGAGCTAAAGTGAAACCTTTACACAAGAAAGGTAACAAACTTAATATTGGAAATTACCGACCAATATCTCTACTACCCACTTTCTCAAAAATCCTAGAAAAATT
>NNCF01126833.1:1034384-1100385 GCA_002313205.1 Laupala kohalensis | reverse complement strand
CGGTCAGAGTATTCAAACTTTCAGAATTCAGAAGAGGATAGTTCGGATAATTTGTAAATCTCACCCCCGAAACTCTTGTAAACCTTTATTCAAGGAATTAAATATATTAACACTTCCCTGCATTTATATTTATGAAACAGTCGTGTTTGTTAAGTCCGAATTACTGAAGTGTCACCCTTGTTTTATACGAAACAGTCTCGTTTACGAACACAATACTCGCTATAGTAATAATATTCATTGGCCTAGACTGTCAACCACTCTTTGCCAAAAAGGACCTTATCATTCGGGAATCGTTCTATATAATTCCTTGCCCAAGAATATAAAAGACATTATGAAATTGAATATCTTTAAATCCGCGGTTAAAAACTACCTCCTGCACCAGTGCTTCTACACTGTAAAAGAATTTATTGATTTTAATAAAAGTTAAATCCGTCTTGTACTTTATCACGCCATTGCTGTAGCACTTTTTAAATAACTTATAACAATTTCAAAAACTATTTTCTTGCATGATTGTGTTGCCTTATGGCTCATATTAATTTAGTTTTATGTGTACTCAACTTTGGCACGGTTGTGTACATAAATTCTGTAGCCCCATCCTGGCCCGGGTTTTTCTCCGTTTTTCCTTCGGGTAGAGGCGGATTTATCATACAGGTTCTCTAGGCTTTGTTTAGGGGCGTGTTTATTGTAACAATAAATCGTGAATTTAGTGTTTTTTTCAACTCTTATGATTTTTAAACACAATACTCAGTTTAATCTATAGTTCGATAATAACTTGTACATGTAAATTTACAAACATATTAGCGTTAAATTACAAACATATTGACATTATATATGTATTATAACTCGCAGCTAACTTTTTATCTTATCTAGGAACTTATGCAAAAAAAATTGAGTCTGCCTCTGTCTTAGGGCCCTTGATCGGAATTGATGGGATGGTCCCTTCCTTGCTTCCGGAGAGTAAATTAGTTTATTGTCTTCCACGTGGTCATACGCAGTTTGTACTGTTTTTTGACAATAAATTTATAAATAATTCTTCAATATGTGTTCTGATGAGCTAAATCGAATCCGCTGACAAAATTGTTCCATTTTCCTGATTTTTTGAATAACACAGCCACTTGTAAATAGGGAAAATACGGAAAACCTTGCTTTGGGAGGTTCAGCATCATGTATAACTGTCCAAATCGACTAAAACTCAGAGTAAGATGTGTATGTTGTTGCTCTGAATCCGAATTCTGAGCCAGGGAATTTCAGCTATGTGATATTTAGAGAGATGAGGGCATTGAAATCTGTGAATATCGGTTCCACGTAAGAAATGATGTTTACTCTACTCCTTTTTCCTTTTGTAATGACATCTTTTTACTTCAAACGATCTATGTTTTTGCTACGTTTTCCCTTATTAACATCACACCTTTCTTGGTACCGGCGCTCCATTTCCTTTATATCTTGGTGAAAACGTTTGCTATAGTTTCCGAGGTTGTTCGGAAAATAGTCAAGGCGAGAGTTTAGAAAATGCAATTTCAAATTCATCAGACAACCCTGCTGTTTGAAGTTTTCCAACTGTTCCTTCATTAAATCATTGTAATCCTCACTTTTCTGGTTTCCTAAGAAATTCTGAACGACTTTTGTTAAACTTACCCAGGCAGCTTTTCCTGTATCATTCATTTTTGTAATCAGTTTTTCGTCTGTGAATGCGACATCGAAAATACATTCGTTCAATTTAGCATTACTATTACATGAAACGTTTCTCCTAAATATTCAAAATAGTCGCCATTCTTGTCCAAAGATTTAAGGAACTTTTGTATAAGATCAAGTTTATATGGAGAGGGGGGAGACATAATACTTGAAGGGTTTGCGGATGATGTTTTTCAAACTTGGATGGAAATCTGTTCTAATTCTTTCTGTTCATAGAGCTTTTTTGTCTGCACTATCCCTCATACATAAGAAGAAAGAATATTTTTAAAATCCTAATTGCTGTCCAAGAATCAAAGTCGAAATCTTAAGATGACCTCAAACTTTCCATTTGTGTTTTTCATATTTCAATTTCTTCAATACTGTTTGTAAATTCTCGTACGTTTCTTTCAACTTCGTTGAGTGGGTTATTGGAATCGGTGCAAACGTATTCCCGTCGGGAAGAAGAACAACTTTAAGGTTCCGTTTTGAAGAGTTAATGAATAGTCTCCACACTTCATCTTTATAAATATCATATAGCTGAAATTCTCTGCCTGCGAATTCGGATTCAAGGTATCAAAATACACATCTTAATATCATTATTGGTCGATTTGGACAGTTATATCTGATTCTGAAGCCTCCCAAAGCAAGATTTTTCGTATTTTTCTCTTTAAAGGTAGTTTTGCTTGATTTAAAAATGTGGAGGGTGATAGAGCAATTCTGACTTCGGATTCGGATTCAGCATGTCAAAATTCATAAGGATACATACGTCTAGTTGGTTCAGACAACTTTTTATTATTTGTGTGCCTATGTTATTTATATATTGTTCCTTACTTTGTGATGTGAATTATTTCTCATATTGTTTTGCACAACTATTTAATGTTTAATCACTTCTAATTATTTTACCGTTTCCCACTACCCATCCATGATAATCTCCTGCGAAAATAAAAATGGAATTAGGGAACCGGCTGTTAAATTATTGGAGCATAAATTTTAGTTATTATTCTCCAAAACATTGTTGTAATAACAAATTATTTAATTGTTTGAACGATAAACTAGAACATAATGTGTATTTTCTGTTATATCTGACGTAACAATGATATTTTTTTAACATAATGGGTTCAAAATGCTTTTCCTAGAATAATTGGACATTATGAGAGAAAACACAATTTAAACGCATAAACATTGGAACATGTGAAATTTAAGTGGTTAAGGATTATTCTACGATCAATCATTCATAACATTTTTATTTTTACTAATAAAGTTCAAATTTTTTGACGCGAAACCAAAACGTGATCTGCTTTCATACCTATGGGAGAATAAAAATAAACAGATAACGTTCTGAATTAGAGAACCTGTCATTAGAGAACCGGTTCTTGGAAATTTGGGTTTTGATAATTGCTTAAAACTATTATTAAAACTCTATCAATATAGATTTTGTGAAACTTTAAAAAAGCCGTTCTAATGAACATCTTAATTTTTTATATCTTTGTTGTGAAAAGATAGTTATATAACTATTTATACACAGAAATGTTTCATTTTCACTACAGATATTTAGCACCAAAATGACCAGCTCCATGGGCAATTATCATGGTGCCCCTGTAAATTCTCACATATATCACACAGACAGTTTTTTATAAAAGATATGAGATTGGAGAGACAATAAGTTTGAACCATTTCAAGTAAGATGAAATTCTATTCTCTAAGAACATTTCAATGCAACGACTCCAATGGAAAAAAAAGACACAGACTGGTTATCTAATGATGAGTATCACATATATTTTCTACATAACATTCCCGCTGGGTATGATTACTCTATCGCATCCTGCTTACACTTAAAATATTTTGTTCTATGTTTCAAATGTTGTGTCCGAATGAAAAGAAATGTTTTAGATTACATTTGAATCACAATACTTATAAATATTTTAATTGCGTAAAAAACATCGTGTTCTTAGACCTTTCATGCACCACAAATTAACATTCCTGAAAATCTACGTCGAGTTAAAACAAATACCATCACTGATAAATAAATAATGTACTACATAACTGTATATTTTATGACAGTACAGAATGAGTCAGAAGAAACTAATTCCTTAAATATTTCCTCACCGATTAAAGATACCGAATTGCGTATATCACTAAGACAAGTCGGTTCATGGGACTAATCATTTGACTTATTTATTGTTTTTCATTTGCGGAGATATTAATACTATATACTTTTTTAAATAAAACTTTTTTATATAAAAAACATTTTATTGTTGATAATTACTAGACATAATGTACAATTATTTTACATGCTATAAAAATAGAACTATGTTAATTTTCAACGCTTCCTTAAAACACAAGAAAAGTCTAATACAAAGATATAACACATTAAGTTTGAACGAACAACAAGAGCTCTGCCCATATTTCGACATTTCTGAATTCAATTAACGGGAAGAAAAGAGCCTTTCTTGGTCTGGAATGAGATTTTTCCGCTTGATCACGGAAATTGGCCAGTCCTATTTATATTCATCAGAATTTCATTGGTGCCCTTACGTGGCTGTTGCTCATTCAAATATAAAACATGTTATTTCATTGCATTCGTCTATTCTTGGATTTTAAAGCCCTGAAAAAATACATAGTTCCATTTTAAAAATTAGAGAAAGGGTCAATATCTCTGCATGTAATGAAATAAGCAAATACATCAAATTATTAGCCCCATGCCATGACTTATCTTAGTGAAAACCGCTCTTCGATATTTATATTTCTTTAGGAGATACTTGAGGTGTTTGCTTTTCATTCCTAATTCTGTAACCTATATATTTATAATTTATGCTTAGCGCGCTTGCCCTAACCGTTGGTTTTCCGTGGCTCCCAACGGTGCTCAATGAAAGAAACAATCACTTAAGAAATATAACAATAGCCGAGATTAAAAATTAAAATTATATTAAAATAATAGCCATGACAGTAAAAAAAATTCTTATTATAACTTATTAATACTTAGTAAATTTTTTTTCCGCTACTGATATCATTTACCTTCCAAATAATCGAAATATTTTAATACCTCTAATTTTAGTTACTGTTTCAGTTCATTGAGAGTGAATACTAGGGTATAGTATGCACAGCCCACGGTACATTTTAGGGCCTCTGTAAAGCGCACGGGTATTAAGCCCCGCCATATATATTGTATATTTTTGTTGTTGTTAAAATATATCCCTATTGAATTGAATAGAATATATTTATGACTACTTACATCTATTTCCTAATTGCACGAGAAAGACCTCAATTCATGTTTTAGTATGAAAATTATTATTCTTCGAATATTCTATTTTTGGAAGGGGACACTGTTTATTAGGTAATTCTTCTGATTCCTTCAACTACACATGGAAAATTATATTTACAAACCAATAGAAGTAGTCGACCCAAAGAGATGTATATTTTGGATATTTTAATCTTGATATCGAACACTTGGGAATGATTTCGTATGCTAAATTTTTTTTTAACATTTCACTGGAACACGAGACACCATTATTGCTGTGAAGCACTTTATATGGAGTCTCACAAGTTTCAATTCCTAAATCTAATGTTTAATAACATTTACATAAGAATACTTGTACTCCTATGTTTTATGTACATTAAGTTGGACAAATACGACTAAGTACATTGAATGGACCTGACATGAGCAGTATAATTTACGAAGCAATATTCTCGCTAGTGCCTAGAGACTCCACGGAGGCTATTTCCCACGCTGTCGCCGCTGCTGAATCGTCGCCCACCGTACATGTCCCTTCCACGCACAGACGCACCGATGCGTCTCCTCGACGCACGCTGCCGCACGCGCACGAGTCAGCGTCGAGCTGCAAGACGACACCAGGCTTCTGCGCTAAAGCGACCAACGCTTGTGGACGCACTGGATTGCCACGAAGATCCGAAACTCGCCGCGCGTCGCTTCTGAAACACACACAAAAAGTTTGATGGCCCCATAAGGTTTCTGCTTCGTTGGGGAAATTGAGATTTGGTAAGCATAGAATTTCCCAGGCCAGATAGATTTTAAGAGATGGATGTTCAACATTGGTGATGGTTAGTGTACTTTGAACGTTAATGGGTGTTGACTGGAACAAACCGGTCTCAGTAAACAGAAATATTAACAAGACAGACCGAACTTGTTGTCGCACTCAGCTTTAGAGTTCACATTTCAAGGATAATCACCTGAGCAATGCTCCAAACGCTTCTTCTCCTGGCCATGAGATACTGTTGTTTTGGAAATTGGCGTAGCGCAGGTGTCCGCAGCAAGCACTCAAGTCCGGCAGTTCCGACAGTCTGTTCCCGGACAAGCGTAGTTCGCGAAGACGGTTCAAGTGAGCAAACGCTGCCTGTAAGCAAAGGTCATTACCAAAAATTTGTCGAAGACATAGTCCTAATAATAGGAGAAGGACATCATGGGCCTGCAATCTTAACGACAGTTTCTACTATTATCGTATAGAGTAACAAATAATTATTTATTTTATTTCATGTCTCCTTTATTATATGATGTAGCTGAGTCTTTCTTCCAACTATCCCTATTACACATCGGCGAAAGAATAGGGACACGCCGGACTCATCTCGACGGACTCGCCGTTGAAAGGACAACCTTTCTAACGGTGTCCCACCGTTTTGCGTTTGCACTACTCAGACGATACTCCGCTCCTGAACTCTGCTCAGAGATCTCTGGGCAAAGGGATCGGGCACCTAAGATGAACGGGAAATATCTCGACTATCCATTCCATGCCCACGTTGGGGGAAACCCTTAAAACATGGGAAGAGAATCGATAAAGTCTCGTACTTCTCGTTGGTTAGGGCAAACAGTCCTTGTGAAGAGTGCGTTAGATGGACCATACTCCGATTGACACATACCCAATCCAGACATCGTAACTTGGGAAAGGATCAGACACAGGAGAAAGTGCTAAGTGGTCGAGGATGCTCAGTGGCAAAAAAGAGAGCTCTAGTGCTACTAATCACTTAAATCACTGAAGTTGTATAGTCAGGATAGGTCTCAGGGCAAATCCTGACGCCCCTTTATTGAGTTCGAGTTTTCCCAGCAGTACCTCCAAGTCCCTGTTCTGTGAGCAGGAGTTCTTATCGACAAGTGTTGTGCTGAAAAAGTTGAGAGGCAAACTGAGCGTCTCCCACTCACCAGATCGTATATTGGGAGGGTCGGTTCTTGGTGTGGATCAGTCTGGTAAGTCGACATACTCCGGATCCCCCCCTGAAACCCCCAAAAAGGGTCCCGATGCGAAATAGCCGTAGATACTAATATTCCGCGGTCTGTGGGAAACATGGCATTTGGGTATGCTTCGGTGGACAGTGTTCAAGTGTCACAGAAAATCATCTGAGATTATCTCGTCATAAACTAAATCTATTGCAATCAAATAAAAAATCGATTTTAGTTGATTGCAGCGCCACATGCTTTAAAACCAAAGTGTTTCAAATAATTATTATCCCTTTTATACTAAATTAAATTATACACAAAACGAATTATACACAATTATTATTAACGAAACTTCCAAAAATAAAAAGATTTGGTAAAATGGATGTATCTTTATTTTTAAACTATACGTCAATTGCGAATAACTTTTTGTGACTTTTTCAATCAACATTTCAAGTAACATGTACTCAAAATGCGAAATGTGAGTGAAAATTTTACAATCGAAATTTGTTATGAGTTAATTGCTTATATGTTTATGTTAATGAGAAAATAAAACTGATTTATTCCTGAATGTATTATATAATAGAAAATAATGCGTATACCATAATAGGAAATACCTTTGGAATTTTCATCAACTTGTTATTACTCAAGTTGATTTTCTTCAACTTGAAGTTGTTTTGAAATACTGCGTTAGGAATTGCCTCTAATTTGTTGCTTCGTAAATCCAAATCTCTCAACTCATTCAAATCGTGGAACACATCCTCGACAAGTTTCCTCAGTGTGCTCTGGAAATAAAGGTATTTAAATCGGAAATATTTTGGTCTCATAAAGTTATACAAAAATTATTATTATTTGTATGGGGAGGCAATCGTTTTCACATTTATCAGTGACTCTGAGCATCTATTTACAACAAACTTGGATAACTTATATTTCATTCGCGCAGGGTGAATGAGTAATTTTGTTCACTAAAAATTTGGCACTGAATATGGTAAGGAATTTTTCATATACAGCAACTTATTTTAGATAATAATCTCGAAGTAGTAAAGTGATTGAGATGTTTTCTGTCAGATAATGAATCTCATTAATCTTTTAAATGATCTACTAAGGTTTTATTCGCTTATTTTTTAATCATTTCACCAGTTTCGTTAGAACAATAAGTTTTGTAATTACCTTCTTCGATCCTCCTAGGAACAACTTTCTTAACCTTGGGGCTCCCACAAAAGCCTCAGAAGAAAATGTTTTAAAAGGATTCATTTGCAAGTTGAGACACTGTATGTTCGGGAGAGCGAGTAGCGTCCCTGGTGGCAGGGTCATCAAGTTAATTTTCATGGCGTCCAAATGCGTCAATGGTGGCATGGGCACGTGCGTTGAAAAAGGAAGGATCCTAAGAGGACAGCCTGATAAAGACAGCGAACGGAGGGCGCTGAGGCTTGAAAATACATTGCTCGATATGGCAGATAGGGGGTTCCAAGAGAGATCTAAGTGCTTCAGAGACAATAGTCCTTCAAATACGTCCTCTGGTAATGAATTTAGATTGTTTGACTGCAATGAAAGTTTCTCAAGTTTCGGCAGATATCTTCCAAATTTGTTTCCTGAAAATAGTATGTTATACATAAAATTAAAATTTGACTTGAAAACATTTTTTAAAGATTTAATAATATCATTTAAAGTTAGTATTTGCTAAATACCTTTTTGTATTTTATTCAATACAAATGTGATGGTATTATAACAAGTAGCTATCTATTTTTATTCTTATCTTGGAGATAACATAACATGATTTTCCTCGGAATGAAGAAATGATAAATCCGAATATGACGATGAATGGCCACTGCCTTAAGGTCCTTAACCGGAATTGATGGAATACTTGCTTGTGACCATGTTTTTGACTATAAATTTATTATTACTATTCTATGGTGAAAGAGTAATTCTCATGCCCTAACTCCCGTTACTTCAAAAAATAACGCGTTAAATTTAACGTATATAATAACTTTAACATATCAAAAATTAATTGAAAGTTAGTATAGTATAATGTATAACATATTTTCTGGTATTGGTAATATTCATTCCTTGATATTAAATATTTGTTCTAAGTCATTGTATTACATTGCGAATATGTTGTATTATATAGTGTTATATTAATCAAGAAGTATTTTTTTGTTATATGCAATATTAAAATGAAAAGTAATGGCAGAAGAGTAGTGCTTAAGACTTTCTACAAGACTATATTTTAAATTCAATTTGTTGATCTAAAAATACAATATTTTTTCGTACCGGTCTTATTATCAGACGTTGTGTGTCTTTTATTTTCCCGGAACTGGACATTCAATTCTGAATCGAACTCATGGTTAAAAATTACATTATAAGAGAGACAAATAATTATTTAAAAATGAAACCAATACTGAAATCTCTTCCAATAAAAAGATTTTATTTACCTTCCAATTCGTGTATTTTGTTACTGGCTATATTCAGTTGAGCTAGAGAACTTAGTTTCTCCAATCCGTCCCACGGAATCGCTGTAAATTTGTTACCTTGGAGATCCAATGAAGTGATTTGAGATTTTCGAGCAAAAACGTCTACTGAAGGAGGTAACCATGAAAACTCATTCTTACTCAGGTCCAGAATCTTCAGTTTAGGCAAGTCAAACACTTTCTGCAAGAGTAATTCAAAATAGTGTTGTAATATTTAAATAATCCTAAGACTGAAAATGATGTATTCAGTGAAATAATCATTTAAAAAATATCGATTTAAAAAATTCATTGTATAGCATATTTACAAGGAATTGTTGAAGCACAGACCTCGATCTTTTACATGAATTAAATTAAATTAAATTCTATTCGAGTGTTCTGGTCAGATGTGTGGTCAGACAGTTTGACGGTTTATTCCAATGAATCATTAATAGTTCGTATTCCTTGGCTCATGAAGGATTATAAAATGTATTGTATTCGGCTCAGTATCATAGTACTGCAACCAGACGGCCAATTAGTTCGCTATCCTATGCACTGGTATTCCGTGGTTTCCATAGGTTCCTAACTAATATTCTAGATGCACTATTCACACGTCTTAGAATTTCAAATTTCAGCCTAATTTTTTGTAAACGTGAAACTTAATTAATTAATTGAATCACAACACTAGTAAAATTACAGTTATTGGAAATTTGTAATTTTTTAACATTAGGGTACAGTATGTAGTTCGCGGTATGCCAACCTATGGGCGTCAATATTGGCACGAGGATACTCACTGCTCAGCTGGCCAACAATTTAGTCAGAATAATTTTCTGTTATCGAGTGACAAATGAAGCCCTTCTGACTGATTGATCTATATGTCGTCGATATATGCGCATTTAACACTTTTGATATTTTTAAATAAAATTGTTTGTGATATGAACTTGTAGTACGAATAAAGAAACGAGAGAGGAGACCACAGGAAAAGGGAGAAAGAAAGGAGGCAATAGAATCACCTGAGGCAGCGTACTGAGCCCACTATCTGCCAGTCGCAGTTCCTGCAGTTCTCCAAGGCCTGCGAAGGCGCGTGATGCTAGCGCACCTAGCGGGTTGCGTGAGAGGTTGAGGCGTCGAAGTCTTCCCAGCACGAACAGCGTACCTGGTGTAAGCGCCGTCAAACGGTTCCCAGATGCGTCCAACGTCTCAAGCAGGCTGCATTGAAGTGCGTCCTATATCCCAATAAATCATTTGAAAATACACAGACTAGTATTCTTTTTAATAATTTCATTTGATTCTGGAAAATATAGATATTGAGAAAACATGCACGCACTACACATCGGTCATTAATAGGTCTCCTACTCATGGAGTTGAAAACCTATTCAGGCAGCAGGAAGAATAATTCATAAGTAAAGAAATGAATAACTAGGGAATGTAGTCCTTTCCAAGTTCAACAAGGAACAAGGTGTGCTTCTAAAGAGGTTTAAAATAATTATTAAATTAGAGGAAAAATCTGAGCAGAGAAAGATATTGCCGTTTCCTTGTATCTCCATACTTTATGGGTACATTAAATCCTAAATGTAGAACCAAGTGAGCACACATCAGAAGCCCCAAAGCAATTTCCTAAAAAAACATGTACTCGTTTGTAATAAAAAAATTTGTGATGCTGAAGAATCCATTATTAATTATTTATTGATGCTTATATTTTAATATATACATTAAGAATTCGAAAGAGAAAATTATAGATCAAGAGTCATCAACATCGTCCACGTCTATTGTGGTTTGTTATTTACATACAAGACTACAAAAATTATAAATCAATACCTTTAAATGTTTCAAAAAGTTAACATTGGTTTTATGAATGATGATAAAACTCTCCCGTTCTAAATTAGTCATGGTGGCCAGGGAACGTCATTTTACACTCTACAACTTATTTCTACATACGAGTGTAAGATTGTGTACTGATTCAAAATGAAAATTGACGGTGGGTTATACACTATATTGAATCAACAGGTAAGTCTATTTCATAAATGGCAGTCATTTTACTAGACCGTGACATCAGATGAGGCCGATTGACTTTTAATAAGTTTATTCAAATTCATTATGTTTTATAACTATTGCTCAGATAAATGAAATATATTCAACTGTTATATTAAACAACATAAACAAATTATAAATGTAATTTATACAATGCATGTACGAACCTGTAGCGAAGTGAGGCCACACCGTTGTGCGTGCAGCAGACGTAGTGCGCAGGGTTGTGGCAAAAAGCGCAGACTGCCCAACGGGTTTCCTCCAATTCGCAATGCTTCCAAGGCGGAAAGCGCACGAAGTTCCTCGCCATTAGTATCATTGATTCCATTGAAAGACACATCCAACGCCACCAACAGAGGACTCAACTGTCCGGATGTCGGCAGGTGACGAAGTCTGTTGCCTGACACGTTCACCTGATGTCGATACGGAAGTTTATTCGTTTAGCCTTTTGTATACATTTGAAAAGTATGGTCAACAAGGGAGGACATAAGAAGTGTGCTTTGGGTAAGTCTTCAATAAAAAATGAATAATACCTCAATTAAACATGAAAACACTAAAATGACGTATTCGGGTGAATCTTTAAAACTCGGAGTATGTTTGTTCTCATCCGAGTTTAAAAGGATCAAAAACAACTAAGAAATTTTTGGTGGAATAATTGGCGCATGAATGAATATGAGCGTGCATTGATAAAATGGAGGCTAACGGGGACAAACCAACCAGCGTATTATTCTTCATTAACACTATGCAGCTAAACTTGAAGAAATTGAAGAAAAATCGCAGATTATCTAACCATTGGCCACATTGGGGATGATAAAACTAAGCAGTCGCCGACCAAACCCGCCCACACATTAACTGTGAAGCGATGTTGTGCCGTGGGGATTTTCTGGTACCCACAAATGCTCATTGTGGTGATTGAATACGCCATCTCTAGTGAATGTGGTCTCATCAGTGAACAACACATAAACTGGGAAATTCACATCTCGACCACTTTGTTGCAGAAACCATTGTGCGAAACGCACACGTGCAGATTGGTTATCGGGGTGTAATAACTCCACCTTTTGGAGATGAAAGACATGTAAGGACTCGGCGTTCAATGCACCCTGGCCTCTGCTACGAGACGGTGTTAAGTCCGAGGCAACGGCACGTATGCTGGTGCTTGAATTAGTCTCCACGGCATCCAATCTTCCCTAACGACCGAACGTGTCGATCGTGGCCTGCCCACACTAGCCCTGCCACTTACCATCCCTCTTGACCCCGTATTATCAGACCTTTCTGGAACAGGTTCTTCCCGGCTTGCTTGAAGATGTTTCAGCCAATGTGAGGCGCAGCATGCGGTTCCAACATGATGGGGAACCTGCTTATTTTGGACTAGCTGTTCGAATGCATTTGAACAAGTCATTCGCGCATCGGATTGGGCGTGGTGGACCGGTTCCGTGGCCCCCACGATCACCTGATTTATCGAGCCATGACTTCTTTCTGTGGAGAACAATGAAATCTCCCATGTATCGCGATCCTGTGGAGTCTGAAATGGATCTCGTCGCAAGAATCGTCAACGCAGCTGCTACAATCAAAGAAACTCCCGTTATATTCCAGTGCGTCCGGCAGTCAATGCTCCGTCGGTGTCAGGCTTGTGTGGCGTCTGATGGTGTAAAACTTAGAGCATCTGTTGTAACATTAGAGCTGTATTCATGTCCTACACCATTTGTACTCATTATGTCCAATAAGTGTTTCAAATGAATCACTCTGTTTCCTTTCCGATCTTCGACCTCTTCTACCACTTACCCCTGACGTTTATTGCCATGGGTTGCTATGCAATTCTCAATCCTTATGACGAACCCCACCGCCCGTAGAGGTTTGTCGCAACATTTCGTTGACATTCTGTATAAACAAGTTATCCTGTACGCAAGATTTTATTCATATTTTTAAAGTTTGGCCTTCTCTTTAACGTGCATCGTCACATTGTTGAGTAGAATTTTATAACGCCTTTCCTTCACTGCACGAACGACTAATTTTGAATTCGAAGCAATCAACCTTTTTCTTCCGCCCGATGCGATAATGAATGAACCATTTCAAGAAAAATCAACTCCCAAAAAGGACAACTCTAGAATAGGATAAATAGATCAACTTTCACCAAATTCCTTAGAAAACCTATGGTTCAGTGGTATCGTTCGCGCTTAGAGATCCAACGTACTCCGGTCCCATCCTGGCCCGAGTTTTTCTCCGGTTTTCCTTCGGGTAGAGGAGGATTTCTTATACAGGTTCTCTAGGCTTTGTCTAGGGGCGAGTTTATTGTAACAATAAAGAGTGAATTTAGGGTTATTTCAATTCTTATGACTTTTAAACACTATTTGAATAATCTATAGTTTGATAATAATTTGTACATGTAAAATACGTTTTTTGTGTTAAATTACAAACATATTTACATTCTATTAGTATTATAACTCGCAGCTAATACTAAAAATTTTTGCTGAAATTTTTGAATCCGCCTCTGTCTTAGGGTCCTTGATCGGAATTGATGGGACAGTCCCTTGCATGCTTCCGGAAAGTAAATTAGTTGTCCTCCACGTGGTCATACGCAGTTTGTACTGTTTTTTTGACAATAAATTTAATTTAATATCACTAGAACATTTGTGAGTACAATCATTACATTGCTCAAATATTACGGATATTCGAATGTTAATAGAATGCGTTACAANTAAGAGACAAACTATGCCCCCCCCCCATTGGACCTGAACTCTTAACAGATAAAGAAGTTGATAAATGACATGCTTTGTAAATGTGTTACCAGATTAATAATCGTTATTTATAATACCAGATTATTAATTGTTAATTATTTATTTCAGACATTTTATTTAAAGGTAATATTTATAAAATTTGTATTGTAAAACCATAATTTTTAAACAAAAATTTATCCCTGTCAGACCCCCCTTGATTACGGTCTAGATCCGCCACTGTGCGTAGGTATCGTTCAAATTTTTTCGAAGTTTTGCACTGAGGAACCAGGGAATCGTATCTACTAATTCATAATACTTCCCACGGTCCTTTGGTAGGTCTTACTCTTGGCATTCCATGTTTTTTCTCTTCCCCATCACAACAATCACTCATTGGTAAAATATTAGGTTTGTTCTAGGAGTAATCTCGGATAGTTCCGAACTGTTCCGCGCATGAGCAGAAGCGAAATCCCAGATCGGCGTCGTTCCTGCAGCGACACTTCGGAATTTTATGTCCCAATCCGCTGTTCCAGCAGGTTCTATTGAGGAATTCCGAACAGTTCAAAAAGTTCTCGGATTCTCTAGAGATTTTAAATTCCGGATTCGTGGTTACGGTCGGTCACCCGTGTAGTTCATATTCAATGGACGAAATGAGCAGAAAAGTTTAAAGATTTTTCGCGCATTTTTTCCCGAAGTGATCCTATTTTGAAGAAGAAACCGAATCGTTGTATATTGCGTCTACAACATTATGGTTTTTCGGAATTTCGGATTACAAATATCTTTAATTTCATGTGTATAATATTCCTTCAATTTTTTTCTTTTTTTAAGACAATATTTCGATTTAAGTTTCATTTCCATTCTCAATAATTGTAGCATTGAATAATTATCTATCTTGAAATCCTTTTTCCCCTATTAAGTTAGTTGTCTCAGTTTCGAACAAGTTTTTATAGAATGGCCTTAATGTGAACGTGGACTACGTAATCCTTTACATAGTCCTTTGAGTATATTCTCAGAAATGAAACCCTCGGAGAAGTCTAAAAATTGATGGCATCTATGCTAAGAAAATCGTGAAAATTAACAATGTGATTTTGAAAGAAAAATGAAATTCTTTACAAATATGTCGGTGTTATACAGATAAGCCTGTAGTAAGAGAACCTGGAAACATATAACTCTGTTTTCTGTTTGCTTATCTTCAAATTCTGCGGCACCCGGATTTTGTAATCAGAAGAAGGGTCCTTGTAGAACAGTGATATATGATGATGAGTCTGTTTGCTATACGTTCATCTGATGTGAAGATTATTTCATATGATATGAAAATTGTTGGTGATTATTCATGTTCCTTCACGCATCAAATATCACGTAAATTAAACCCGGATGCTTATCATGTTGTAAAAGACGTGTTTAAGTACGTAAATCAATGTAAAGAAAATTAAACGCAAATATAGGCAGTCATGCATTGGAAATTATCGTATTACATTGATACTTATCTGAAGCATACATCATTATACATCTTCATCATATAATAGATCACATTTATTTTAATCCCAAGTGGAGAAAACTGAAGTGTCTAAAGAAGATATTTTACACCTGAAAATACGTGCATCGATTGTTGATTTCTATTGTTAATTTTGAAAGATGATAATAGTGTTCTTCGTCCCCTATATCTTTTGAGAAGTTAAGTTGTCCAACTCTAAAGTTGTTATTAAAAAAATATTTTTTATTGTTTTAAACATTGTTGATGTATAACTGAGTGGAGTTCAACTACTCATATTCCAAGGAATCGAGGAGACAATGCGTTTGTTATTCAGAGATTTAACGCATCCGTTCTGCCTTTGTCATTTCTGAAGATTTAACGCGTCCGTTCTGCTTTTGAAGCAACACTATCTACATCGTCGGCGCGTTTCCGCCTGACTCTTCCTCGCATTCCATCCACAATATATCTAGGCGGTTCCTCCCTGTAATGAACGAGGCGTTACCAGGGACGTGTTCATAGTTCTCGTTGGGGAAGAGAAAACGAAAATGTACCTCCCAATTTCAGTGCAGTAAGATATAAATTACTAACATTTATTTAAAAATGTCACATATAAAGTCACATTGGTATTTGCATAAGAAGAGCCGTTTTTGTTAGAAAGTAGATTTAATACATTTGTTATACGAATGAGAGATTTATCATTTCACCTAATTAAATTGTCAATTCTAATTACTCATTAAATATAAACATCACTAGAATTGGACTATAACTATAAAATATACAAATAAATTTCCATATTTACGAGTATTATTCCAGGAATAAGATGTATTCAATTGTTCAACTTTCAGCGATTCAGGAAAGATCGGCCCAGTTATGATGAATGATAGTATGAAGTACGTCAGCAACATGATAGGTAAACAATTTCCCTGAACTGACTCTTAGCGCATTTCCGATACTTTTGTTAGAGAAAGTTTGTTGAATTTTTGTATTTGTTTTTAATAATTATATAGGAACATATGTTATTCAGTAACAACAATGAGTGATTTAACTATTGTGACAGTACGCGAAAAGTTATGGTTGTTTCTAATTATTAACATTCTGTAGTAGCAAATTATTGATATACAACTTCTCTCCTCATAAAATAATTATTTCACACATATTTTACGAATTGTTTAATATTGAACAATTAGTAAATTAGTAAATTATTCATTAGCGGTAATTTCAAAGAACTAATTCAGCCAAAACCAATTTAAACACTGTTAAACTGTATAATTTTACGGTTACAGAATGTATATTTCCCGGTTGTACGATTTCTTAGGAATTTAGTACGTCATTGACATCTTTAGGTTTTTAATGAACAATAAATTTCACAAATTATAAACAAATATCACAAGTTATTTCACTTAAACAACCAATTTAGAAAGCGAATTTAAAATATTTCCAATAATTTATTTTTACTTCCAAGTAGATCCAGCAAATATTAATCTCTGTGCGTGATAGGAAAAAAAAATTCATTAAAAGGCATACGTATGGTAAAAATTACCAACGGAAAATCTATTGTACTTTATCCGTAATTTTCCGTCGATAATGTAATGGACAGAGCGATTTGATTCGAGGCCATGAAAACATCAATTTTATTTCGTTTTCCTTTATTCTCTCATTATTACAACAAATATCCTACATAAGCAATGCAATGTGGAAAATGCAGTAATTTCTCCAAACATTACTATGTTGTTTTCGAAATAAAGACTAACTGAAAAATTATAGGGGATATTAAGTACAATTGTTAAATATTAAGGTAATCGTTTATTCCGTTCATGAAGTATAAAATCTGATCTATGGAGAAATCAAATGGAGATCTATGAGGAAGGAACTTTGATGTTGCCATCACGTAAGTAATGGTAATTTTTACATACTAACTTCACAGACATGTATAAGATTCTACTCACAGATTAACAAAAAGATTAATGTAGTTCTTACCACCTTGACTGTAACATACAATGAGTTCTGCAAGTCTTGCTAGTAAATAGTGCGATCTTCCTTAATTCATTTCATTTATATCTTATCTAAAACTGTAAGTGAACAGGGTTTAGTTATAATCCGCTTAATGAACGGATTGTATTCAAGAGTTTCCTTTGACTATAAATAAAATTTTCTTGGGGAAAATGATGAAAAGGAAAATTGTATTGGAAAAGTGATAAAAGTTTTGGGAATGAAAGGGAAACCTGCTTTTTCTCATTAAATTTCCAAGACTGAATGTATGCTTTTGTAACACGAGAGAAGGTCTAGGTCTAAATTTTTTGAGAAAATTTGGAATTCTTTCCGACAAGAAATTGATGACTATATTTAAATAGAACCTCCGTTTTGAATGTTTTAATGCATAGAAGACTTTGGTCCTATTGGTCAGTTTCTGTGATTAAAATACTCACGGGACTCGAATCCGGTACCTCGAAACACATGGAACTCGTCTGTTTGTTCCAGCTTAGTCGTTGTGGTGAGGTACTACGAGCGATCTACTAGTTTTCGAATATCATAAATTTATTTTTCAATGAAAGAATAAACTATAATCTATTAACTTGTTCAATAAAATTTGGTCCTTGCGGAGCTAATACTTGAATAAATTTAAGTTCAGAGAAAGGAACGATTTTTAAGTATATTCCTATGTAATTTATAATAGGTTCGATATGAAAAACTAACACGTGACACAGATTTAACACAGAAAAGAACAGTGCGACAATTCCTTGTCTTTCTGGACAATTAACGAAAATTATCCCGAAACTAGAGATCATTCTTCCACTTCATAATTTCAATTTTCACGGTAAAATTAATGAATAGTAGTTTATGAATTACTGTTACAATGATTATCTAAATATAAACAGAATAGATGACATTACTGAGATTTCGTAAATGGCTTTGTGCTTGACTAGCTCCTCCCACGCTCATACTACCTTAAACACAATCTAAACAAAGGGGAGGGTAAAGGAAGACAAACCTGTACGGCGAATGGACTAATGCACTCAGGCAGTGCAGAGAGTGCCATGTCTTGTAGCTGCACTGAAGTCTCATCAGACTCGCATGCAGCCCGTGCGGCGCGCACTCGTCGAGTCCCAGCTCCTCCGTTGCCGCTACGTTCTGATCCACCAGCGTTTCCCTCCACGTTCTGCGTCTGAAGAGAAAAGTAACGAGTCAAGATAGCGAAACTTTGGAATTCGTACGACACCACTGCAACAAAAATGATGTCACTCTACTCGTGTTGATGCAAGATCGTGGTTAGTGCTCGGGGGAATATAATGAGTAAAACAGTAGCTCTCGAACTACTGTTCGAGATAATATTCGTCGTTGGAAAGTTTGTAATGATTCATAATTTTTTTATATTATTTCATAATAACAAAAATATTATACAATGAAACCATATTTTAATAAACTTCAATAAGACCTATCTTTTTCACAAGTCTGATTAATTCAGCACAATGATTAGAGAGAACGCCCAGAATCATTTTTACCGTGTATGCACAAGAACCACTTCTTAAATGGTACACTCAAGAGCTGGCCATCACCCTAAGGAGATCCCCCATCCCTTAGAGGGAACCTTGAAAGTAGTTTTTGGATCCCGAAGACTTGAAACGTGATCCGTTTGACAAACTAACTGGAATCACTTCATCTTAGAAGGAAATAATTACAATAATACATTATTTACTCAATTAGATATATAATATTATATGAGATCAGTTTTGTTCTAATAAAGAAAATTAAAACCCAAAATTCTACAATATTCATGAGATCCCTCCAAAAATCTTGAATGATCGTGGAATTTTACGAAGGTTTCAATTTGCTGGTCATTGGTACTCATTTGGTATTGTCGTTTGGGTATCAATAAGAAGGCTGGCTAACTACGACATTCTTAGCTGCATTAGTGTTTTACCCGTTCAAAGGACAAAATCACCATTCGTCGTCGTCGTCCCCTTCCTTTTTCATTATCTTCAAAATTTCATACAAAATGCAGAAAACCAGTCTACAAATAACAATGCAGAAAACAAATTAAGTGCAGAAAACTACTTATATTTAAATGCTCGTACCAAATAGTGAGAATTAATTCTTAAATAAATAATAAAAATTTTAAACTAGCCCACACTAATCATTCGGTATGAACAAATCCTCCTTGAATAATTCCATATTTCTTGTTTTTTTTTTCAAGTGTTTTTTTGAGCTAACAAAATTATAATTTTGTACCCACAAAATATCTGTATTTCTATAATCTTGCGAAAACCGCTTTTGATTGTATACTTCGTACTATGAACTATTATATGACAATGAGTTTAACGCGAAAATCGAGGGTGAGAACTGGACCCCGCCCCCTTAATGTACTGTTATTCTTCAACTGCAACTCATTTGACAGAGCTGAATGTTAGGTGAGGGACGCTGGGATAGGTCTGATCACTGGATGATATTATAATTGTTCTTTAGGAGTGATGTAATGGTAAGGGAACGGTGATCCAGCACTACTTGTTTCATAGAAGCGACGTTCCTTTCCGAACACTCGGCCATCATCGATGTATTCAATATAGGTCCTATCATGATTGTGAAGTTCTTTACGAGATTGGAAAGTTGAAAAATCAACTTCTTTATCCATGATCTACGCACAATAGAGCTGATACAACCTTATCACATCCCATTTTGCATTTCAAATTATAGGGGGATTCCCACCCTGACGCTATGAAAGGAAGGATACTGTTCCAACACTAAAATTTAGCAATTTACCCTGTTCATTAAGAATTATTGCGTAAAAATAACAATAGTTAAGAATCGTGGCGTACAGATAAGTGCGTTTCGTGTCCCAACGAACGGATCTCCATTCCCATCCTGATACGAATTCATTAAATTAATAGCAATACCTTTCCTTCGTCATCATTCACTTCGTCGTCATCATCGAAATCCTTCTCTGGGCACGTACAGCAAGGTGAGCGTTCTTGCGCAGAGGTGGAGGCAATGAAGGCGGTGGCAGCGGCGACCGCCAACACGACAACGACGCAGCGCATCGCAAACAGACTGCTGACAACTGACGGAGAGGAGCCATCGAGAAAGCGGAAGCGTCTATCGGGGCAGGACGCGTGTATCTTCACACGCCCACGACTCGCGCCACTCGAGAGCACCGCGAATGTGGGGCGAGGATGACATCCAACAGCGTGATTGGAGCGCGAATACATCGTTTCCTTTAATATTATCAAAAACGAGAATCGGTGTGACGTTTCAAAACAAGTCCTCATGCATGAGTGATACAGCTTCGCCAAAGTATTGGTGAATATTACTGTGTCCATAATATTACAAATGTGTGTCCCAAATCTCTAGACCAGAAGATAGACGAGCCGGAACCATTAGCACCATCGTATAACGTAAAAACGTTTTCGTTAGCTTCAATTTTCTATGATACGTTTAGCGCTCAGAACTGTTCATGAATCAGCAGGTAACTTAAAAAATTAGCAGTTAAAACGTATATAGGTGTCGTTTTTCTTTCTTCTTTTGTATACAAATTTTATTTACTATATTTATTATTACAAAAAAATTACAGTTCTTTCCCTCGTATGGTAAACGGTATGTGCATCTGATACTGCAATATAACTGGCACCATTAAAAAATAACATCAAGAATGGCTAGGTCCTGTAGTTACAAACAGTTATTACCTCTCCTTATAAGTTCTCCATTTCAGCTGCAAGTTAATAATCAATAAATACTTGTGTTCGACCAAAAGAATTTATTATCTTCCTCTGTTCATTTAATGTACTTGCCCAGAAAAGAATATCTTATTTACCAATTTTTTTTAAATTCCTTATAATTGTTTTTTCAATTTTTTAAAGCAATAACACCCCCCCTTTCTTGCATCACCTAGGACGACAGTTCTGCTCACCTCATCATCGCAACGGCTCTGAGTTACCTTTAAGAGGCATTAACCACGAAATTAGTATTAAGAGCTTGAAAACATCAAAATATCTTATCTCACTATTCAAATATAAATATCATTAGATGCCATATTCATAAAGGTCAGCAAATTCACCTAAATCCGGAGTCGCAATGCGATCTGTTTCAAGCTCTATGTTGAGGACAGCACCAAGAGTGGAAACGTGAGATAAGCGTGACACAGTTTGTTGTCAGCTATTCATATGCATATCAGTTTGCAAGCCTCTATGCCATCTCCGGAGCTGTAGAGCGCGCCTGTCCGCTGTTCCAACAGCGGCGAATATCCTGGCTGATGCTCACTTGTCAGTCTCCTCGCGTCTGAATGATGAGAGAGAAGCGACAAGTATTTTTTTTACGGAAGTATGAGTGGCAAAAACATTGTTATTGTGATGTCTTAAGAACCGAAAATTATTTCCAAGTTGGGGCAAAAGATTTCCTGTATTATTTTAAAACTGATGTCCAAATGGCTTCCCAAATTAGTTACAATACACAAAAATTTTAAAAATTATAAAAACCCGTTTAATACTATTGTGAGATGCTGGTAAATTCGAAATTGATTCTTGATCGTCTACTAATTTTTAAAAATATTTTTAGTTCCTTCTTTGAGCAAAACGCTTATTTTTATTCGTTGTTCTTTTGTTCAAGCTTTCGCCATCTTATTGAGGAAGAGAAATGTTTTACCGATGAGACGGAGGAGAAACGTTTTGTGCTGTGAACAAATTATATTAAAAAAATACGCACCTAATAAATTTTCAACGTGATACATCTGTATTCTTACAAAAACTTTACAACTAAGGACATTTAAATTTATTTTTACGATTGTTCTCTGGGAATCCATCATGACCTAGCTTACATCCAAGTTTTCATTGTGCCGTGTCAGAGATGAGGTATTCGGATGGGGCGTATCTGAATTAAACTATTTGAAGCAATAAGTACGTTTTTAGTAAGTATATTTGAAACAAAAATTGTCTTTGTGGTGATAACTCGTTTTTGAAACTTGGACCTTTTTGGAAATAAAAGATAGTCTATAACGCGTATATTGGATGTCCAGTATAACACGTTGAGTCATTGGAATCTTACTTAATATTTGAACCTTGTAAATTATGTGTATTTCTTTTTTTTTTGTTTTTTTTATATCGACATTTTTAGATAATTGTAATGTCCTTGTAGTAGTCAATCCTTGTAGTGTCTCATTTTCTATAACTGTATAATCATTCTCTGCTATCTATTTGCTAATACTGTCGAAGGTTCGTATAGATATTTCGTTTTTATTCAGGATAGCAATTTGATTCATCTAAATACTCTATTTATTTTCGCTCATCAACAGGGTGTGAATTATTAATATAGATTTAGCTAGTAAAAATATCTTTCGCCGAGTTGCATATACAAATAAAAATTAACTGTATTCTGATATATTCTAAAATATGAAAATTTCTTTCAATTTTTGTTGTTGAAATCACTCGGCTAGATTAATGTTTCTTATTGGCCTTGGCTACAGCTCAGCTGTAGGTCAGCGAAAGTTGTTGGCAACCATTATGTCTCCGTTCCGCTAGCTAAAGCTCTGCCACTCCCACAGTCACGCAGACCTATACTATTTCCTAGCAAAGGGAAGCTTGACTCTTACTACTGTTTCGGCACAGATAATTGCAAGTCTATTTCGGCAATTACGCTTAAACCCACGCGAGAGGGCATGCTTGCCAAAATCACCCTGGCGCGAGGCTACTCCGCCCCCCTCTCGCATGTGTCAATGCAGCCAACGAAAACCATTATTCTTCAAACGAGCGAGTAACATCAAGTCCTATACCACACACTATAAACTAAGTCACGATACTTGATTCAATATGGCTGCCTTACACAAATTGTCAACCTCGACGAAGCAAATCCTTGAAACTCGCGTGCAGGTAACGGTCCACAATGTCATTCTCATTAGCTGATAATGTGAGGTTAAAGCGTTCCGCTACATCTTTCACTTACGAGGCAAATCGAATTCGGGAAAACCGTATCCAATAGGATGGGTACTATTAAAGAAGAAATAAGATACCTTACTACTCATAATATATCCTGAATTTTCTCTCACGTTTTACTGGTAACTTACAGAAAATTTAAATAAATATGAATTAATTACTAAAACAAATGTTTGGGAAAATGTGGGACAATTAATTTTTGATGGATTAAAGGTACAATTAAATCTGAAGTTAAAATAGTTCTGAACATTTATTACATAAATATGACAGACAATCATACAAATAGTACACAGTAGGACAAGACATTTATTTTACAAGCAGCCATTACAAACTGAGTACGACATGGAAATTACTTTACTCTCCAGAAGCAAGGAAGGGACCATTACATCAATTATGAAAAATATATCCTGGAACATTAGAAAAAACTTTTATTTACTTTTCTGTATATCTTGCACAACACTAAATAAAAATCATGAAAAATTAGTAATATCTAACTTCACTATGCTGATTCTCAATTTCTATAAAGAAGAAATTACCCACATATTGAAACTGTGAACTCCATCGCATTATAAACGAGCAGGAACCCCAACAAGAAATGGTAACGACTCTGGGAAGCTACTCGATCCATCCCCCCAGAACAGTAAATGGAGTTCCATCTTACTTACTGATTTAGTATAATGGAGAAAATAATTTTTACTTCACGATTTGATTTGATGCTCGTATCTTTCAAGAAAAACCCTGAGTTATATATGAATTTAATCAGTGTAAAGGTACTTAAGGAAATTATTATCACACCTGTAACATCAGGACCAGTGCCGTATATAGATTTTGAACTATTAACACTTTCAAGTACTTGGCTAGTCAGAAATTCCTAAGGTGATTAAGGGCCGGGCCCGTCACCGACAAACAAGGAAAAATACCGCAACTAAGACTTCCCGTCTATTGTGAAGAGATTGAACAGTTCCCATCTACTTCTGGAAACTGAGATGAACGCCCTCGAAGAAGACAGAGTGTGGAGGGAATATTCCAGGAGTTGTCAAAATTAACGGTCAGCCGAAAGGACGCCGTATTCTCAGTACAGTGGCGAGGGTGTAGTCACGTGACCTCCGCTCCTGTATAAATTGGGAGGATTGCAGATCCAAAAGTGACGTTCAGACTTGAGACTTCTGCGGAAGTGTCTGAAAGTACGCAGGTTATTTGACATGTAAGTTGGTCAGTTTTGGTCGTCAGACCACTGAGAATTGCTGCGGTAATTCTATTACATTGCTATAGGCGCGAATGACTTAGCTTGGAACAGTTAGTTATTTCGGGATAGCAACTTGGAGACTTTTGAGATTCGGATAATCGGAGTAGTTTTTCCGAGTTAATTCATAACACCAGTATTTATATCTGTGTGTAATTGTTGCTTGTAGATACAAATATCTTTGTAATAAAAAATTCAAACTTGTATTTATGATTTGCGAGTTTGTCTACATTTGTAAATATTCAGATCTCTATTAAAGTTGAATTAAATATTTACTTGTTATTACACGTGTGTTTGATTGCTTGGGGAATCCAAGCTGGTGGCAGCGAACTCTACCATAAAGGTTGTGGTTTATGGTTGAATCCCGCTTCTACCCAAAACCTACACACATCGCATCTGGGCTTGCGGTGTGTTGTAACACACCTTTCTTCCAATACAGTACAGTAATTTTTAGATTAACAAAATCGTTTTCGAGGCACAATTATCTGCAAAGAAAAAAAAAGTTTTTTGCTTTGTACATGTTTAATCTTATAGTTTTAACTGAAACGAACCTTTTCTATTACAATGATCTTCATTAATTTATAAAACTGAAGTAAGCTTGACTCCATGTTCTAAAAAAAACAATGTTTTTTTGAAATATTTGTACTACCTCATATCACTTACAGAATAGAAAAAGTTTTACATACTTTCACTGTCCATAATTTCGGTGCTTTGTCAGTAAACATCAGTTGATCAATGATGTTCTGCTGAGTTAATTTAGACCTGTTTCAAATAAGAATGGTAAATAAACAATGAATTCCAATCATCACATACTTTATGCTTATTTCTATTATGTGGTATTTCTTTACCTTGTTAACTCAAATTCCTGATGAACCTGGAATGGGGAGAGGTTCTGCTGAAACTTCATCCCACTCACCATCACTTGCTTCATCACAATCAGGTTCACTTTCACTGTCTCCATGATTAATAACAATTTCTACCCAATCTTGTGTACTCCTCACCTCCTCATCATAGCATTTTTCTATTGCAACCTCTGCATGTTTAACATAATTGGCCCATTTTTCTCCTGTTACTTAAATATGTTCATTAATTTTTCAGAACACATTGTACAAGAAACACTTGTTACAGGTTTTTTGGTATTCTAATACCAAATTTCATGAAATATTCAAATTTGTTAACCTGATTTAGTGCCTCTTCCCACACCACTTTGGACTGCTCAAAACCTCGACCTTACCTCGATACTACATTTTTATCATAAAACTTCTTTGCATCGGACCACACATGCTCAATCTCATTAAAGATGCAATGGTACGGGGGAGTTCTCAAAACTTCATGACCCTCTTTCTTTAACATTTCATCAACTGTTTACCTGTTGACTATAATTTTTCATTTATGAACAAATTGCCAATCACAAATCAGAAACTTGGTACATCGAATAAAACAAGCACAGTTAATAAATTTATTGTATCAAGTTTCTGAAGAAAAATAGAATATAAAACATTACGGAATGGCATGAAATTGAACGCTTGATTAAGATGCATCCGTAATATAGGACTTTTCGTTCTAATAATTAGTCCTTTTGGCTCTTGGATATTTCTCTCACTTTATCAAGCAGGAATTCTATGTAATAATGAAATACGCAATGTTGTGTTGATCAAAAGCACCATTAATATAAGAATTTCCATTCTGATAATAAGTCTTGTTAACGCTTGGATATTCCTTTATCAAGCAGTAATTCTATGTAATACTGAAATACACAAGTAGACCGTGAATTGATGGATAATGGTGTGCTGATTGTGTAATTATTTAGAAAGATTACTGATTTGGTGATACACGCCTTTGTATATAACCATTCTGCTTAATCCATTTTTTGATTCCTCAATTGTTTCTCGTTTATGTACTTTTTAATTTAATAAGTCAAAGGTGAATTCAATGTTTATTTCATTTATCACATACAATATTGCGACGAGATTCGATTCATTAAATTTATAAGCTTCAATTTTCTTGCTTATTTTCTTTCCTTTCATCCCTCAAATTTCTTCCTTGGTAGCTGGTCCTCCGTCGTCATAAATGTGTTGTGTTCCGGGGTATGTGCCAGAGGACTTCCCAATCATTTGTACGTCACCCCGGAACAATAAAACGACTACGAAACAAAATGGGTGTCAGTAGATCTTTGTGTCGCAACCTAACCAGAAGAAAAAGTCACAGAAAACTGGCTCAACGAGTATTCGTAAGATATCGGATGTTATATTTCAACACATGAATGAAGAACTCGTTCTAAAGATGTGTACTTTCGAACGCCTAAAAATATTCCCGCATGAAAGTGTTCTATGAATTATAACGGTGGGTTATGTGACACGTCTACATACTCGTATCAAAATGAGCTTTACCTTGAACACAACATCTCACTAATGTCACTTTTTGGAATTCATGGAATATTTCAAAATTTAGATTATGGTAACGATGATTCTCAGAAGGCATTTAGTGTACGTCTCAATTCAATATTTGTAAATTAATTTAATTTTTATTTAGAATATATATCCCAAACCTTGCATGGTTATATATTATATACTGACTCATTCAATTAAATGTCAACTTTCGTATTGAATAATCGACTTCTCAACATTCTTCAACGACCTTCATTGTTCTTTTAATTCCTTTTCCATTCCTCCCATTCTGTTATTTAATGTAAGTGATTGTTAACTTACCAATAACCCAACTTTTATGTTCCTTGTTGTACCCTATACATTTCTTTCCTTCTTTTATTTCAAGTGGATCTTGCAATGCTCAGAAGAAGTTATCTAGAGAATGGGACATTTGCATTGATTGGTACTATGTAATTATCAATTTAACAAACTCTTTCTACTATAACTCAATACTATGATGAATTAAACACTAAAGAAAAGATAATAACATGCTTAATCTGGGTCTCATTTAGTAACAAAAAATATTTAAAGGTAGTTCCCACTAAAGAAAGATCAAAGTGAACAATTTTAAGATTATTTTTTGCTCTAGACTCTTATTAGATTATATTCAATGGAAATGTTAAAAAAGGAAGGAAACCAATGCAGAAGTGTGGAAATATATTCCAATGAATCCATTTCCATGTCTTGTAGATCGACTTGCTATATGAGAATAGTTCCATCAAATGGATTATCCAGTATTAGGCCATTATTTACCGATTAATTTTGTGTGAATCTCCACAAATCTTCAACTACCCTCTTCCTTGTAAAATAAAGAACCAACAATTTCATGTTACAGTATACAATCATACATGCAAACAAACCAATAAACTGTCACTTAACTTCTCAAATTATGCCAGTACCAAATTTTATTACTAGTAGGCGAGTAAGTTTTATGAAACTTGCTAAATCATTTATCAGTTACAGTACGTATTAAATTGTGTAGTATAATTATGAGTTTTACTTTTGCTCATTTCTGTACTTCCATGAGGATATTTGTACCAACACGTTTATCGGTATACATGTGCTTCGAATACCGGATGTCACAACATTCTAATAGAAAGGTGAATTCAAAAGATATGTCCATTTTACATCTGGTGATATTTTCCTCAATCTTCCTTGTTTGTAATTTTTCACCCAAGATTTTCTTTTGATTATTCGAAAGAAACCGGGATACACATTATAAAAATATGTAAATTGGTTTTACAGATTTGGTTTCTCTGATTACTGATAATAACTGATTGATGAATGCATTCTCACGATAATTAAGGTGGTTAAAAAATAACTACTAATTGCGATTGCCATGTACACATTTAAGAGAAGGTTAAGACAACTCTGGATGCTCGAAAATAAAAATTTGGCTAGTATACATTATCAAATATCGAATAAGATTTGGAAATTTGAGAGAGTGTCTAAACTGTTCCCACATTTTACGCAAAATATTTAGTATTACTAATTTTTTAGCAGGAATAAAACATACACAAACTT
Organism: Laupala kohalensis; assembly: GCA_002313205.1. NCBI lineage: Eukaryota > Metazoa > Arthropoda > Insecta > Orthoptera > Trigonidiidae > Laupala > Laupala kohalensis. Next base: position 1,071,787 of record NNCF01126833.1, on the reverse strand, counting down.
ATATATTATATTAGGTTTCTTTTCATTTGTAACTTCATTCGTACATAAAAACTTTATTGTCAAAAAAGCAGCTGCAAACTGCGTATGACCACGTGGGGGGCAATTAACTAAGTTACTTTCCGGAGACAAGCAAGGGACCATCTCATCAATTCCGATCAAGGACCCATGGGCAGTGGCGGATTTAATATTTACAAAAGAAATTATTTAATAAATACCTACTGTATTTATTAAATAATCATTACGAAGTACATAAAATCCATTTTCAGTTCAATGGCCACGTATTAGTGTATTATTGTTCTTGGAAATTTTCCACTGTATGTACTTCGTAATGATTATCATTGTGCCTTGACGATACGTTTTCTCACACACAACACGTAATATTACTGATAAGACAATTCACAAAAATGTTTCACCATCATAACAGTAAAAATTTTCGATCACTTAGAAACTTAGAAATNTACCAACTGCGCAGTTGGTAGGCGCATGAGCGCGTAGAGCTCAAGGTCCCGGGTTCGAATCCCGGTCCCGTCTCCCATTTTCATTCGACGTAACATGATTAATCACTTAGAAACTGTAGAAAGACACTCTGTCATATTAATACATACTGATTTATTTTTATCTTGTACCAAATAATCCAATGATTGACCCCAACAATTTCTTTTCAACAAGAAAATTAAATTAATATTTTCTATTTCTTAATTATTGTATTTATTTGTTTGTTTGTCCCTATCGTTAATGCGGCGTAGTTCAGGCTATGAGGCACGATCTTTCACCTATATAATTGTTTTGGGTGATATATAGTGTTATTTAACTGGAGATCGTAAAGTAGCGAATCGATGCGACGTTGGTCTGGAGTGAGCGAAACCGGAGATGAAAGTCTCATCCTAATCAGCGGAGCAAGAAATACTTCACCTCGCTAACGTTGTCGGTAACTGCACATGTTCTTTCGGTGACTTTGATATTTCTGAAATCTTTATTTTTGTAATCTTAATTTTATATATTAATCATTTAAGTATTTCCTTAAGAGAAAAACGTACACCATGACGAGTAATAAAGATAATTTCGCTAGAAGAATCTGAGGCAAAACCTTTTCTGATAGAAAAGTTTTTCTAGTTTTCCTTTAGAGTGTCTATAGGTGATCGAGGAAACATCGCTTGGTTCAAATTGAAAAAAAAAAGAAAGGTTTTTCTCATATAATAAAGATAATTTAAAATTGTATAGTTCATTAGCATTGAATTGAGCCTGGGTCGTCCCTCATTCTCTAAATATGCTGTCATATTCTCGTTCCGTTATGAAAGGTAAAAGAGAAAATATCAAACATAGTATTTAATGAAAGAATTGTGAATAGCTTGTGATAAATATATTCCTATTTTTGATTATGGAGTTTACAGCACAACATATAACATTTTTTAACATACAGCAAAATAAAATTCTGTCGGAGTCACTCTCCTTCGTATCATCCGAATACCGCATTTCGCGCATGACATTGTGTCAGCTTGCCAACGGAAGCACATTCCTCACCCAGCGCATCGCAGTCACTTCGGCTTCCTGCTACTGCCATCTGGCAGAAGGAGACTGAACTGCGGTCGAAGCCAAGCGCCGAGCAACGTCATGACGGACGCGATCCATTTCTCAGTCCAAGGAATATTGATGATGTTCTTGTTGGAGGGATTCTCTATCCTGTTCAACGCAATCGAATGGACGAGATGTAATCTGGAGCAGCGTACACGATAGGCGTGCAATGAAGGGGATTCGCTCATTTTTAAGAGTAGGTTTTGAAAGATTGTAGGGTTTTCTTTGTTATTTGTGCAGAGTATTAAACTTTTATTTATATTTGGTTATGCAAAACGTTTATTTATATTTTGTAAGAATGTGTTAAAAGAAACGGTTATTTCTTAGAGCATGTAGTTAATTAAGACACTCAACTCTCGTTGACATTATAGATGTTTCGTTTGTGAAGAAGCCAGTTGTCTTTTCACGTCGTCACACGGGACTTCTTAAAGGTGATGACGAAAAATTAATTTAAATTAACTTACTATTCTCTTGATACGTATTTCTATGTAAATTTCTTGATCTGGTACAGAGCGTAGTAGAAAGTTTCAAATAAATTGCAAGTACATCATAATTTGTATATTTTAGATGCCTCGATTTCGATTCCATTTGAAATGTTATTACATACAGAGCTCTACTACTTGGTCCAAAATAAATAAAAAATATTTTTGTTTGAAAAATTTGTATAAGTGTAGAATGTAGTGGTATATTTTCACATTTTCTTTTATTGAATTCAATATTTTATATTTTCTTTTTACGCTTCAGAAACAAACGAGAATATGACATTAGCATAATCAAAGAATGAGGACGATCCAGGTCCAGTCAACTGTATGAATACCATAAAATACAAAATTAATTTTTATCGTATAACAATAAGAATTAATTCGTTTTTGTTCCAGTCGATGTTTTTGCCACCACCTCTAGATACTCGTTAAGGAAAAGTAGAGAAACTTGTTTCATATCAGAAAAGTTTTATTTTCTTGACACTCACCTAGTTACATTATTACTGGTCAGAATATTATGACATTTAATACAATGCCATTATAACTGTGGGTTGGTCTATAACTGAGAACCTATTGTCAGCTTTTTTCTGGCGTACGTGTATACAAGAGACGCCAAATTTTGGCGTTCTGCTAACAACGAAGGATATAGAACAAAACATTCAATTCTCCATCCATTAAAGTAAGATACTCTTCTTTTTTATATCTGGGTGCTTTTATAGCGTTTATGTTGTGTTAGCATAAGTTGTCTTTTCTGGAGGTCCACATTTCTTTTATCTTTCATTTTGTGTATTTTTATTCATTGAGTTTGCTTCATAGTGTAGCTGAATTGATAATAGAAAATGGTAAGAGCTCTATTAGGATTTTCTCGAATAGAATCCAAGGTTTGTGACATATTTACAAAACGTTCCCATTTGGAAAATGTTTCCAATAGAACAATGTTTTACTAAATATTATATTTAATTTCCCAAACTTCTTCTATTCTTACTCATTGGTAATTTGTTCTCTCCCAGACTATGGCATGCTCTAAAATATTTAAAAAATATGCACAAAACAGGGTAACAAGATTTTAGTTAAATGAATATGAAATTATTAACAAATATAAATATAGTAATACGAAGACGTAATTATTAGTTTACATCTCATCACCTACAATGTAAATGTATGTCATAAAGTTCTTTGAAATATCTTTCTTTCATTCATATTTAAGGTTTTCATAGAGTTAAGTCATGGCCTTTAGTAGATTTTTTATATAAAATAATGAAAACTGTTTATGTCTAACTTAACCCTTAATTTAATTAATTTTAGATTATACTTTGTTAGAGATGATTAAAAAACGAGAATGGACCACCCAGAAATAAGTCAAATATGGTTAAAATGTCTTGTTCAATGTTAATTCATTCCCAATTGGTGACAACGTACACACAAGTCAGACTAAAAGGAGATTTTCATCATTTGAACCTTAAAATAATTTTTAAAAATAAATTTAATTATAAAGTGAAAGCATATAATAATCGAATAAATATATTAGTTAAATTCATAAGATTTATTTGCATTTTACTATTTTTTAGCTAATTACACATTTATTTCCTCTACTTGCTCCATTATTTTAATCGAGAATTAGTGGCTATTAATATTACGACAGAGAACTAATTTTTTTCGACATGTTTCATTTTTTAAATTGATTTATGGTATTTTCGGTCATTTGTCACGTTTTGAAATAAATTAAACTTCAATGTTAGTGATAGCGGTATATTCCTCATTCACTCGTTTCTCAATGTATGTAAGTGACACGTGAAAAATTATAAAAGAAGATTATACTACATCACCTGTGTCTCGGCCTAAACAGGTAGTACTACAGTGTAATTTTTTGCCGTATCGTTTATCATGACACACAACGATGGTTTCGGTCACGTTCCTGCCTAGTGAGAGTGGTTCTCGAAAGGAGTCGTTTGTATCTTCCACCAGGCCTTTCACAGTCATGTTGCATTACGCTGATCTTACATGACGAGAATGAAACTAGTGTCATTAATGAATCAATGTAATGATTTTGAGAGATTATAGGGGAAAAGACAAGATACGAAATTTTCTACGGGGACTTAACAAGTCTATCATACTTACCAATTATAGAATACCCAGACGTTTTATTATCAATAATTTATTCTTCAACGTTTCATTATGTAAAGTTGTATCCTGGAGTAAATTGTACTTTTACTGCGATGTGTAGGAACAAATTTGGACCTCGTAAATATATTTAAAAGTCTCAAAAGCATTCGCCCGAAAATGTTATAAGAAGCGTATTGTCCGAAACAGGTATAAAACCAAATTCAATGCGTATTTCTTTACTCCAACATTTCAAAATTGTGGTCTCAAAAACCATTTATTTATTGCATCGTCTACAGTCAGGTGAAAATTGCGACAGACCGGACTCGAACCTGGGTGTTTCTGCTTTGGCCGTAGGTGTGTTATCCACTGAACCACCCGCCTCAACTTCTCAAGTCCTTACACAACATCGACCTGACCTGTTCCGGTGAATCTGGGTCACATTCATGGGATAAGCTTTTATTAATGATTAGTTTGAACAAAACTAGTTAAGAGAATATTAATATTTTACTACGTAACAGAATAAAGCCTCCTATGTGACTCTTAATATGGAAGCATGTATGAGAAAATGGCGAAGGGCTTTAGCCAGGACTGGGGTGAAGGAAGGTCGGGACTTACATTACAAGCTGGTCAGAACTTACAATAGCTTGCCACACCCTTATGTGTAACTGACGTAAAGTGAATCAGTAATAATTCATTCTCGTACGAGCCATTCCTAAACACAACAGTGAACACTTAGTTTCCTGTGTATATTGATAGAGAACTCAAATGATAATGTAAATANGTCAGAGAGGGAGAAGTTTTTTTTTTTTTTTTTTTTTTTGGTTTTACACATGACCCTTCAATAAAAACGACATTACGACCTAATCACGTTTGTATTGTTCTTTTCACGCTGTTATTAAACTTGTGGAAAATCTATCCTATAAAATTGGTAATTCTCAATACAGAAGTGCTAAGAAAGTTCACATCCAGTTGTTCCTTTCCCTCTCTTTATATTTCATACCCTTTTCTAGTTCCTTCGGAACGTCAACGCGCAGACACACATAACAGATTTCTCCTGCCCTCTTCGTTGAATTAACGCGTGAGTCTGATGCGAAAGGCGGACGGAGCGAGAGAGAGAGAGGAGCGTAGACGAGCGAGGAAGTGCAACTCGCCGTCCGTCGCACTGCTGAATAAGTAACGGACGCCGCAGAGACGCCTGGCGCGTCGCCAGGGTAGGTGGGGGAGGCGGGCGAGGGGCGATTCCGAGACCTTGCGATTCGATGGCTCATCGACCGTTGGCTTCTCCGAGAGGCTGGGACAGAATATTTGGTGGGGAGACGAATGGTCCGTCAATCAAACGCACGATTTCACGCATACTCGATATGAAACTGGATAACACTGAATGATTGATTTTGCAAGATCATAGCAATTATAATTCAAATTTCTTCTGCTGTGTTTCTCTACTTGTATTTTGTTTTAAATTGCTATACCAATGTAAACTTTCAATTTATTATTTATTTTTCATTAGAGCTATTGTACTTGTGAAAATCAATATATGTCGTTGGTGAAGCGTGCTGACACAGGATAGTCCACAATTTTTCTTACAATGACTACAAAAACACTTTCATTGAACTAAAATATTATTAGCTCATTTATTTCGTGAGGTATTTATATTGTTTAAGATTCTGAAGTTAATTTGATAATTAACTCAAAATTGTACGATAATCATATGATGAGGTTAACGATGCATACTCGTGGTCTGAGTCTCACCAATAAATAAAGATATTTTATTAGTATAATTTGAAGGTTATTTTGTAGCAAGTATTGTTTCATTAAACATAAAATTACACCATAACTACCGGAGAAACTAGATATTAACTGTAATACATTTCAATAAATTTAACATTGCGAATTTCTTTGACATTTAGGTGACTTTTTTGGGGAAAATAATTTTATTACGGGTCTTTTAATAGTAACTTTGAAACTTCGTGATTCGATTGAGATATAAATCATTTAATTACGAGTAGGAAGTGGAAAAAATAATGCACAAATCTATTGATTATTTCGAACAAATTTTGACTCACAACGCATCGATGGTATAAAAGCACACTCAGCATTATGTACTGAATTAGGAAGATCGGAAACAGACAAGTCTGTGTTTGAACCTGTCATAGCCAAGTTGACGCCCTATGGAACAGCGCTTGAGAAGCTTCGTGTGACAGGCGCACGGTCAACATTGACCGACGGTCGGATGGGTTGCTATAGGTTTAGACGTCGTTCATTTCCTAATGAAATGGATTCCTGTCCTCTATGCTGATTGACGAGATGAAGTTTAGCGCGAACCATAACAGAAAATGAAAGGCTTTCATGTCCTCTGTGTAAAGTATAAATGTTCGGTGAAAGAATACCAACAATAGAATAATGTTTCAAAGTAAACGCATCTAAAAGAACAAAACAATCGACTACACTGAAATGGCATATTTACATATTTTTCTATTTCCATTAACTTTGTTTAAAAATTTTAACTACTCATTTCTGTTCAACCTGAACCTTTAAGTGCAATTAAACGTAAAGAACTTAAATTAGTATCCTTCCAAGTACGCAAGTCAAGAGATTCTTTTCTCGTAAAATAATTTTTACGAAAGAAAAGGCATGATTTTTGGGGAAGTGCCGTTCCGGAAATTCTGGGGACTAAAACTAAAAATATATTCTGTCATGGGAACTAAATATTCAGCCATTAATAAAATTAAATATAATGGAAAAACTCGGCTCTCATTGAGACATTGATAAATCTGACAAATTGTCCTCCTCGATACGTTCTCAAATTATAGCACAAACATGTGTCTTTACATTTTTTGTAAAATTAACATATTGTTTCCCTTCCTCCTTGAAGACCATGATTTACAAAATTCCAAAACTTTCCAAAATAGCTTTGCATCATACATTTGCCTCATACTACTAGCTTCGTACTCGCAGCTTTGCTCACGTGAATTCTGTAACATGTCTCCAACATTATTGTTTCTCATTTGAGAATGTTGCATTGGTACATGCATTGGTACATCTGAGAATGTTATCAATTAACGTTAGTCCTTAATCCCCTATTTTCGCTTATATAATTAGACAGCGTTAGTTTTTTTTTAACACTCTCAGAGATGTTCTAGATTTAATTCAAGATCCAATAAGTGTGATCCTAGTTGATCCGGCTTTGCCTGGTTTTTCCTATCCGATCTTCTTAAATCACAGAATAAAAATAAGTGTCGTCTGAACTTACACTGAATGACATCAAGAGTTTAACATTTCATCTCAGCAACCCCGAACACTATAAATGAGTGAAATTAATTTCAGTCATTTACGGCTAGTTTTCGTTTTACACTCTTCCTAATCACCACCTCAAGGGGTGTCGTGTGCCTCATGTGGTTTGATGGTTACATAACGTCATCGGGAATACGAAACTGTAAACCATCGATTCGATTTTAATATAGGTCGTTTTAAATTTATTTTTACTCCTCGCCCGTCCCACCTCAGCTTACAGGGTCTATGTGGTCCTGTAACCTAACAGCATAGTTAGTATAATTATACATTTTAGCAACCCTGAAAACTGTAGATCCGTTGCAAATCAGCCCTTTTCAATTAGTTTTTGAGTCATTCCTTTCCACACTCCCTTCAGGGTGTCAAGGGATGTCGCATTCTGCATGGGGACTGTATAGAGAAACAATAAAAGCAGTGACACCATCTCAGCGACACCGAAATCTCTGAACTTGTCACTGATATCATTTTCGATAATTCTTGAATAGAATAGAATAGAATAGAATATTTATTAGGTTTGGCTCAGACCATCAGGTCTACTCTTCCGTCAAACCATGTACACAAAATGCACATACAAAAGAAAAAACACAAATTACAGTAATAATTAAAATTACAATAATAAATAAACTACACAAATAATTAGAATTACATGAAAGTTGAAATAACAATTGAAGTTAGAGAACCGAAGTTATTTAAACAACATGAAAAACAAAATTTACTTAAAATTTACATATTATGTCTTACATTCTAAATATAATTTAAAATATGTGTCACAATCTAATGGAAAATGTTGTTTGACCTATTTCATTTATAAATTAACATCATATTTTACTATGTAAACTTACTAATCTTGATATTTACAATACAAATTTCTTGATATTTACAATAATTCTCAAATACGCAGAAACTTAACCTAAAACTCCCTAACGCTGATACAAATTGGTTACCAAAACTATGCTGATTTTACATTTTTAAACAATTAGAGCGCGTTTATTCTGAATACTTACAATAATTTACTGACATTTCAAGAGACATGAATGTATTCTCGCTTTAAACTGGTTAGAGAAGAGTAGCCCCTAATATCATCTGGAAGTTTGTTCCATTCCCTAATCACAGTCAGTGTAAATGAATTATGAGCATAGTTGGTTTTGTGTCGAGGCATCTGTAATAGATGAACTCCTTTCAGTCTGGTTGTTGTGAGAAAATTAAATTTATTCGTCAAGTAAAATGAATTATTTTGAATATTAGATTGAGGCGATGTTTCTTGCGTCGGTTGTGAAGACGTAGTATGTCATTTTCATGGTAATGTATGGATACGTGATCAAATTTTCTGAGTTCATAAATTTACCGTACACATGTATTTTGCATTTACTGAAGTGTTGCCGCTTGTTTGCAGTTTACGTCACTGTAAACTACATCACAATAATCCAAATGAGGATAGATGAGTGATTTTACCAGAAGAGATTTAGTGTTCGTAGGAAAATACTTGCTTATGCATTTCGACATGTGGAATTTAGAAAATATTTACTTTTTAATGGAGTTTATATGAGTGTCCCAACTTAAAGTGGTGTTCGTTTTTACGCCGAGGTTTGTGATTTCTGTTCACCAAGAAATAATAATTTATTAGTCTGCTAGTGAGCAATGCTCGATGGCAGATAGAAAAGAATACACACATAATACAATAATACGAAGTTAAAAAACAAATCATCAATATCTATTAAAATATCTAAAAAATACACACACAAACGGAATAAAATGCTTAGAAAATTATTAGACGTGGTTACAACGAGAAACAAATTAGATTTAAGAAATTAATTATCTACGTGAGGTTCATAAGTGCGTATATTCACATACATTGCTGCAGGTAAGTTATTCTAGTCTACAATGGTTGTATTCACAAAGGAGTATTTACCAATATCCGTTTTCTGATTCCTACATTTTATTTTACGAATGCACGCGTTGTTTAGCGTTAAAGATGCTATTGGTGTGTTACTAAGTAATTTTTGATTTCTAATGGAACTGATTATGATTGCTTGTGATTTGTTTGCGTTCAAATGGAGTCCATTATATTTCGACCACTCGGCAACGGCAAATAAGTCACCATTCATTTTTCTAATAAGGCTGTTTATTTCTCCTTCTGTCTATGTTCTCCCTCTGATATACATTTCGAAGTCATTTGCGTAAATATGATGTGAGCAATATTTGAGTGAATTTGGTAAACTATTAATATAGATAATGAACAAGAGAGTTCCGAGACATACTCCTTGCGGGACGCCGCGGGTCACATACTTAAATTCCGAAGTTTGCATATTGACGTGAACTTTCAGTCGTCTACATAAAAGATAATTTCTAATCCAATTCACATAAAATATAATTTCTAATCCAATTCAAAGTTGATTCAGAAAATCCTACATTTTGATATCAAAACATCATGATTCACAGAGTCAAACGCTTTACTGAAATCTAATAATGTTAGTATTGTGATTTCTCCAGAGTCTAATGATTTTCTACAACTTCTAAGAGATGCTTCAGTATTTCTGCCTCGCTGAAACCCTGACTGGTACGGGTCTATTTCATTATTTATTGTTAAGTATTCGATAATTTGTCTCTTAACAATTTTCTCAGGAACCTTTGACAAAAGTCGGCTAGATGCTGATAGGGCGATAGTCGCTAGGACTAGACGAGCCTTTACATTTCGGAATTGGACGAATCAGGGCTGTTTTTCATGATTCAGGATAAGTACTAGTTACAAGGGAAAAATTAATAATATGAGTAATAGTTAGTAGGGCGATTTCCAAAATAGGTTTGAGTTGTTTAGCATTTATCATATCTGAGCCATTGGAATTTGACTTTAATGATTTAATTATTTTGGCGACTTCAATAAGTTCAACACATCTAAAATAGAGTCTTTCTCGAGAGATTCCATCCGTAAATTTTAAATTAGTGACTGTTTCAGTTTTTAATGTGTCATTTGCGCTGGGTGACATGCTGATGACATATTTATTCAGAGAATATGAGGGTATATCAATCTTATCAGAGCTTCTATCTTTACAGACTCCTATCGATTATAGATTTTTCCAGAGATATTTTTGATCTGTCTCAGTTTGAAACAAGTTCCGGAAGTGACTTATTTTGGCGTTCCGGATCTTTTGGGTGACAAGGTTTCTCAGTTTCTTATATTCTGAATTGCTTTCGTCCGACTTAACTCGCTTGTATACCAAATACGCTGCATCACACATTATCTGTGAGCCAGAGAGCTGCGGGTTTAGTTATTCGATGCGATTTTCGGGGGCATGTTTATCGAAAATACTAGTAACAATACTGTTAAATACTTCTACTTTACCGTCAATAGGTACTTCGTGATAAACGTTTTGCCGCGGAGGAGAGTAAGCGTCGGCGAGGAAACGGTTTTTATCAATTCGATTATAATCCCTGTAGTGCAATACCTTAGATTCATATTTTGAACAATTAAAGGAATAATTAACATATATGAGATCGTGTTTTGAAATACCGGGACAGGAGACTGGCCAAAAGACAGAACATTTTCTGGGTTTGGAACTATTATGTGACCAATCCATTTGGGATTTAACTTTAAAATATTCAAGTGTAGTCCAGAAAACATATTGCGAAAGTCGATGACTGAAGTATTGCCTGAGATTAATAGATTTTCGTTAAAATCTCCCATGACAATGATGTTTTGGTATTGACTAGATAGGATAATGGTTCTTCCAATTCACGTAATTTTCCGATTTTGGGTGGCCAATACACGGCACCAACGAGATATATTTTATTTCTTACATTTATTTCCACGAAAATTATTCTATACCCGCTCTATTAAGACGTTAATATTGTTCTTGCTTTGATATCATCTCTGATATACAGTGCTACACCGCTACCTGATTTAAATGTTCTGTGGGGTCTAAGTAATAAATAACCAGGTTGAGAAACGTGTTGAGAAGGGATGGATTCACCAAGCCATGCCACCCAGTGCTATTGCGTGAACAGTATTTTGAGAGAATATACTAAGTACTTCATCATGATAAACTTTTAAAGATTGGCAGTTTACGTGGGCTGTCGTAAGATTATTCGGAGGGGGACGGTTGGGGACGCTAAGCCGTTTAAGTTATTGTTACTTACAGACAAGGAAGGAACGCATACCTCTTGTGAATGAATAAGCGCTTGCATACTATTTTTGGAACACCTGAGGGTTCAGAAAATGCATCTATTGCTATAAATTATCTTTCTTTTAATTTTGTTACGTTAACTTTCGTTAATTTATACGAGTTTACGTAAAAAGAGAGATTCCTGCAAAAAATATATATTCAACGAGTAGTTAGATACAATAGAAAGGAAGTCACAAAAAGGTCTCACAACCTATTTAAAGAGAGAATTAAGAACTTTAAGTTTACTTTGTACTCAAAACAGTGAAAAAGAAATAGATTAAATATAAGTAATGTTTCAGAGAATTTCTATAAATAATATTTTAAATGGAAATAAACAAATTTAGAGACTTAGTGGATTTGTAAGAAAATATAAAAAAATGAAAGAAATAATATCAACTTAATGCAAATAAAATAAGTAAACGTTAAGTAACTTTATACTAATAAGAAGCAAATAAATAACGAACTAAACTTACGCTTATAATAATATAAACTTAATATGAGAGATTTTGAGGTGTCCCATACTATTCAAACGGATGCGTTCTAGATCAGCCGGTTTGAACACGAAATTTTACATTACCATTTTTTACAATATCTGCGTGGTCGTAGTCCACATATTCTTCTCCCCGTATTTATCAACGGCGCTCTTGAGGGTCTGCATCCGCGTTCGCGTCAGGTCTTCTCTGATTGTTACTCCAGAACTTTTCAGAAGACTTTTCGGGCCAAACACCTCATGACGCTTCCTGTAACTGACAAATTCAACAATAATCAGACGAGTCAGTAGACGTAATAGGGTGCTTTTTCCTTCATATTATCTTTTCGATTCAAAGAAAATTATATTTGAGAATACTAGAAAACTTGATCGCGAGATCAAGTCGCAATAGTCGTTCCAGGCACCGATCCAGGGAAAGAAAGGAAACAGTCTTATATCAAAGAGTATCAAGTCGAGAATCTCACGCTCTGGAGTCCACTCAATGCAAGACAGTAACCCCTGGCAACCAAACGTGGGTAGACAAATGATGCAATTTCCGCACAATTCTATTTCCCTTAACATTTTAAATTTTGAATTTGAGCACACTGACTATAATATTTCTACACAATTATATTTAAACTGTCTTCCATCGTAAACGTTCAAATTTAGTATATTCGGATTGCGTTAAATTTTTGCACATATTGCAAACGTTCCTGTATTTTTTTGTGGGGCTTTACGGCTCGTCGACATCGAGGTCATTAGAGCCCTAAAAACTTGTACAGGTAGGGAAAATGCAGTTACGCACTAGGGAGAGCCAACATGACTCTCCCCGCGTGTGGGGCTCGCCGAATGACTCAACCATACCCACTAAAAACATTCCTGAATTACAGCATATCAGAACATATCTCAAAACTACACATATTATAAAACGAGAGAGGAAGAGGAAGAAAGAGTAAATTGAAAGATTCCCTGGCTTCGGGATCGAAAAGATCAAGAGGTGACCAAGGGAGGTCAGAAAAGAGAAAGGAAGGAGTCTTACACAAGTAAGTGGAAGTAATGCCAGACTCAGCTCGGGGCCCCGTGTTTGTCAAACACGTGCTTACTAGATGTAAGTCCCTTGGGGGACGTTCCTCTATTACCTTTAAGCTAAGTAATTGAAATATTCTTACGCGCCGTACAAAAATCAAAGGCGAAATAAGAAATTGGGAAATAACGAAGAATAGTTAGGTTCAAACACACCATTCCGACGAATTTTATTGCACGTGCCTACTGTCTTCCTGTTTTTGTTCTTGGACGCAAATAGAAGAAACAAAACCATTCTCTTCCAGGCACAAATTTAGAATCGAAAATAATGGTTTGTATCTGCTTCAAAACCTCATTTTTCTGTTGTTAAACCATGAAGATTTATAAATGATTTATTCAAACGATAAAATGTGGCTGTTCTCATTCCCGTATTTTTTACATTCAGACAAAATTATTGCCGAATAATATATATATATATATATATATATATATATATATATATATATATATATATATATATATATATATATATATATAAACATCACTGATCATGCGACAATATATTTTTATGAATACCTTAAAATCTCTTTCCTTAATTAATAAGAATTATTGTTTTGTCATCACATCATCGCTATTATCCTTCCGAGATGGAAGGTAGTGTTGCACAACGTCACCACATCATATATATTGCACGTAAGGAAGATGCCTCTCGCATCGTCTGAAACACGTAATACTCGTACATCGTTATGTTCGTAATATCTCCGCGGCTGCAAGAGGGTGATTCTACGGAAATGGGGAAATTTGCGGCACACAAAGGAGTGAGGTCAGTGAACAAGAAATTCACGTTTTCAACAGATCCAAGGAGTGCACACAAAACAACTGAGGTTATTGAGCAATGAAGCAGGTTACATTGGTTTGGACGGGAACTAACAGGGTTGCCACCACATCAACCGCTCCTGTAATACCGTCTTTAGCTTGACAGGCGAAATTTAAAAAAAAATGTCAAAAGAGTGGGAGATGAAATGTCAAAGGAGTGAGGAAACAGTTGAAAATAAATTACCTGTGTCATTGAATCTGATGGTGTTAAATGATCTAATTCATTTGTATCAATTTCCCTATTTCTGTAGAATAACCCAAGGTTTTCTTATGGCTAGAGAAATTTATGAGGAAACTTCCCTTTTTCTACAACAATGTCTAAAGTTCGCAACGGTCGAACGGAAAATTTTCTAATAAGAAAATTTCCATGTGGTCAGTCCAAAATGCTTTAACTTTATTTGTTTCTTGGAAATGTAACGAAGAATTCAAATAGTTCTTACATAAAAAACATATTATTTGGGATGATGTTTTAGTGCTTTATACTTCAAATTACTTTATGTTGCGACATTTGATATTTATTTCAAGGGATTTATTTCGACAAATAAATCGAGTTACTCATGCTATCCTTATTATTATTGTTATTATTATTATTATTATTATTATTATTATTGAAAATGATAATCTCGATATCGGAGTCTTTTTATTTGAATTATTAGATGTCTATTCTATGAGTTAATTTTCTATTATTTATAAGGTTAAATATTTTCACGGTATAAGCAAATTGTTTTTAAATACAAGCAATAAAGGCTATAATTTTTTTTGGCGTAGATATCCAATTCGTGAAACAGTTCGTGATACACACGCATTTAAGTAATTTATTTTAATATATAGTGTAGTTAATATTTGTGTAATTTATGTTTGTGAAATAACATATCTAATTATGCAATGTGTAATAGAAGTTTGATATAAGATTTCATTTATCAAATACACTCGATAATATTATACATAATATTATCCTTTCTTTAAGGATTTGCTTCAGCTCATTTCAATTTTATAATTCCCGTAATTAGTACGAGAGAGAAATGTTTTGTGTAGTCATTAAAAATAATAAATCATAAATTCATTACAAAATTTATCATATCAAGATTTTTTATTCGTTGAATTTAGTAATCATAAATTTTAATATATCTAGTGTCAAAAAGTAGTATAACCGCGTGAAGGACAATTAACCAATTTACTCTCCGGAAGCAAGGGGCCATCACATCAATTCCGATCAAGAGACCTAAGGCATAGGTTTAAAAATTTCAGTAGATAAGATAAGACTTAGATAAGAATAAAAAGTTAGCTACGTGTTATAATAACAACAATAAACCAAAAACTTTGTTTTTAACAAAAAAAGATAGTTCGTAAGTACGTATCATTATGTGCCATGGCGCCATCTGTAGTACAGTACAATCAGCTAACGGACTTGCTTCACAACGTGATCAGCCGATGTGAAAGGCCGACCTCGTAAGCGACCTTTCCGCATGACAAGGACCTGCCTCGCCCGCGTTCCTTGTTACTCCCACGCAAATGTCTCCCCTCACTTCTGCCTAAAGGGGATTTCATTTATTTTTGGAAGTATTGCAACGTCATGGGAGAAATAAAATGGAAATTTTATACTAGAAGCAAATGCGAAAGATGGAAGATGTCGGTATCGGGAAAGCTTCGTACACCATTGAAGCTCACCATTCACAATTACATTTTTTGTGTGTTCTCACTAAATAGGAATGAGCAATCTCATTTGTTTAGTAAGCTATCTTTATTGGAAAACTTAGAAAACACATGAGGAGTCAACATGAAAATAGTATAATGAGGGGAATCAAGGATGTTCAAAATGTATCAAAATTATTGTATGCGGGAGAACGTCGGCGTGATTCATTAGGATTAGATTTAATCCTAATACACCAAAGATAATGATATTACAATTGTTTATTGTCCATATTAAAACTTTTTTCAGTTGAAGGGCAAGTATGAATATAAATTTGTATACCTTAAGGAGTTTTATAAAAATGGAATGGACTACTTCCTTGCTTACCGTAGACTCAGTTTGCTTCAACAAAATGTTTTGTAAGAATTGCTCTAAATGTGAATTACTCAATATGTTTTTACTATCCGTAGAAACTGCCATAAGCATGATGAAAGCTCAAAAGGAGTCTAACTGTTTTAATGATGTTTCTCTGAATGACAATATACGATTGCAACTATTTCTCGTAAATATGAGGCACTCCAACTATTAACTTGGGCACATCCGATATTAAGTACCTTCTACATCTACGAATAATAGTCACATTGATTACAGAAATAATTTTTCTGGGTGTTATCCAACCTTTCCGGAGTCACATTGGAATGGTCCGTGATAGGTATAAATATGGCTAACTGTCAACTTTCGATGAAATTCCTCTTCGATTTACTACGTACCATTAATAATGCAAAAAAACTACCAAAATGAAATGTAATATTCTTCCTAAAAAGTTTTTAAAAAAAAATTTGTATTTGTGATTTCATTGCGAGTAAGAGATATACAGAATTGTTTCAAAATTTTTCTTCACTTCCAACTTTCCGTCGATACAAGGCGTTAGTTACTTCTAGATGACTAGTTGTTTTCAATTTACTACTAGCAGAACGATCCAGCGTTGCTCGGTATTGAAAAAAAAACTTTAAAAAATCATTGCTGGAAAATCTGGTATTAAAACACCTGTTAACAGACCTTTTATCTTTTTAGCTCATTTTGCCGAGGTTCTTATATAATAATCTAAATTCATATGATTGTTTCCATATTTCTCAACTTTCGTGAAATTAAATTTTCACTTTGTTAATTGTAATATTAAATTCCACAAAACCCTACAAAAATACACACTGTTTTCGGTTTTATATGCTTATATGTACGTAATTACGAATTATTTTAAAATCCAGACAAAAGGAAATACAATTTACACAGAAAACTTAATAAACGAAGCGCATACTTAAGACTACTGAATTCTTTTGTTTACGTTTCACTTTTAGGTTATTTTCTTGAAAGCAATGTTCTTCAAAACCTTTATTTAACTTATCTTCTACGATTCGGTCACGTATATTACGCGTTCGGTAGATTGTCCGCCTCGCGATACGGAATTGAACTCGGGCGGACGCATTAGGCTTCATAGTCAACAAGCATGCGAGTGAAGATTCTCATCTACTGATTAGCAGCCCCAATTTTAATTGTTTTTCTGTTAATTCATCAATATTAACCATTTTAGTTACAATAAACCTTATGAACAGTCGTTAGAAATTCCAAATACGAGTAATTTAATTCATCATGTATTCCAATTTCCAGTCCACTGTCATACTAAATAATACACTTTATTTACAAAAGAAGATTACCACGTAATATAAACCAACACATATCCCGAGAAATAATGGAGTTGAACCAAAGATAAGTTGCAGTGACAGTCCATAACGAATTCTGATAAATTCAGCCTGGTCAAGCAGATCGGAACGTCGGTA
This sequence comes from Laupala kohalensis, assembly GCA_002313205.1. Classification (NCBI taxonomy): domain Eukaryota; kingdom Metazoa; phylum Arthropoda; class Insecta; order Orthoptera; family Trigonidiidae; genus Laupala; species Laupala kohalensis. Next base: position 1,054,349 of record NNCF01126833.1, on the reverse strand, counting down.
ACTCACTGCAAATTATAACTTCCACATCGAAATAAAAATGTCTCCCTACAGTATTGCACACTCTCTAAAAAACAAAATTAATCTGTCATTTATTCTATGTTTTCCTTGCCTTTTAATTTTCTAGAAAGAAAATGTTTAAATTACCAAATATATTAATTGAGCATACTGAGTCTGTAGTTAGTGAGTTGTTGTTAGCTCTAGTGCAACACCTCTAGGTCTAAATGTATTAGTTAGTGTAATATATCGTGTGGCTACACACATATATTAGCTGTCATAAACATAGCAGTCTTGATCTCGAGCTGGACAACGCTTATTGAGTGAAACACACACATTTCTAATGCATCTTTAGCAAGTAAAGGAGCAAAACTGGATCTTGTTAGGTTGCAATGCTAGCGTTGAGACGTGTTGTATAGAGCTCTGCATTGTCACTGGAAGGTGCAGTAAATGTGCGATTTATGGTTTTCATTGTATGCTGTTCTGAAGAGGAAGCAAACAGAAGTGTGTGAGTGAAAATTTGATATAATTTGGCCCATAGGGGCCGAAATACGACTATATCAAACTTCGACGCAAAATGGAGACCATTGTTACGTGACTTGGAAAAGGGTACTACGACGAAGAAAAGCGCAGAAAATCCTGTGTAATATAACTTACAATCAACGCACAGTGTGTTGAGAAAATTTAGGGTAATTCGTCAGAAAAAATGTCGAAGATATTACTTTTTCAATGCAAGAGTGCGTATTCCCAAAAGTGAAGTAGTAAATTAGAATTAGTCAATAATCAGGTATTTACGAGGCGTGTTTTTTAAGTAATGGACGTTTTGTTGTATACACTAATAGGTGGCGCGCGCGCCGCAACGAGCGCTTGCGTCGTGTCCCAGCATTCCTTGGGAACAACTGTGCTCAGTTGCAGCTCTGTAGATAACCTGTACGGTCTGTTCTGTGTCTTTAAAATGTTCAAGATTATCGAATCGCCCCGTGCGAGGTACGGTCAGTGATACGTATTTTATCGGCAAGAAACCTGCTTGCTGCAGAGATTCACCGGCATATTTGTGAAGTTTACGGAGCTAATGCCATGAGTGAAGGCAAAGTGCGTAAGTGGGTCAGAGACTTCAAAGATGGCCGCGACAACGTCTATGATGAGTCCCGCTCCGGTCTCCCATCTGTGATCACAGATGGTGGCTTCAGTTGAAGCGAAAATTCATGATAACAGACGCTTCACCATAAACTCTCTATAAAATGACTTTCCTGAAGCGTCTAGGTCAGTGCTGTAAGAACATTATTTCTGAAAGTTATAGTTTCAGAAACTGTTCTCCCGTTGGGTCCCTGAACCACTAACGGAGGATCGCAAGAACAAAAGATTTGAATTTTCTCTGAACTTGTTGACTCGTTACGAGTATAACGAAGGAGGTGACGCCATGTTGAGTCGGATCGTAACGGGAGACAAAACGTGGGTTTTACATGTCACGCCTGAATCGAAGCAACAGAGCATGGAGTGAAGACACACACACACTCCTGTAAGGGTCAAGGCAAAACAGACTCTGTCCCAGCGCAAGATCATGGCGTCCGTGTTTTTGAATAGGCATGATGTTTTGTTGGTCGACTTCATGCAACGCGGAACCACCATTAATGCGGTAGCCTATGGCCAAACCCTGCGAAAGCTTCGCAGAGCGATTGAAAACAAAAGACGCGGCATGCTGACAGAGGGAATTTTGCTTCTCCATGACAATGCAAGGCCTCACACTGCATCTCACACCCGAACTTTATTGGACTCTTGGCTGGGAAGTTTTGGACCCCCCGCCCCTACAGCCCAGACCTCGCGCCGAGCGATGTTCATCTTTTCCGCTATCTCAAACATCATCTCGGCGGCAAGCATTACAACGATGACAAAGACGTTGAAACGGCCGTGACCTCTTGGTTATCGGAGCGGGGGCAAGTTTCTATGAAGAGGGTATTCAAAATCTAGTTTTAAGGTATGATAAGTGTTTAAACAGACTTGGCAACTATGTTGAAAAATATGTAAAATCCGAAAATAAATTTGGTTTTTTGTAAATTTTCTTTCGTTTTGTTTTTATTTTCAAACGGCCCTTACTTAAAAAACACGTCTCGAATGTAGTGTAATGTACTGAAAATTTAACAGCATACGCAGATAGTAGTGTATTAGCTGCTTCAATAGAAACCAGACAAAATTAGCTGCAGTGGTTTTGAAATAATTAAAGTTTATTTGTTCCTGATATTTAGAAGAACGGTCATATACATTAACAGCCACCAAAGAGCTATATGTGTTGTTTACATATAGCTTGGAACTCACAGACCAAACAACATACGCCTCGTCCAAACAACATATCCGTTTATATTGAGGGAAGGCTAGTTGAGCCACCAGTTGCTGAAACCGGAACCATATTCCTGACTATTGGGAAGAGATTCAGAAACATACTATAAAATAGAAGTAGGGGCACCAAATTTCTACAGGAGTACAAAGGGGTACCAGAAGGACCCATACCAATTTTTGAGAACCATTGACGGGAGGGGTCGAAGTTACAGGTGAACCACACGTGGCAGGGAAACATGCGTTTTTCTAAATCGGACATCTCTCCCACACGGCAAGGACAATTGGGCTGAAATAATCGCTAAAGAATACGAGAAGAAAATCTCGACAAGACTAGTTAAGCAAAAGTAAAAGAAAATAATACATACGAAAAAAGACACCTTAAAAATAAACAATAATTTTATACATCAAAGAAGCTTTGACTGATAAAGTATAAAGAACTATAATACTTAACATAAAATCCACACCAAGTTACATAAAATAAAGAGAAAATATAAATTAATAGAGACAATAGCAGTGACAGCAATTACAGCACCACCAAAAACGAGACTGATGCAATTGAGAGGCGTATGAGACGATACAAGAAAGTAGGAGAGAAGAAGAATATACATAATATACGATGAGTTACTAACGGCTTTTGATGACGAGTACTGTAGGAGATTGTCAGGGGAATTCCAACAAAAAATAAGACTGAACTGAATAACTTTGGAAACACTACGAACAATAATATAAGGAGGTAGAAGCATTACGAATACAAAACAGGGCACGGCAAATTTGACAGAAGCGTAGAAAATGATTATGACAATAGGGGAACGGATTAAAGACCAAAATTTAGACATTACAAAAATTCGACTATTAGAAGCGTTAGAAGAACGATTCATATAAACGATAGATGACCGATGGAACATGCTTCTAGAGAAATTGAACAAAGATAAGAACTTTGAAGGGAAAGTAATGAGTAACTTTGAGAAAATAGGAACAGCAGAGGGATATTTGGGTAGTTTATGTGGAAAACAGGATATGGTACAGATGCAGGTACAAGACTTAACTCAAACAATGCGATTAACAAAAGTAATGGAGGTGAAAATAGGTGATGAAAGTAGGGAATTACCATCCCAGAATGAAGGGGAAGAAGGAGGTGGGTCATATGCACAGGTGGTACGGAGGAAAAAGAACTCAACTAAATTTTGCAAGGATGGGCAACAATATTACGGATATTGCGGAACAGTTTGCCATAAACACCAAGAATGCAAGGAAGAGAAATCGAACCTAACATGTATCAATTGCAAACGGAAAAATTGACCGCATGCACATAGTGTTCGAAGTTCTAATTGTGAGGAAAACAAAGGAACGATCGGAATAATACGAACCCATACACAATATGACGCTTAGAATATCAGAAAAGAATTTGCAAGGAGGTATACTAGGGACAATGAAAATGATGAAATTTATAGAAAACAATAAAATTGATGTTAGTGTATTGAGAAAAATATATAAAACAAGAGTAAAATCAGCTATTCTAATTAATAATACAAATTTAGAAATTACGGAGATAAAAGAACATACAACAAAATAATAACAGTTAATACGAGTAGCAACTAAAACATCAACATAGTGATTTGAAATGTACAATATGGAACAAAAAACAAAAATAATAAAAAAGATAAAAAATCTTTTAGAAAAATTCCGTGGAGAAGAAATCTATTTATGTGAGGATTACAATGCTAGATCGGTATTTTGGGAGGATAAAACAACAAATGAAAGGGGAAGAAGGATAGAAAAACTAATCTTAGAAAATGATTCGAACATAATCAATATTTTTTGAATATTCACATTCAAATAGATAATGAAACGTCCATTATAGGCTTGACATTGCAACACGGACAGGAAAGACAACATCAACGTAATGGCAAATACATAATGCTATAACGAGTGACCATGAGACAATAACCTTCCAGTTTGAGAAAATAGGCAGATCAAAAGACCAAGTAAACACGAGGATAAATTATAAAAAAGTAGATTGGGAGACAAAAAAATCACAAAATCAAGAGAAGAAATATCGAATTAAACAAGGGAATTTAAATTTTGATGAAAATAAAACACATGTAATTGAGTTTGTTAGAGGAAGTACAGAAATAATGTAAGAAACGAAAAGACGGACATAGATGTGGTCAGTCGTAGTGGGATAAAGATGTACAAGAAGCTAGATGGAAACGGGATATAATACGAAGGCAATACAAGAAAATCAACCCAGGAACAGACTTTTATGAGATTGGCAAAGAACAATACTGAAAATTCTTCAAAACATTTAAGAAATTAATAACGGAAAAGAAAAACGAAGGTTGGAATAAGTTTGTTTCAGACAGCTAGGTCACAAATGTATGGGGACTGCCTTATATTATAGGAAGGGAAATATTAAAAAAGTGAGGTGTTATGGGGAAACATAAAAACAGAGAAGGGATTAACAAGTTGGTGGAAAGACACACGTATACAAATGATGACAGAAATTTTACAAGGAAAGGAAGTAGGAATAATGCCTGAGCGACACTACGTATATGAAGATATAGAAGACAAAGAGACAATTACAATAACAGAAGTGAGAAACATACTAAAGGAAATGAGGCCAAACAAAAGTCCTGGATTCGACCACATAACACCAGAAATGATAAAGCGATTATATAAAATATACGACAAAGAATTACTGGATATCTATAGAGCATGTTACACATAAAGTTCTTTCACTCGAGCGTGGAAGATCGCTGAGTGAATTTTTTTTTAAAAACCTGACAATCGTGACTTACCAGAGAGCAAATCTTATTGACCTACAATGCTACTCCAGTGTTAGGCAAAATTATGGATAAGATAATTGCACTAAGATTACAAGAATAATTAAAAGGAATGTTAATCCACAGGCAATACGGGTTTATAAAAGGGAAATAAAGGAGATGCAATTAATCACTTACTCGAACAGATAAAAGGCCGAACTACAAGATACGCATTCATGGTATCAGTAGACATTACAAGTGCATTTGACGGTGTAGACTGGGACATATTGCAACAAGAACTAATCAAGAAAGATACATCAGGTAAGCTACGAAAAATAATACAATCTTATTTAGAAGATCAACATGTCATATTTAGAATAGAAAACGACGATCTAATTCACACGATGACAAAGGGTTGTCCACAGGGAAGTCATACGGGACCGACATTCTGGAATATCGTAATAAATATATTATTAGAAAGGATGGAACAGGAAGGAGAATAATTAATTGCATACGCCGATAATATAGCCATTATCATAATTAAAAACAGCAAGCCTAAGAATACTAAACTTTTTCGAGCAAGAAACACAGAAATTACAAATTTCAATTTCTGGAACAAAGACTGATGGAATAGTTNAGGTTACAAGAAGAATTAAAAGGAAAGTTAAGCCACAGGCAATACGGGTTTATAAAAGGGAAGAATACAGAAGATGCAATTAATCACTAACTAGAACAGATAAAAGGCCGAACTGCGCAATACGCATTGATGGTATCAGTAGACATCAAAGGTGCATTTGACGGAGTGGAGTGGGACATAATGCAAAAAAAAAAAAACTAATCAAGAAAGATGCATCAGGTAAACTACGAAAACGAATACAATCTTAATTAGAAGATCGACATGTCATATTGAGAATAGGAGACAACGAACAAATTCACACAATGAAAAAGGGTTGTCCTCAGGGAAGTCATACGGGACCGACATTCTGGAATATCGTGTTAAATATATTATTAGAAAGGATGGGACAGGAAGGAATAGAATTACTTGCATACGCTGATGATATAGCCTTTATCATAACAGGAAATAGTAGAAGAGAATTAGAAACTGCAAGCCTAAGTATATTAAAATTGTTCGAGCAAGAAGCACAGAAATTACAACTAGCTATTTCTCGAACAAAGACAGGCTGAATAGTTTGCGGAATGAAAATAGAGAGTAAAGGCAGACGTGATCCCATCATACGATTGCCTGACTGGAGAGTACAAATAAAAGACAATATAAAATATTTAGGCATTATTACTGATGAAAAATTAACGTTCGTGAAAATTTTGGATTATGTAGGGAAAAAATTAATACGAATAATATACGGATTAATGTGAGTGGGAATCAAACGATATAGCATTGAAGCAAAGCACTTAATAACATTATATTGAGACTTTATAGGATTTAACACATAATATCCATGAGCGGGTTATTGTATTTCTTGCTCCGTTCGCCTCGACAGCGCACGGGGCTCACCGGCGAAGCTCCGCGCCGGCGGTCAGCGGACCAAGACCCCACGCTGTCAATGGCGGTGGGGTGACGGAGGCGGAGTCGAGCGGTTGTGAGGAGGAGGAGGCACTCTCCAGATGATGGTCGGCACGAACATGCTCTGCGACCTATATGATTTTTGTTGTTTGTTTTCTCTCTCTCAATTTTTTTGTATAATTTTCTTTTGGTGTGAAAGTATATTAAATGTTGAATAATATGTTGAATTTTTGTTTCCCCCCCCAGTCGCTCCACACGTGGTCATCAGTAGCTCCTTCAACTCCCCTGTAGAGCGGAGAATTCGGACCCCCTCCCTAAATAAGAACGCGAGTTCCTTGGACTCGGTGGGTACACTGGGTGTGGCGAGAGTGTGTTGTGTTAAGTCACAATATAAAGGGGTGTTGCTACCACAAATTACGTAATACTGTTCCGTGAGGTACGGAAGATCTAAATTAGTACACATGTCTCGACGACTTACAAGTTTACAACGAAAATGTTTAATATATTGGCGCATATACAAGTACATCAACAAAAGCTTTTCAAGTAATCCGAGGACATATACCAATAGACTTAGAAATTGATAAGCACTTCCTCAGATACAATCTGAAGACAACGGGAGAAATTCAAGTAAGAGAAGATACAACAAAACACTCATGGATGGAAAGGGAAAATAACGAGAGCACTTGCGCAATGTTGGAAAATACCTTGGGATAAGGAAATGGAAGGGAGACCTACGTACAAATGAATAACAAATGTAGCATACGGATATAAGAATAAAAATGGTTCAAACTGACACCTTAAATGATGGAAGTATTAACCGGTGACGGTGATTTCAATACGTATTAGTATAGGTTAGGACTAACAGATTCAAACCTATGTACATGCCGTGAAGAAATTGACACTGTGAACCACGTAATACATAACTGCATAATACTTTGTCCAGAGCGAGCTACTTTGATTCGAGAACTGCAGAAATATGGAATATTTAGTGATGATAGATGGGAAATTTATATTGCAACGGAGCGTAATACTAAATATTAAAAAAATATATTATGGATACAATGTGAATACGCAAAGCTAATAAGACAATAGTCAGGTAGTAGACAGTTCACAGAGAATGAAAAAACATTACAAACAAAAGAAGAGATAGAATATATTTATGAATGACGCCATAAATATAATATAAGATAATAGCGACAAAGAAAAGTCAGAAAATTCACCCATGCTGAGCCGAAAAACTGGGATTTTACAAAGAAAAGTGAAAAAAAGGAGTAAAACTATACAATTTCCAACACAATAAATCTTCTTTTATTCGACAATGTTCTTGTAGAACCTAATTTTGATTTTGTTGTTGCTGAAATTACATAAAATATAATCATTAAAAATTGAAATATATGTTTGTTCAATGAAATGAGAAATTATTTAGGAAGCTTTTCAAACGGTATAAGTATTATGTATCCGTTCCGCCTTTTTACCGCAAAATTAGGACACGGAACTTATAACTCTCTCCAAGGCCGTAATGTTTCGAAGGAACCGAATAAATGATCTGCAGGATTACTACGAAATCTCTGAGACGACCACACAAAGTAGGACCGCTTCGAAATCGTGACTGACGAAAAATACAATGAGAAAACCACTCCCAAAAAAGAATGCGGTTCACCAGAATGAGCATTCGGTAGCTGAATCATTGTGCCATTTCTCACACCCACTGAATACGGTGATCACTGACGAATTATGTAACAAGTTTCATTTAGTCGGCAAGTGACGTACATCGTGGACCGTTGGATAGGGATAAAACTATTACTGCTGGATATCATAAAAAATTGACTATTTAAGCAAATTTATAATGTTTTAATTGTAAAACAACATTTCAGTGATATTAGTTTTAAAATAATTTGTTAGAGTAACACAAGGTACATCCTTTAATTGTGTTTCAAGTTTCAATAAATTGGAGAAATAAGCGGAATAGTTAACAATAAGTGATGGCGATAAGGGATTAACAATTTAATTTTAAGACTGGGGTAAGTGGTAAAGCCTCCAAATACAGGATATGGGGACACCAACATAGAGCAGGAAACAGATTCAAGCAGTCTGTAAGAACATAATATATTCGAAATCCCCAAAGATATAAAATCTTGCAAACTGAATAGTTAGTGTGGGTTAGTTGATCACTGGAAAATAGTTTCGAAACTCATTTGAAGTTGTAGCTTCAAATTTTTAAAACAATAAATATTAGAAATACATTGAAATTAGAAATACATTGAAAACAATAAATATTCTATAATGTGTTACATGTTTCATCTATCCTTGTATAGATGACGGACCAACTACAAAGAATTGGGTAGAAGAAATATAGGTTTTTCGTAAAAGAACAATTTATTTTTTAAGATAAATATGTTATTGTTTTAAAATTCCCTTACTTTTAGTAAAAAACTCCCTTTATTCAGATAAAATTCTCCTATTTTATTGTCTTTTATTTATCTTGGTTTCTTAGTTCCATAATACATGATCACAACTTTTTAGTTATATCCGCTCTCCTCACTAATCATGTTTATTGGTCACATGCATCATATTTAAATGAAGTTTGAGTCAATTAAAGAAGATTACACGGAAGATTTTTTTAGACAGTTCTTGAAAATTATTTAGGATTCTTTTTATGTTTGTTATCAACGAAAAAAGAAGAATTCACGTATAAAAAACGTTATCTGTTAATAATTTAATATTTATAAATGTAAGTGAATTAATTCATCCGGTCACAAGATTTAGATAATTTTTAAAAATACATTTACTTTTTTTCTTGTATACTCTCTAGAAGCGACTTCATTACATTCTCCGAATTCCTCGCACCATTTAACCGGTAATGTTTTAATTTCGGGCCGACATAACCGAGATTAGTGATAATTATAAACTGTTTATGTTTCATAAGATGAATGGTACCAATAATTTATTTGCGACGAATAAAAAACTTACATGGATACACAATAGTTAGATGACATTTTAGGGGTCGATAAATTATTGCCATCAATTACGAAGATCTTAATTACTCTGTTACTGAAGTATATTTCTTTTTATCTTTAACTGCAGCTTTTTTACATTCATGTTTATTGCTTTTGATGGGTAATCAATTTCGGGGAAGGAACATAATATTAATGAAATAGGTGTTCCAGAAATATATAATTTCCCGATTTATATGGTATTTTTATTGTAAACTGAAAGTAGTAATCCACATTCTCCATCCACAATTACGCTTTGATTAATCGTGTTCTAAAGCTACAGTTTATTGGTCCCGAGATGAGAGGAATGTCGGTAGCTGACCACAAAAACCTTAATTTTCTGGATATAAAGCGACGTGTTTTAACGAGTTATGCGATTTGTTGTTAAATTTTCAAAATAATATTTATCCTTGTTCCTCATTATAGCCTTATCATCTATATAGATACTCTACAAAAACTGCTGAATATTTCGCTCATGATGTGGTAATAGAAGTACGTATAAACTGATCCTGTGCGAGAATTCCTTATAACTAGCACTTAATTGCATTAACCAATAGTATATATTATTTATCAGAATTTAATACATTTACTAATTCCTAAACATGTGACAACGAATACATAGATTAAAATGGTGTGCACCTGTAGGATGCAAATGGGATCAGAAGCGGTCAGAGCTGTTAGTGCAGAAGATCCCGGGTTCGAGTCTCTACTCACCTGATAATTGTTATCATATATATCTCCCTCCACGAGTATAAACAGTCCACAGAAGAAACTAACATCCAACACATTCGCATACCAAATCTTACAAGGCGAGGCCGCGATCTTGTCATCGTGAAATGCTTCGAACTATTTTAAGCGTACGTTAAGTTCACAACCTACAAGGTCTATAGCCAAAAGAAGACCCACCCCTGAAATTTTTTAGAAAAAATCGAATTCGAAATTCACCATATAACATGAGATTGCGCAGTCGAATCTGTCTTATAGCACTTTATATTTCTATCCATTCTCTGATACTACGAATAATTATGAATTTTAGTTCATTATATTGTAAGACTTTTATTTCTATCAATTCTGTTAAGAATACTGACAGTAGAGGTAGTAAGAATAAAATTATCATCATACACATTAATACGCAAATGTCCCATAGATTTTCCGTTCCTTTTCTGCGTAAGTGGATGGAGCTTATCATACAATTTATGTATCATACTTGATAGCATTCAAGCAAAGTGTCTACGATTTTCAATAATTTCCTTTTTAATCTTTTCCTTTCCGAGATAATATTTAAAAATTAAATGAAAAAATATCATACTTGACCCATTTATTTATCCGGAGAGTAAATTATTTTAATGTCCTCCACGTGGTCCTACGCGGTTTTTACATTTTTGACACTAAATTTATTATAAAAGTTTGACTCGATTCAAAATCATAGTTTTTGCATTGTTTAATATAACCATAATGAACTTAATATGGACTGTTCAAAAGTTTATTTCCTGAGAGTTTTTCAACGTTTCCACCCATGGTTGGGACTTTGCTCATCTTAAGATCGTATAATGTATTCAACTGTACTGTTTTATTTTATCCGTGGATGCGTATTTTGTTTACCTATAGTACAAAAGGGTGTCAGCATAACTCAGTGGGTAGAATGTTGGGTTGCTGACTAGAAAGTCGGGGGTTCATATCTGGGAAATTTTACTTATATCTCAATCCAAAGATGGGCTCTCTTGTCGACTCAGTCTGGAATAGAAAAGAGTATTGGGTCTTTCTCGGGGATTAAGCTATGAGTTCGATGTTTGCTAAATCATCTCCTACTTGGGCCGAGGACAAGAAATCATATCCCTATCCTTTGTGAACCTTTCCGTGAAACACGTTTTTAAACCGTGCACAAACAAGAATTGGTATTTGACTGCTGCACACAGAGAAACCCCACATCTCACAATGCAAGAATGAATCCTCGTTGCACGAAACCCCATTTCTTACATAATCATCTGTTTATAATAAATATAAGTTGGAATTAATGACTCCATTTTTCTGCGAACTATAATTTTTTTTCGTGGACAATCAGTATTCTGCGAACCGTCGGTTTACGATCATTAGTTTAGTGAAAGCAAAATTTGCCTGTAATCTCTAGTAGCACATTCAGTGATACTACTTCATTAGTGCACACAAACACGCGCGCTCCCTCTCAATATATTAGGAACAACAATCCCTTGGTCAGACACGGCTAAATACCTCGGGTTAACTTTTGATAGACGATTAATATGACGGGTAGATGACAACGCGTCCTCCCAAAAAAAGCACGCCCGAATTCGTAGTTTTTGCTGGAAAACGCTGTCTGATGGCGTCAAAGCACGCATTTATAAGTCATGCATACGTAGCGTAGGAACATATACTTATGGTGTCTGGGCCACATCAATCAAACAAACTGCAAATTCCCTTACTAAAAAAACTGAAAATCACTTTATTAGAACAGCATGTAGACCAGTTTTTTTTGTGGGGATTTGCGACTCGTCGATATCGAGGTCATTAGAGCCCTAAAAACTTGTACAGGTAGGGAAAGTGCAGTTACGCACTAGGGATAGCCAACATGACTCTCCCCGCATGTGGGACTCGCCGAATGACTCAATAATACCCGCCAAAAACCCTCCTGACTTACAATATATCAAAACATGTCTCAAAAGATTTAAAAAAATGGAGAAAGAGGAAAATGAAAGGTACCCTAGCGTCGGGAACGAAAAGAACAAGAGGTGACCCAGGAAGGTCAGGAAAGAGAAAGGAAGGAGCGTAGCAGAAGTAAGTAGAAGTAATGCCAGACTCAGCTAGGAACCCCGTGTTTGCCAAACACATACTCACTAGATATTAGTCCTCTGGGGGACGATAGTTGTGTTAACGGTAAACAAGTAGAGTATCGTTTTCACAGTGTTGTAAAAACTTCTCGTGTATTGTATCTCTCTCGTCGTCACTAATGGACACAATATTACTAAACGTTAAGGTGGGTCCACACATTCTTCATTCGGCGAACCTCCATGTATGGAAATAATCAATGAAGTTACTCTACTACTACTTTATTACATCCAATTTCTCTAATTTATCACAACTGAAAACATTTATTGCTTTGTACGATAAGGAGAAGAATTACAAAATAAGTAGCTCTTTCAGCGATTACCAATTCGAAATAACTTGAAATCGTAATACTCATATACTAGCAATCCTTAGTATTCGTAAAAGCACGAAAATGTGGACAATACCACGAACAGGTCACTCGCGAATATTCACCTATGCTCAGCTTCCTTTAATGTATCTCAAAAAACCGTGGGAAGACGAGCACCGGTATTCGTGATGCGACGAATAGCAAGCAACCCATCCACACTATTCGCTATTTGGCGAGCGGTTGCTATTTGGCGAGATTCGCCGAATGACGAATGTATGGAGTCACCTTTAGAGTTTGATCGAGGACGAATTAATCGGTGTGTATGAAGGTTGATTTTCGTTGCCACTGATACACGATGAAACGCCACGAAATCTTTGCTAGTGGATGTAGAGGAATGAAACATAGAAAATGTGACACTTTTATGTGACACGAGACATATTGCACGTAACCAACTAATGGCTCGTGGAGCAGCATCACGAGTGTTGGCATAGTACTGGAGTACAGTAACAAGTTCAGCTTTACCACCACAGTCCAACGGCATCTACTGCACGTGTGACTGCGTGCAATACTTTTACTATCGTATATTGCCTTTTCTGTAGAACTTTTTGTGTCTCAAGTTGCGTACATTACAAGCGATTGGTGCAGTACGAGTTCCGTGTATCAGAGATTAACAATCGCTTGCTGTCGCAACGAGAGCAACCTAGTTGTCTAAATATCGTCGGACGGAAGTTGTTGCAAGAACAAGTAATGTGATTATCTGATCTATTATATTCCTCCTCCTGTTCTCACAGATGTGTGTTAGTAACGGGATGGGAAGGATTGTTGCTTGTTCTATATAGCTTATCTATATGTAGATTGTAAGGTGTTTTTTTATTGGGGCTTACGGTGAAGGTGTTGGATATCGTAAGGGCTGTCTGATAGACACCTAAAATATGACAATAACTAAATTTCATGGAAACGTATTTTTAGACCTTACTAATATTGTGTACACTACCAATATTTTTATTCATCATCACATTTATTAGGAGCATCCAATCTCGACTGTACAACAGACATCTTCGCTATCTTTCTCGGGTCTATCTAATTCACTTTTCTCCAGAAAAGTTTTTAAAGTTTTTATTAATAAGTTGAATAATTTATTACTATATTGTACTTCGAAAAGACATAAAAGAGTCATAGCAAAACCTGATTTGACCAACATTTATCGATCAGAGGTTATAAATTTATAAATAGTAAAATAAGTGAATTAAAATCAACAACATATCGAAATACTTTCTTCCTTCCATTCTTTGAACTAAACTAACATATCGATTTATTTGATCAAACTAAATACAATTAATTAGTAGGGTAGAATACTTTTCGATAATATAATACTACATTTCCATGGTATTATGTATAGGACCAAAACGAAACCAGGTAAAATCGGGGTTATTTGTATACGTGGAATAAGCATGTCTACTCGAAAGTATGGGACCGGAAAGATTTCGTGTCTTAATTATAAAATTACAACCATTTACAATCTTGTCATAAACTATATAAATTGTTTGCACTCACCTCACGGGTCGCTAATTAGAAAGAGCTAGTTTCCAAAGCGTCAAATTCTATTGCATTACAAAAATTGTCAGCGATCTCACTTGCTTTAAAAAGGTCCTGAAAGTTACCAAAAATAATTTTTCGCAAGAAATAAAACTAAACTGGTAGAGAAAGTAAAATCTCAATCTTTAAACACTTTTTATTGACTTGAATATTACAAGTATTACGACGAAGATAAAACAATTAAAAAGTAAGCATTAACACCAGTCAATTTCACCTCATGTGAAAAAAATAAACAGATACAGAATTATGTTATTTAAAATATACAGTATTAGAACGTAAAAATTAGAGTGGAAAACAATGTCACTTATTCGCCTTATAAAAATTCGACAAAACAGTTCCACCTCTTGAAAAATCAGTATAATAGAGTGCATGGGGAAATTAATATTATTTCCCGGAAAGGTTATGTTATGACAGCTGGCACACCTTTCCATTGTAGGTTTGGCAACGGCAACATCACAAATGCTCTGTTGGCATCACTCCAATAAAGAGAGATCAACATAATGCAATAACAATAGAGATATATCAACAAAATGCAATTTTATCAAAATTCTACTTTTAAATGAGTAAAATAGGGTAAAATGTGTTTTTTATTTTTTTCACTACATTTCGCGAACTAATTTCAATATCTCCTCAGCTTTTGTATGTAAATATCGCTAATACAAATATCTGGAAATGGGTAATGGGATTTTCGAAATCTTATTTTTAAATGAAAGCCAAGGGGGTAAAATGTTTGGTGCGTTGTCGAGACTGACGCATTTTAAATAAACGAACACATAGAACTATTGAATATGAGAATTTCGAAAGAATTTTACATGAGGTTGACTTTTTTGTGTGTTGGATTTTTTTGAGACCATATTCTAAATATCATGAACTTATTTAGATATCAATACTAACTTTAAACGAAGGATAAGCCGTGTCACAATAGAATTTCCCGTGCGAAGCTGTTTGATTTTCATAAACGGCATTTCTGAAACGTAGCCTTACAAGAATAAAATAATATCTTATTATCATAAAAGACATTGAAAATTACATATGACTATGCGGAGGATAGTTAATCTGTACTTTCCTTGAACGAGTATGGGCCCATCCCATCAATTCTGATCGAAGTAATTAAAGGTTAAAACGAATCGAATGATAATACCACGTATAAAATGAACATGCCAATATTAGGAACCTATAAGGAATATTACAATTAAAAATCATAAGAAAAATAAGTGTGTATCAATAAATCTTATATAATTGATGGCATAATATGACTCACCTCTAACTTGTATATAAAAATATTCAATGGGACAATTAGAATTAATATCAATGGAATCGTGTAATAAAAGAATTATTTCGCAAATAGAATGGTAGCAACGCACTATCAGCGGGAAGAGATAGTGAGAATCAACTTCTCGCACGTGAGGAAACACCGTCGTGTGCATCTCCTTCTTGGAGTTCTTGCACATATCTGCAAGTCTTAGACTCTCTCTCTCCGGAAAATTATTGAGTTTTATATTGTTGTGTACTTTATAGAAGATGTACCTATGAGAACTATGTGGAAAGATCTGATGGAAATAAAAAACCTGATCCGAGCAAATTTTAAATGTACAAAAATGTTTGTTAACTTAGTTAGAATCCACAATTCGTTGAAAAGTGTATTATTGAAAAGGTATCAGTGATAGTTTCTACAGCTGTAACACAATTTAGCACCAGTACGTATAAGTAGATATATTTACTTTTAAATACCCCCATCTTCTAAAAACTTGACACGGAGCAAAAGACACAACACAACGAATGTACCGATTAGCTTTATTTAACCATTGCGAATGGGAATACGATGCAAGTATATAATGCAATACAATATGACGCATATGATTTATTTTCCTTCTTGAATTTTACTTCAAACAGTCAATACACAGTTGTATTTTTTTTCCCTGTGCTATTTTTACCTCTAAATGAATGAAAGGGAAGAATAAATAAAATAGCGAAGAGGTGAAAGGAAAATGAATACAATTGAGGGGAGCAAAATATATAGAGAGAGATATATTTCACTTCACAAACGATGTAGAAGAATTTGTGGAAAGAAAAGAATACATAACACATAAATGTTGAAGGAATGTAGACACGAGAAGTAGTAACTCGTTTAAACCAATACAATGCATCTTCTTTATCGGANTTTTTTTTTTCATTTTATTTCTACTTACGGCGAGGTCCAATCATACAAAATATACAATTTCATTGGGACCCCCCGCGCCCATGTGGAACACATATTGCGGGGAGTCCCTTAAAACATTCACACACTTACAAACATACTTAACAACTTTCTAATTCTCATTCATTCACCTCTCTAAAAAAATCAATATATACATCCAAAAAAAAAACAAAAAACAAAAGACTAATTACATCTAATTACCAACACCATTTAACCTCCTCCATTTACTGTGGCACGCCACAGCAAATGGAGGAGTTACCGTCCCCGCCACGTGGAGGCATGGTGACCCACCACCAGCGGAGACCACTGCCAACGGCAATAAAAAACAACACAAAACATATATTTACAACATATACTTAAGGATAAAACAAAACAAAACACATTTCCATAAACAATTTTCATTATGTACAAGGACATTTCCACAACTTTATACATACAGAGACTTAAAATAAACAAACAAACAGAACAACAATAGGCAAGGTGCAGACAGTATTTACAATATTTACATAAACAGTTTAACAGTTTTCCAGAAATCATTGCCATATGCATTGGAAGTTTGTTCTCAAAGCAAGTCAAAAAGATTTTATCGCAGAGCCTGAGGTATGGTGGACGGTCGTTATGAGAGTTGGGATGAACAAGTATATCCCCGAACGACCACCATTCCTGAGGGATTTCCAGGCACGCTACGCAAAACTCCTAGAACCNCCCAGGCACGCTATGCAAAACTCCTAGAACTCTTTTATAGTGCGCGGCTACACTTTGTAGGTCTAGATTCACCCCCCTCCTCCGGAACACTTCTCGGGTGTAGCGATGCAGCACGACCGGATCAGATGGAACTCCAACCGCCATCAGCTGCATCGCCAGTATCTCCTTGGGGTACCGAAACATCAACCTGTCTCCTCCGGGCGCCGTCAGCTGCACAAGGTATTGGAGGGCAGCCTCCAGCATGGGGGTTTCCTCTAGTCTTGCTAGAATATGATTCACACGAAGACCAGAGTACACCCCCTCCGGGGAGACGTCGAGTGGTGACGCCTCGGTATCCTCGATGTTCTCTAAGTTCCAGGTGCCTTCGCCTTCCTCGATGATTCCCGAGGGAGGCGAAAAACAAAGGCCACAGCACCAGCAGAGGTAAGTCATTAACCCTCCACTAATTTTTTGGAAACTAGATGTTAGGTTTCCACAAAGAGATCTAGTCGTTCTGCGTAAGAACGAGGAACGAGGTTGTCTTTGGTTACTCACAATTTCCGGCAAGTTTTCAGCCACATAGCCTGTGTCCAAATCTAGGACCCAGGCGTTGGACGTCGACTTGCCCTCAACGAATGTGAGTTTCGAGTTATCATCGAACTCCGAGCTGGAATCAAACTCTGGGCTTGAGTCCGACCCCGACTCAGAGAACTCTTCCTCATCAATACCAAGGGAAACTCCGCCCTGGTTGCACTCAGTTGGGCAAGTGCACGGAAGGATAACCGTTACTTCTTTGGCGAAACGCACACGCCGTTGAGTCATTGGTTCCTCCTCGGATTCAGACTCAGTCCGGGCTACCCCAGAACTGGACTCGTCATCTTCAGAGCGGACAGTACTACTCACTTGGTCGAGTACTAAGACTCTTCCCGTTTCGTAGTCATGGTCCTTAGAACATAACTCGCGCATGCCCCNTGGTCCTTAGAACATAACTCGCGTATGCCCTCCACCGCAGATCGCGGCACCCACCTACTGCCGGTTGTCACCAGCGAGACATCTCGACCGTGGTAAGTGAGAATAAAATCCTCACCCACCGCGACCAACCTCCATCGTGAGCTTTCGGGGGTTCCACAAAACATTTTCGGCCCTTCCCGTTACCTGGAAACTGGCGGAAGGCTTACTAAATACACACACTTACTACACACTGGGAACTCCGGTCGCCCGGAAAACAACCCCCTACGGCTCAGACTTAGATCAGTCTGCGGTCTCGAATGACTCTGCGGCAAACTCTTCCAGCAGTGCCAAGGCATCTTTATTTCCCAGAGCCGCAGAAATAACGTTCGGCTCTAAGACAACTCCGTATTTCTCCTCAAGTTCAACTCTAGCCCACGTATGCCTCTCGCAGGCGTAGAGTGCGTGTTCGGCTGTATCTGGCTCGCCACACTCACAGAACGGAGAGACGGCTAGACCCAGGTCATACAATTTGCCCCGGAACGGTTCATGTCCGCAAAGCAGATGGACCAGTTCCCGGGACGGGGAGAACTTCATTTTCCCAGAGAAAACAACTTCTGGGAAGAACTCCTTAAATGGGCCTTCACCAACCTCCTCCTGCCAGCGAACTTGCCATATCCTGAGAACCTCCTTAGTTATGTAGGCTTTGTAAGACACCGTCGTCGCATGTCCCGGGCTGTGCGAGACATCATCCAACACGTATGGCAGCCCCTTTCTAGCACAATATCTTGCCCCTGCCTTGATAACTTCAAGGTCAAGGGGCAGTAACCCTGTCAGGACTTGAAGCCTGACAGTTGGAGCTGTTCTGTATGCTCCAGATATGGCTATCAAGTGTGCTCTTTGCGCACTCTCAAGCGCTCTGCCACACATAGTCAGACGTGCTCGATGCGCCCACACTGATGCACAGTACAGGATTATTGGCAGGAATGCGCCCTTATAGATTGTCGTCAGGGCCCTGCGGCTTATGAGTCGCTTCCTTGTCGATAGTCTCATGAGCTTGTAAAAAACGTTTTTGGCCTTCGCCGTAACAGTCTGTACATGCTCGAGAAAGTTCAGCTTACAGTCCAAGGTGACTCCTTGATATTTCTGCGATTTCACCACACTAATCGATCAATTGTTTAGCCTGATCAGCGGAGGGCGATTTGAATGTGATCCCCTCATGACCGTGAGCGATGTTTTGCTCTCAGAAACAAGTAACTAGTTTCTGCTGCACCAATCAGAAACGACAGCTAGTGAAGATTCCCCTGCTTTCTCAACTTCCCTCCGGCTACTGCCCCCAATAACCAATGCCAGATCATCGGCATAAGCGACGTGCTCGAATCCTCGTGATGCCAACTCCCTAAGGAGCGGATCCATCACGAGGTTCCACATCACCGGACCTGAATTAGATCCCTGAGGGCAACCTTTGGTCAGTGTCTTCGAAAACAGGACCCCTCCGTGAAACACCCCAGCCTCACGATCACAGAAATAGCTCTCATACAAGCCATATAAGTT
Source organism: Laupala kohalensis (assembly GCA_002313205.1). NCBI lineage: Eukaryota > Metazoa > Arthropoda > Insecta > Orthoptera > Trigonidiidae > Laupala > Laupala kohalensis. Next base: position 1,034,617 of record NNCF01126833.1, on the reverse strand, counting down.
CAGTGGGCAACCCACTTCCCTCAGTCTGGCAAGCATGATGGGCCACCATGCGTTATCAAAAGCTCCTGATATATCAACAAAGATCACGACAACATGTTTGTGTTGGTTCTGAGATGTTAGTTGAACCAACCTCTGTACGGCATCTTCCGTGGAGCGCCTAGCCCTGAAACCATACTGAGTGTCAGACAGCCCACAGCCCTCCTCGACACACCTCTTTAACTTATCAACCATTA
>NNCF01126833.1:1023776-1033839 GCA_002313205.1 Laupala kohalensis | reverse complement strand
AAACCCCTTCGCTTAGCGGCTTGTAAGGTTCGTCTTGCTTTACGTAGACGTATTCTGCCTTTCGTCAACCAGTCCCTCCACCAACTCACCACTTTCCTCCTTGGCGGCCCGAACGGAATTGCTTCCTTGGCCGCTTTCAGAAACGCATCGTTCAAGCTAAGAGCGACTGAATCACAGGAAGCTCCCTCATCAACTCCTCGCAGCTCCCTGCTCAAAGAGATGGTGTACTTCTCCCAGTCAGCTCTTCCCAACTTGAAACGATGAAGTGGCTCGTCCTCCAGGGTTGCCCCTGAAGGTCGGAGATCTTCCTGTATTAACGAACAGCATTTCCATCTAAGGATCCGATGGTCTGATCCAGTGAAATAATCATCGATTCTCCAATCCACGATACTGTCGCGTCCTCCCACAGAGGTTGCCAACGAGACATCAATGTTCGACTCGCCCAGCGGGCTAAAAAATGTTGTCAAACAAGATGCTACATTGGCCACCTGCAGGTTGTGCCTAGCAAAGAGCTCCTCCGATTCGCCCCCTCTGGAGTCCTCGACTCCGCTATGCCAGAGATGGGATTTAGCATTGGCGTCCATACCCACATGGACTACATGCCCGCGGAGTTGTCGAAGCACCAAATCAATGTGCTCCAGCAGAGGACCCGTCGGAAACGGATGTGGAGGAAGATACGCTGACACGAAATAAGACGATCGTCCGCTCCACGCCACCTGGCACACGGCCACGTAACGTGTTTTGAACTGGACGAGCTCGAGAACACTTATCACAGGGTTGCACACAAGGATGGCTGCACACGGTTTATCTGTACTAAGCTGAGTAACTCGATAGGACGTCGGGATGCAAGCAACCTTGTTTCCTACCGTGTACGGTTCTTGTATCAACACTACATCGATACCGCATTCGTACACAAACTTTTCAAGATTCCCCATGGCCGCCACCATCTTGCGCGCATTAAGCTGAGCCACAACCAGACTATTCATAGGCGGTTTGCTGCCTAAGCAACTCTACCGCCCGGGAATACTCCGGGCACAACCGCTTATCCCCAACAGGATGGTCTGCTCTCTTGCCAAATTGCCTGCAGGTACCGCAGCAGATCTCATACTGCTTGCATTGTTCGCGCCTATGACCATCGGAACCACACTTGCCACAGACTTCCGTCTGCCGTCGGCAGTGGGCTCCTAGATGGCCATATCTTTGGCAGCGAAAACAACGTATGGGCGTCTCGTACCGGTCGATTCTGTACGAGGACCACTCCACGTACAGGCGACCCTGTTCGAGCATCGCCCTCCAAAGTCGAGGGGGCATCTGTATTACCCAGTTCCTCGATGCATCACCTCGCCCCAGCTTGGTGCGCACGAAGATCTGAGCAACCTCAGTTTTTGAGGCACTTGTGGTCTCTGCGATTTCCCGCTTGACCAGTTCCTCCGATACTCCCTTCCGGACACCGATTAAGATGACCTTCGGGTTTCTCTTGCGGACGGCCTCCGGCTCCAGTAAACTGGAGCCCTCGACGGCCTTCCTGATCGCGAGAATATCCTCTAGGGACGGGCTCTCAATTACCACTCCGTTAGGAGCTAAACGGCATCGAGACACCCGAACCTTTCGGTCGCCGAGACCCTTCGTTACCTCGGCTCTCACTTCAGCAACAGATACAATCTTCTTGCCTTGCTTTGCTTTCAGCAATAAGACAGGGTTCTGCTTGGGCAGCCTCACGACTGCCTTCGCTTCCCCCTGCCTTACTGCCTCTGAAAACGTTGTGGGCTGGCCCACCTGCATCGGGTGTTGTGGCACAGGCTGGGACATGGCTTTAGGAGCCGCCTTGGCGATTCCCTCCACCACGCCCTGGACCAGCTCCTTCATTATCCTCTCCTGGATCGACGGCGTGACCTCGCTGAGTGTCGCCAAAGCAAGCTTTGACTTGCCCAGCTCGGCCAGGATCGTCCGTCGATCATCTACCAGCAACCTGTCTTTGCCTTTTGTAAGTAATATCGCCTCGATCGCTTCTAGAGATGATTTGATCTCTGAAAATATCTCGTTTCCTTGGACTACCTTTGGTCCAGAAAGCTCCTCCTCCACAAGGGAAGACGAACCCTCCGGTCCGGCCATGGGCGTCGTGGACGCAGGTAGAGCTCTTTTGTATATGGCCAAGTTCTCTGCGGTGTTTTCACTCGCTGGCCTCGTGTTTGCCTATAGTCTTAAACACGCCAACTACAGAGGACGACAGCGCGCCGCTACTCCGTCCTCTCAGTGAGTAGTCAAAACAAAATACAACGTAACTCACTGGGCCCCAGGCCAAACAGTTATAACAGAATAAAAGTTACGTAAGCTTCAAGGATTGACAACTCTCAAAGAATGTGTCCATAAGCCTTGTCTTTTCGTTTCCGCCACCGATGCTGAGAAACCGTCAGTCAACTTGTCTGGTGCTGTGGCTGCGGAACGCTCGATCTTTCAAATGCGCTTGCAAGAAACGAAGAGGGAACTTCAACGAGAAGGTTGAATGTTCTCGCGTGGTTACCCTTCCTCTAAACTTCCGAAACGAGAAACAATACATATGTCCTGTTGTTGATGAAATTATGTGAATTCAATGAAGCAAGAATCGATTCTTGCCGGACATTGCGGAGATGAAGAAAGATACAATAGCAATAATGACCAAACACGCCAATTTTCCTCATTCAAAAAAATCAGCACAGACGATTTTTCTATTACGGTATATTAGTGTAATTAGGAACAAATTTTAAAGAATTACGATGTATTGACTATGCAGTATTGGAAGCTCCGTGGCCTTTGAAGAATAATATAATTTTAAATTCAACTGAACTGATTGATTTATTGGTCAAATTCACCGAAACAAATGCACAGACTACCTTACCAGAAACCCATAAATACTCTTCTTACGTCTAAAAAAACAAAACAAAATTACTCCACAGTATTGTACAACCCAAATACCTTCATCAAAACAAAGGATTGTTTGAATAACAGAATAAAAGAAAAATAAATTGTGTTTCAGATGAATAAAGAGAAATATAGAGTAAATGTTCACCTTGAGAAATTTTATGTTATATTAAGTCAAGGAACACATCAGTATTCTTTAAATACTGATTCTTCGTTTGAGGAACTTTGTATGATGTTTATCGTGTCATAATATTTTCATGAATATATAATATCAAATTACTGTAGTGAATGAAATTAATAATTGGTTATGAGTCACAATGTTTGCTTTGGCATTTACTTAATTACTTAATGCCTTACAGACTTACTTCCTTACTGACTACCTTACTTTCTGACTTACTAGCTGACTGTCACACTTGCTGACTTACTTACTGACTTACATACTTACTGACTGACTTACTTTCTTTCTTACATACTCGTTTACTTACTTTTTTCTTTCTTACTTACTTGCTTTCTTATTTATAAACTTTCTTTCATGCTTACTTACTTTCTCTCTTATTTATAAACTTTCTTTCTTACTTATTTTCTTACTTACTTTGTAGAACGGAACGTCAGCATACGATCAAAAACGCATTTTGCAATAAATAATTGTGAAAGACACTATGGTTTCCTCTTTGGTTAGGTGTTAAAAACTGAGTCTTCTATTTCAATTCTTTTCGTGGAACGCTATGAGGCTTAGTGTGGCGAGAGGGGGGTTATCATATCACCACTTGATATCCAACACAGTAATAGTGAGAAGTGGATGATAACAGAGTTGTTTTGTGGTTCTCGATGTCGTGACCCGGTTGTAGTGCGTGCTTAGCCATCACGGACTTATCAGTCTGACCCAACCAACAGTTCCTCCTGTGTTTCGTAATACGAGTATGTGCACTCCGGCTTTCAAACCCGAAATGACGACACGGCTTTCAAACCCGAAATACATTTTACTTAATGAGACTGGCCGTGAAAGCCTTCATACTTTTATTTACATTAAAAGATATATAAAATGAAAATAAATTCAACGACTCGTTCACAAAATTCGAAATATGAACGCTTAAAGTATTAATGGGGAGCCTTTTCGGCGACTTTGTGACGGCTTTGGTCACATGTTAATGGAAATACCTAGTATANACCTAGTATTGTTCCTTTGTCACATCAATACTAACACACGGTTAGTTATGCAATGTTTATTATAATCTAGAAGATTCATGAAATAGCGGTCATTTTCATCGGATGTCATTTTTTGACATTATTGACCGTTCCTACTAGCAACAAACCAAGGTGTAATAAATAATATAGCCATTTCCATTTCATAAATAATCAGTTTCATTTGAGACTCCGTCGCGAGAGGTGCTCCGCCTCACCCAAGAATCAAAAATCTTGTTCGCCCTTAACCTCACCACGTGCTACGGCTTGCGACCTCCAAACTCTGATAGCATGCAAGTGTTTCGTTACCGTTGTTGGAAGCACGTGCGCAATGATCATGTTTTGTGAAACGTTCGGCGAGTGAATATAGTAAAATATTATACCTCCACAAGAATAGAAGAAAATTGTGACTAATATCTTGCTGCTTATGATATCACTTGTAAATCCTTCCAGGACTTCTTCCGAAAATATTACTGATAATTTTCGCATTTAGGGACATTGTCATTTAAGGTTTTTCCTTGAAATAGTGAATGATAGATGTTTTGTTTAATGGTGCACATTCTGAAAAGAGATTTGGTGTGTTTTTTTTATTTTTGAAGAAGCACACACTACGTAAAGTGTACTTCAGTACTTCTGCATCACTTTGCACAAAAAAAACTCCTGCCTTTATGAGACTAAAACAAGCAACACCAATAATAATGAAATTTCTAGTAAGAATGTCTCATTCTTAACTATCATCAATGTCTATCTTTCTCTCTATCAATCACTCCTACATATTCAACAAAATGATATCTGTATCCTTTGCCAGTCATATTTGTATAGAAGGAAATACCCAATAGCAGCCAGTGCCTTTTAGGAAACGCTTGGTAAACATACAAAATTAACCACGGGAGTTAAGACTACCTTGACATATGACAAGTAATATCGTAGAAATTTCTTATCATTTTCTACAAGTGAACAATGGAATGACCTTGCTGAATACCGGGCAGAAAATAAATTTAAGTGACTAGCAGAGCAAGTTGGACAGAAACATGAGTAATTCGAAAATTTTTGGAGCTAGTTATATCTTTTTCTTCTCATTTATGGGGTTAACATCGATAAGAAATTGCATGGGTTATCCTAGAAAGATTTAAAATGTGAGGAGTAGAAGGGAATGATAAATACCAATCCTGCAAGCTAATTTTTTTTTGTTTTAATTTGACGAACCTAAATTATCAAATTCTACTGCAATGCTTGACAAAACAACTTACCTCTGTTAAATAATCTGCAACATTGGTTTACTCGAACATTCACTTCCGAGACACCACATCGTTCCACAATAATGTTCGATAGTCGAATAAATAAATTGTCAAAAAGCAGTTAGAAACTGTGTATTGCCATGGGGACATCGAAACACTAATTTACTCTCCGAAGGCAAGCAAGGGACCATCCCTTCAATTCCGATCAAGGACCCTAGGGCAGAATTGGATTTCTCATTTCTGCGCCCCTCTAAAATACGAACAGTAGCGGCAATTAGAAATCAAAAGTGGAGGGGGGGGGGGCAAAACAAATATTGACAATTTTCATTAACATGACATTCTCTGCATATTTCCACTATGTATGATTTAAATAATGAAATAAATCAAAGGAAAGACAATTGGTGTTTTCCATATCAAGGATGGAGTAATTTTTTTTTTAATTCCCAGTATTAGACGGTTAAAAGGAAATTTTTTCTTCCCCAAAAAAGGGATGGGGCGCCGCCCCCCACGCCCCCCTCCACCAATCGCCGCCACTGAATACGAATAGGTACATGTTATAATATAAATTTATATTTAACTTATTTTTAATATAATGCAAAATGTTTTATCACGTTTTAAACCCGTATGAAAGACAACAAATGCAGGAAATTGTAACTTACTATTTTCTTCGTACACCACATTAAAGTTTGGTTTCGAAATACAATAAGAAGCATACATATCTCACTTTCAAATTGTCTTGAGCGATAGTAAAAACCTTGCCAAGGAATTCTGTTAAACAGACTGCGCCAACCGAGGAAGATAGTCCATTCGCTTGCAGAGCAAGTATTTTCTTTCAAGCCACTGTAGGTGGTGGTGGAGTATAAGTAGCAACATCCTGCAACGTGTAAGAATATTTCCTCCAGATTTTACATGACATAAATCTTGTGATCAGATTTGTTGACTGATTTACTTGGTGTGGTTCACGGAAGCAGATTTTGAGAGTACTAGAATTTAATTCTGTGACACAAATTACAATTTCAAAGGTAAGTGCTAGAATCGCGATTGGCTTAAAGGCTAAAGACAGAGAGCGCCCGTTTTGAACAAGTATAGTTTCAGTTATAAAAATTATAAGTATTCAGTTTTTTCATAATGTTTGTATGTTGAGGAGTTGTTGTTTGCCTTTTAAATATCACTTCCTTATAAATGTTAGTGAATAGCTCTTAGAATGAGGTAGTATTGTTGTTATTGAATGCATTTTTATTCATAATAGTGGTATAATTGTGGTGATTGGTATAGTTAAAATGTTCAAATTAGTACAGTATAATAAATTATTCACATCTCAACGTATTGTACACTTAAAAAACTTTTTTGTGGAAAAAGCAGAGCTGACCAAGAGGAGGACAATAAACTAATTTACTGTTCGGAGGCAAGCAAGGGACTATCCCATCAATCGCCATCAATTCATTGCGTTCGCTATTTTGTATATAAAGAAATTTTGAAGGAAAAACAACAGGGTAATTGATAATATTTGGTGAAATATGTAACACACAAACATAGAAATCTGAAATTTTTGCTAAACGCTATTAAAAAACGCAAATGCTGAAATACTTCACTTCGAATAATTAAGAAAGTAAAATTGACAGTCTCTCTCACTTCCTAATGCTCATGATAGTTACTTCTTCAATACCAAAAACATTTCTACACGTTCTTTCACAACCTGATAGAAAAGCAGCTCAAATACATAAAGATCGAGAACTGCAAATATTAACGTCGACGTTGTAAGACTTCGTGTCAAATTAACACATGCAAAAATAATCTATAAGAAAATTTCTTGAGTTCTCTGTTCATTTAATGAAATGTTAAAGGTGTTCATTTATGAATCAAAACATTGTTACTCCACTGCTTCATAATAATACATGCACAGCAATCCAACCATTTGCTTTCACATTGCTTTAATGTATTTTATACTGCCGTTTCATGCAAATTTTCTGCGATAATTCCAACTGTTCATTACTGTTCTTTCTTGAGCTCAAATAAGACGTGCAAATGTTACTGCTCGAAAAGACATTTCCATTATTAATCATTAGTTTTTATTATCATATATAATATATGTATTATATTATAAATATTATATATAATAATAATAAATTTATTGTCAAAAAAGCAGTACAAACCGCGTATGAGCACGTGGAGGACAATAAACTAATTTTACTAATTATATATTAGAATTGATACATATCATTTCTATTATTAATCAAACCTTGCCACAATAGGTAGCTATTCTTTGCTACCTGAAGTTAATACAGTATAATGAATCTTGTTATTTATTAAATTGAATGGAAATTTCTTCTTAATTAAGAAGAAGTCAATTATTTCCCGCATGTTATTTAATATTAACATTTTACATTTCACTCCAGACAATAAAAGAGATGGACATTTAGTATTAAAACCTCGCATAATTATCTTGAAACACTTTAATTATATATTTTTCATTAATTTTTTTGAACAAAGAAGGGATGTGTGAAATCATATGTGATAAATATGCTCTTAAAATCTGTTCCTAGAATAATCCAAATGAACTTCCGGAGAGTAAATTAATTTATTGTCCTCTACGTGGTCATGCGCAGTTTGTACTGTTCTTTTTACAATAAAAATTTATTAATTTCCGTTTGCTTAGAAGATGCCCGGAGAGTACAGTGGCTGCGGGTGGTGCGTGACACTGCTGGAAGTGACTTTGGTCGTGACCACGCTGATTGGCTGCTCACCGGCGTTGCAATCGACGAAATTGGTTTACTCATGGGGTCCAGTCACCTTCAAATTTAATAACGAATCCCAGAGGCGGGAGATGATAGAGAACGAGACATACATTCCTGGAAACTCTGTGCCTTTTGGAGTCGACGCTGATCGTAAGTAGACTATTGAGCACATACGTTCTTATACTGAGGGTATTACTCATTGACTGACTTATTCAGAAGATAAAATATCGAAGGCTATTGCAAGAAAAAGGAGAAATAACGATAAACAATGACGTAGTGAAAAATGGGAAGGGAGAGGAAAACTACCTAATAGCTGGGGAGGTCACAATAAAAATCGTAGAAGAAACAGTTAATAACATTGAATTTGCTTTTTGGTTCTACATATTCACGAGTTAAAACTTTCATTTTATGAAAGAATATTAATTGTTAAAACCTGAAATGTTCGAAAAAACGGAATATTTTTTACGGTTTTCGCCGATACGTCCATTTTATTATTTTTTAATAAAATATATTAAGTGTGCCAAAAATAATTATTTTTCTTTGCGAATGATCACTGTTGTGTTTGTGACAATAATAATTTTAAACTTCTGCTTGTAAAATATAATTTTTCAAAAACTCTGTTAAAAACGACCAGACATAATATACTGTCGCACTGAGAATAATGCTGTGATTATGTTAAAATTAAATTAAAACTTATAAAACTATTTACTCAGACACCAGCAAGTGATAAATAAAGCAATGTTTTGTATTAGAGGCCAGCGATGCTTTACAGTTACGCACGTAGTTGATGCGCGTATCATTCCATTGACGGTATAAAGTCAGCTGTTGAGTCCAGCTTGCTTTTCATTTTTTTCTTCATTGCAATATTTGTAAAGAAGAAATGTACCGTGATATTGAAGTTTATCTACACGGGGCGATAGGAGGTAGGACTTGGGTGGTAGGCTAGCTAGTCGATGGGTCGCTCAGCTGGGCTTACCAACAACTTGACCCACGTGGAGATGTTAAGAGGAGTTGGATTAATCTATCGTTAGCGAGTATCCTGGCTATGGGAGAACATTAATACCATGTTTTGCAAATTCAACCTTAACCTAATAAAATGAATGTTTTGATTTAGAGGTTTGAATTGAACTGTAATGAAATTTAAATTTAATTTTGGAGTTATGGCCCAAGACCAGGAAACTCACCAGATTTGAATCCTATTAAAAATTGATGGAGAATAATTGGAAGGAAAATATCTCAATATCATCCCAGAACAAAACGAGAACTTCAGGAAACAATTATTAATGTTTGGTACGATGAAATACCAAAAGAAGTGTGACAAAACCTTCTGAATTCCTTGCCTAAAAGAGTGACTATTGTGATCGAAGCGAGAGGCGGCCCAACAAAATATTAAATGCTTTTCGGTTCACTAGAACTCATTTATTATCTCCTCTGCTCAGAATAACTTGAAATTGTTTCTATATTTCATTTTATTTCGGGGAACCAAAATGGATTCCGATATCTGATAATCTGTACATTTTTGTGTGCTAATTTTTATAAAATTATTTTTTTAATTTTGTTCAATAACTTAATCATATCTTGTCTTCAAACTAATTTAACATATTGACATAAAATCAGTTTAATTGAAAACATATTATTGGTGGGAGGGGGACTTATTCTTGAAAAAATGTTACATTTCTCAAATTTGCAATACTTTTGACTAGTAGTGTATGTTCGTAATCAATCGTCCAACGAAAGAAGACTGTGTCTAATTAGCCTCAAAAACATATTGTCCCTCTGAAATTAATAAATGCCACCGATATGAGCAATAAAATTTGTATTTGTAAATTGTGTTAAAACTCGGGGAGATATTTTAGCAATGTTTTCTTTAGAAATTAGGCAATGAAAGGTTCACTATAATATTTAATAGCTGCCAAAATGAAGCTGTATGCAATGAAAAAATGTCATGGTTGTCAACGAAAATGTAATGAAAGTTCTTTCCAACCGCACTTATAATAATAATAATAATAA
>NNCF01126833.1:988604-1023343 GCA_002313205.1 Laupala kohalensis | reverse complement strand
GTTGAGTACACATAAAACTAAATTAATATGAGCCGCAAGACAACACAATCATGCAAGAAAATAGTTTTTGAAATTGTTAAAAGTTATTTAAAAAGTACTACAGCAATGGCGTGATGAAGAACAAGACTGTTTNACAGCAATGGCGTGATAAAGTACAAGACGAATTTAACTTTTATTAAAATCAATAAATTCTTTTACAGTGTAGAAGCACTGGTGCAGGAGGTAGTTTTTAACCGCGGATTTGAAGATATTCAATTTCATAATGTCTTTTATATTCTTGGGCAGGAAATTATATAGAACGATTCCCGAATGATAAGGTCCTTTTTGGCAAAGAGTGGTTGACACTCTAGGGCAATGAATATTTTTCCCATTGCGAGTATTGTGTTCGTAAACGAGACTGTTTCGTATGAAGCAACGGTGGCACTTCAGTAATTGGGTCTTAACAAACACGACCGTTTCATAAATATAAATGCAGGGAAGTGTTAAGATATTTAATTCCTTGAATAAAGGTTTACAAGAGTTTCGGGGGTGAGATTTACAAATTATCCGAACTATCCTCTTCTGAATTCTGAAAGTTTGAATACCCTGACCGGAATTACCCCAGAAGGTAATGCCGTAACGTAAATGGGAGTAAACGTTAAAAAATATACGCAACGGGAAATACGGGGACTAACTGCATTAACTAAGATTCAGAATGCGTAACACAATTTGCTTAATTGGGAAGTGACAATTCCATTTGAGGTTGTCTTGAATATGTAAACCTAAGAATTTTGTATTCGTAACAGTTTTTAATTGTGTTCCGTTTAAAGAAAGAAAAACATGGGTTAAAGATTTTGTATTACTATTGTGAAATGACATATAACTGTTTTGTCAGTGTTTACAATGAGACGATTTGCATGGAACCAAGTCGAAAGGTTAGACAAATCTTTTTGAGCATTGGCGTGTTTACATAGTAAATTAGTGTCATCTGCAAAAAGAACCATTTTGCAATCTGATGTGGATGATGATATGTCGTTCACATACAATAAAAAGAGTATAGGTCCGAGAATTGATCCTTGGGGTACTCCGCAAGTATGTGGCTTTGTTTCTGAAAGACATCGCTGAAGTATTTTATTTTTAGTATAGGATATTTCGACCTGTTGATATCTATTTTTTAAATAAGAAATTAGCCATTGATGTGGAAGTCCACGAATGCTTGAAGAATGCAATTTGGAAAGGAGATTTCCGTGATCGATGACATCGAATGCTTTGGATAAATCAAGATAAACACCCTGAGGATTTTCGCCACGGTTAAGAGATGTGGTAACATCGTTTAGGAAGGAAAATATGGCGCTTGTAGTGGAAAAGGATTTCCTAGAACCGTATTATAAAACTTTATTCAAAGTGGAAAATTGTTCCATCTTTCATTCAAAATTTTTAACTTAGTGTTTTTAATTTTATAATTTTTATTGCAACTTACTGCAGCAGGAACCCCAATGGGTCTGTAGTAGCGTACTCGCGTTCAGAACCAAAATACCCGTGTTTGAATATCGGATGCTGTCGGATGTCTGAAGACGGATATTGAAGTATAACGTCCGAAACGTAGCTTGTACACAAGACGATGGACCAAAGAAATAGCAATAAAAATGATAACTCGACAAAGTCTAGAGTGTCGTTTAGAGAGAAAATAGTGCTTATGCTAATATTCAGCTATTTGTATGATTGTGCTATCGGCGCATTTTTGTTTCCAACAGCATAAATCTATTTTTTTTTGCAAGGATAAGATAAGAAAACAGGTTTGTTCTAAAACAATTCAGTATGAAGTAATTTGTTCAACGAACTGTCGACCTTTAGATAAAGAAGGAACATAATTATCAAGCCAAATTACGTACTACCCGCGATAAAAAAAACAAGCATACATTTTTCCAAATAGACAAAGATAATCTTGTCACACCATGAAAAGTAAAAAGAAATTATTTGCAAAAAAAATAGTGATATAGTATGTTTCAAATTACACTCAATTAATTATGTTATTAAATTATCATTACTTTGATTATACATTATGAATCTCTAAAACCAGATTAATAATTCATTCGAATATATGAAAAATTACTTTGTTTGTCTCTATTTTCCCCTTTTGTTTCTTTCTTTCTTTCTTTCTTGAAGTAAACTGAAAACGTATTATTCTTCAAACGTTAATTTTTCGTTTAATATTTGGATCACTTTGGTGCAATAGGTTTCTTATGTCAACAAAAAATTAATAGAAATGTATTTTACGTATAAAGTAATTTATTAATTATATCGTATTTTAAACCAACCAGATAAATTACATAAATTAATATTTTATTACAGTGAAAAAGACAAAGGATGGAGACTGAATAATCATCATGCATCAGATTATATCTTGTCAAACAAATAAAGATTTCTTATAGTAAATTAACATAATTCTTGGTAAATGTATGGTAATATACTATGGTATTTTAATACTATGGTAAAATTGAAACATACTTTATTTAGAGGTTACTCTCACATTTAATTGAAAACTCAAAAATTGCAGGAAATACATTTCCCAGGTAGAAGGTTGTGATGATAGTCGCGTCAGTGAAGTGAGATGCGACCTACAAAATCATGAACAATACAAGTTTGTGCTTCGGGTTTGTGATTGATTGAACGTAACTACTGGCACTCACCTTATTCCAGCTACTTTATGGATACTAAAAATATGCATATTCTTCTGCATAACATCTGAAAGGCCTTCATATATTATTCTACTTTTTCTTTTTAACAGTAATTGGATCACATAAAACTAATATATTTCCTTTCTGTTTTGTATGATTTTTGACGTTTAAAATATTAGAAAACGTACATTCTTCGTAGTGCTAACTACTGGTATCTAACACATGTTATACACTATCATGATAATTTGATGTTATAATTGCTATTGTCCAGAATATTTAATTAAATTAGAAAACAATACAACATTTCAGCACTCCTTGTAAGATGAAGTAATACGTGTTATTTCAAATTGTTTGATTGAAAACTTCTTCCAACGCCTTCGGCAACCGCCCGTATTTATTGGAACTATTTTCATCTCTTCGGGTCAAGGTCTCGATGTGAGACGTTCATTACAGTGACATCAAACGCCGTCCTTCGGAATCTACAAACTTCTCAACACTGTACTGTATTGGTGTGTATAGCATATTTCGATTCCCCAGCCCAGACTCGTCGTGCTAGCGCCTTCCACTTCTTAAAATAAGCATTGGTCTTAACCAAACTATACTTTTGAAACGCGTACTACTCACAGGTTATACACTGCGATTTTCGATCTCATACACCTACGTATTACGTTTTGCTTACGGTATTACATACATGGCGGTGCTTACTCAGGCGAAGCGGCAAGAACTCCGCTTACCGCTTACAATTCATAAGCAGGCTTTTGCCCGCTTAACGCCTGTACACACAACCTCTGCCATTGGGTCGGTCTCTGTGGCTGATCCCGCGATCCAGTAGTAAAAAAATCGACAAAACTGTAAACCTATACATTTTGCGTTAATTTTTTATTTTTGCAGCGAATTCTGATCGTGTGTTCTTGTCGTTCCCCTCTCTTATCCCTGGGACGCCGGTGGCGCTAGCAACGGTGGATAACGGGGACCAGACAGAATCACCTCGTCTGACTCCGTATCCTGATTGGAGTTGGCATGCAGGTGCTCGTGGATGTGACGGTCTCACTTCCGTGTTTCGATCAGAAGTAAGTACATCGAGAAAGAGTTCTTTGGTAATGAAAATATTATGTATCTCATCTGAAACTAAAAGAATTGTGCAAAATAGTTCACTACCATTCATCTGGTGTTTTAGTGGAGGTTTTGGAAACGTACATTTCTGAGTGATGGAAACGATCAATATGGTGTGATTAATGTTTTCATCACTTTTATCTGAGGAAATTGAAATTACTGCGGAACCTCTCAGTTATCTGTACCATCCAAGATGTATCAAGGAACAGTCATAGAGTAAAAAAAAAGAATAATAGTAATTTGTAGTTTGTAGTTTGTTTTCCGATCTTACGTATTTTGAAAATGTTGCGTCCAGAAATATTTTGAAGCTAAAACAGATTTTTTTTTTCTTTCGAAAAAATACATAAATACATTAATGTTCCTGGAATTAAATGAGAGGAGCATGTAAATTTCATATAACCTTTTAGAAAGAATAAATGTATATTTTGTTTGATATGCAGATCGATGACTGTGGGCGTCTGTGGGTGATCGACTCCGGCGTAGTAGACTTTCTGGAGACATCCTTCCAGCGCTGCCCTCCCCAACTATTCGTCTTCAACCTCACTACCAATGAGTTGATTCTTCGCCATCGCTTTAATATTCCTGAGAGCTGCCGCAATGCGTTGCTGGTTAATGTGTTGGTGGATCAAGTAGGCGATACTTGCAACGATAACACTTATGCATACATCGCTGATACCTCGTCTTTCTCCATATACGTCTTCAGTATGCAGAAGCAAAGGTGTGTGGACTTTCTTGAAAAGTAGTGGCATGCCTAAGATATTGTTCATAAAAGTGAAATGTCCATAGCAGCATCGGGTTAAATTCTGACGACCGTAACAATCTTAAAAACTGCTGCGATGGTCAAATATAAAAGAAGTTTTTTAGCTCTATGAAACAATTATATTGTAGAAAATATACGTGAAAGCAAAATATGGTAGTGAAATTTCTGTGTTCTCAAACTTACTAGTTAGAAATAGCAAATGGTGACAAATTTTGTGCAGTAAATAATAATATGTTAAAAGAATTCTCGCAGCTAATATTTTACGGGATTATTTATATAATTAATTCTTCAGGGTAGTGGACTGAGTGTTTAATCAGAAATTACGGAAAATGAAATTTTTACAGTTTTATTGTTGAAGACGTTCATTTATTTCTCTATCGAATTTTATGGGAGTTTAACCCCAAACTAAAGTGGACTTCGTCTCCCACTGTCGGTGTGCTAGTAGTTGAGGTTGCTCGACTGCAATGAAGTGAACATGTCACCGTTTGTGTATTATTTTAAGATCGTATCGGTTGAAGAGGCGCTATAAGTCATTAACTATATAACATACTGTACGTATCCTGTCACCAGCATCCCTATTTTACACTTGTCACCAATTAAATTTTAGGTACCACTGAAGGTTCTGATGCGAAGGAAACTCTCCATAAACTCTCTCCGTAAGATAAAAACTCACTTCATAGGCTCTCAGAGGAAGATTATAATCCCTAGCTACCTGATGCTTCGCCGCCACTTAGATTTTCCTATACTGTACAAAGTTTTATGTCACATTCCAAATAACATGAAATAAATATATTTTAAACAATCATTATGTCTCTTCATAACACTGAACACAAGGTTATTTTGTTCTTTCTCAGATCTTGGCGCGTAGCAAGTGATCTGTTCTTCCCAGATGTGAATGCCCGGTACTTATACGTGGATCATGTGAAGTGGTTGTTGATGGATGGTGTACAGGGATTCGCACATGACGGTACAAATCTTTACTTCCATCCACTTTCGAGTTTCCAAGAGGGTCGAGTGCCTTTGAAGACGATGCGGAATGAAGAACTTTTCGCTGACGGAGGGAACGCAGCTATAGAAGATTTCCAGTTTATAGGAAAGCGCCTCTACCAGGTAGAATACGTTATCGAGTCTTATTTTGAAATTTAGTTTAATGTGAGTACTAAGTCATTGTATTAAAATTATTTATGAACACAATATTGAAAATGATACTAACAGGCTCATGGGATGGAAATGTTGGATCATAAAATATCATGTACAGCTATCGCGTGACATTCATAGAATAGTTTTATGAGAAGGGTACGTGAATGAAATTCTTAGTCCAAAATACATGTCAAATAGTTGACAGAAATCGATAATGAATATACGAATATGATTTACAGTATTCGCGATGCAACGAAGTTATATCAACACAAGATAAAAAATGAATCCCTAAAGACGATAAAAGACTACGCCCACATCCCCGTGGTAGGGATGGGCCCTGCTTACTCGAGGCAGGAAGAGGTGTAGTCACAAGAAAAGCGTAAGAAAAGGAAGAAGGTTGGCCAGTTTACTGACTCCGTTGAAAATACGGCCAAAGAACACAGTATTTCTAAATAATGTATTTTTTATGTTTATATTAATCTTTTATATTCAATTAAAAAAGGTGACAGAAATCGAGTTGAAGTGTATTTGGACAATGAATTTCATCTTCGTGCCCCGCGCAGATAACGGGTTTTCCGTCAAGCTACGCGGACAACCATACCACGGCGTGCACTTCAAGTACAATTGTTTCTATAGTAAGCGAGGTGCAAGGGTTAATGAGCTGAGATATCAATTACGCATAATCCCCCTAGCAAGAGAGGAAGTCCTCAATTGTGCATTGAACCGGACTTTTTTGAGGTATACAATTGCTGTAAATTCTAAACGGGTAGAAATATTGCAATAATATTGGGTAGTTTTCTTTGTGTATTATGTCTACAGTTCTAATTATTTTATCGAAATCTAAAATGGCAAAGTCTAGATCATGTGATTATTTGACATGAAGGAGGCTCCTGACAAAGCTGTGAACATCCCTGTGATAGAGTATCCGAATACTTTGAAGTTGCAACGCAAATAAGAGGCGGTGCTTTAGTGCACGAGGAAGAGAAGAGAGAGGGGATAGGAAAGGAACTCAAAGAATAAAATTTACGAAGTTTTCAATGTCTAACGGAAGGGCACTAAGCAACTTTTTTTTTTAATTGCTCTGCTGCCTAGTGCACCTCACTCCCCCACCACAAATTTTTGTATTCCCTACTACAAATTTTTGTATATTTTGTGCATCCCCTATTTTGTTGGGGGAAAATATTATATATATTATCCTCACAGACTAATCATGAAATCTCAGAAACTACAAAACCTACAAACTGGAAATTCCGCAGATAGGTTCCTTTCAGGGAGTAGACATCCGCTAAGAATTGGGGGTTGGGATGTTCTATGTATGAATGCCACCACAACTATAAAGAGCGTGGAGCAATTTCAACCAAACTTGATACATAGATGAATGACTAACGGACAACAAGCACTGTGGGGGTAAAACACCTCTGGCACATCTAGGGAGGGAGGTGACATGTAGAAATACTGAAAAAATCTGATATTCGATTCGAAACCATACTTTTCGGTGTCGTTGAGATGAATAAGGAAAATGGATAGAGTATACACAACAAGTGGATCACAATGCACATTCAAATTTCCAACGTTAACGGATAACGACCTCACTGGATATGGAATGTGGGATGGTAATGTGAGAAAGAATTAAGTTGCAGACATATTAAAAAAATTAACGCCAGCAAAACAGCGAGCACTCAGCTAATAAATTATAACATGATTATCAGTTATTCCATTTCGCTACATTGTACATGTAATATTTCAGTATGTCAGTGTAAATATTGTCTTTATTTCATTTCAGAGTGCTGGTGAAGCTATGAACAGAAGAAGAGTTATGTTTTTTCATGAAATGGGAACGAACACTTTATTTTGCTGGGATTCTCGTTTGCCTTATAGCAGGTAAGTGGACTGTAAATCTTAAGTTCTACGGGTCCTTAGTACCGAAGGTAGATTTTCAGGATTAGCGATGAGAATAGAGAAGGGTAATAGAAGGACGTCGAAATACAACATTAAAACTCAGAAATACAGTTGCTTACTGCAACTGAATATAAAATTAGAGGACAATTGGAGGAAAATATAAAATTAGAGGACAACGCAAGCTTTGTAAAGAAAATACATATTTCGGCAAGTAGTTACTTACTAAACAATCACTGTCGTATAATATAAATTGTTATCTTTTTTTTTTTTGGCAATTCTCATGACCAGATTTTTGTAGACATAATTCAACATAAAATACTAAATCATTTTCAACGTTAAAGATACAAAATACGTGTATTTTTATTAGGATTTAATCATGTGAAATATTTATGGAGTTTTTAGTTTTTGCCATTGCATTACCTTAATAAAAATTTACTTATTTTATTCGTGTTAGTACATGGCTTAAATAAAAACTTCGTTAAAAAAGGTTTTTTATTTATTATTTTTAGTAATAGATTTAATAGATTAATTTTTTGTTGATTTGTTACAGTAATTATTCTTACTTGATCACATGTTTACTAAAAAACTTTTCAAACTCAAACTTTTATTTATTATATGTTGGCATTAACATAATGGCGTCCTTATGATATAACTTCCGATACTAAAAACATCCTTTTGAGGAGCAATTGTAATGATAGGACAAAAAGTTCCCTTTCTATTCGTCGCCCCAGGAGACTTACATCTAGTAAGTACGTGTTTGGCAAACACGGGGCCCGGAGCTGAGTCTGGCATTACTTCCACTTACTTGTGCTAGGCTCCTTCCTTTATCTTTCCTGACCTTCCTTGGTCACCTCTTGTTGTTTTCGATCCCGACACTATTAGGGCTAGGGTATCTTTCTTTTTCCTCATTTTGATGTATATTTTGAGATATGTTTTGATATATTGTAATTCATGAGGTGTTTTAGTGGGTATAGTTGAGTCATTCGGCGAGTCCCACACGCGGAGAGAGTCATGTTGGCTCTCCTTAGTGCGTAACTGCATTTTCCCTATCTGTACAGAATTTTAGGGCTCTAATGACCCAGATGTCGACGAGCCGTAAAGCCCCACACAAAAAAAGAAAAAAAGAAAGAAAGAACTTACTTTTTCGTAATGATAAGGTAAAAGTTACCTTCACTATTCATGATGATAAGATAATAAATTACAAAGGAAAGGCGTAGGTTTTGCAATTCATTATACTTATTTGTAAGTAAATGCAGATTGCATTTCTGGGGACGCTCTTAAAAGATTTATTTCAAATTAAAATCGTAATTTAAAAAAAATTAAAACTATTTTATTTGAGGTAGAATCATAATATTGCCTTACCATCGGGTTTACATATGTGTGTCAAATTTCAACTAAATCTGTTGGGGAAACTGGTTTTAAATTCAGTTGCAAGATTGGGCCCAAGAATACTCACTAAGAAACAGGTGATGTTAAATAAAAGAATGCAAAAACAAAATATTTTCTTTCTGTACTGCTAATGTAAGGAGAAACCATGAAAAAGAATGATCACCCTGGCCACTGGAATTGTTTGTAAGAAATATTAATAATTGCGCTTATGTTTAACCATTTTTTGAAAATAATATTTGTATTATGAAGGACCCAGAATGTTGAGAAATAGAAACTTTATCTTAGAGCTTAGTGTGAAAATACTGCAGTGACTCTCAAAAATTTTAATGGAAAAGTTGTAAAATAATTTGCTGCGGAAACAAAAGAGCTTTAGTTGTTAAAAGTGAAGTAAAATACTCATACATTCATCTTTGTACAGGAATACCATTGTTCCTGTCGAGCAAGATGGCAGTAGGCTACATTTCGTAAATGATATTCGTATTGTCCGTCGGAGGTCAAACGAAGAGATCTGGGTCTTGGACAACAATGCACAAAGATTATTCACCGGTGGATTCCATGCCAATGCGTCTGCGAACATAAACGTGATAAGAGGCAGAATCAGTTCATCCAAGAGAGGGTATTGTTATCCAGGTGTACTATCTCCGTATTGAGCTAATATTTGTCTCCAATAACCAGACAAAGCAAGTACGTATTTTACATACCTCTTAAATAGCACAATTTTAATGACAATTATACATTATGTTCTAAATTGAAAGGAGGAATCTTTATGACAACTTTACGGTGTTATGAAACATACATCGTTTGATTTCACTCTGAATTCACTTACAATGTTCTTCCTGAGAAATCATGTTTGTTTTCATATCCGAATAAGAGAAAGTAATTAAGTAATGAACTGACGACGAAACACACATTCTAGGAAGGAGAGGAAGAAGAAGAAGAAGAAGAAGAAGAAGAAGAAGAAGAAGAAGAAAAACACATCTCTTGAAAAAAAAACTTTTTAACTAGATTATTTGCCATTGTTGTTAAGATAGGAAATACATTTATTTTAATGTTAAATGTTTTGTACTCACAAATATCCTGAATACATTTAATTTGATTCCAATTCTCTATTCACTAATTTTTATGTCTTAAGAAATTAAAACTCCACTTCAGATTATAAGTCCCAAATTGCACAAAATGAAATCACAAAGAACTCACCTTCATACATAAAAGTGAATGAAAGAAGGAAACAGAGTGTGTTTGTGACTAAATTAAAATTTCATTAAAATAGAAACAATCACATTTTATTTATTTATTAAATGCCTTTTGGCGAGGTTCAGGCCGTGCGACCTGCTCTTCCATCTAACCGTTGGACTTGGGTCAGGGAATAGGGAAGGAGAGATTTTCAGTTGCCGGGGATCTTATGGTACCGAACCGACATTTGCCTGGAGTGGAAGAGGGAAACCCCAGTTGAAATCCTCACCTAGTTCGGGCGAGCAGGGTTTGAACCCATATTCTACCGCTAAGCGAGATCGCGGAAGCAAAGACGCTACCCCTAAACCCTCTGTAAAGAGTGTTTAACGTGTTTAAAACACGAATACTAAAAAATTGTTTCGTAGTGTGTCGACGCAAATATGTTCAAATTCACTATTTTATTTATATATAACAATATAGTATTCAGAAGAATATATATGTACGGGACGGGGAAAATAAAACTTGTCCGGAAAATATTTTTAGACTTCATTCTGGACCAGTTTTATTTTGCCCACTTTATACAAGTATAAGAGGCGTTTTGTTCACTGAGTGACTGACTAATTGACTTCTTTTATTTCATTATTTTTCTATTCTATTTCCTTTATTCCATCGCCACTTTATTAAAGCAGCTGTATTCCAATATAGCCATAAGTATTGTCGTACTTGTGTGTCCGTCCCCACCACGAGGAGGTATGGATCGTATCTTTATCTATCTTTAAATGCTTTTGGTCTGTTAATGTTCTTCTTGAGAAATCATGTTTATTTTCAAATCCGAATAAGAGAAAAACGCGTTCTAGGAGGAAGAAGAAGAAGAACATCAACAACACATCTCTTGAAAAAAAAACTTTTTAACTTGCTCAAATATTGTTAAGATAGGAAATAAACTTATTGTAATGTTAAATGTTTTGTACACACAAATATCCTGAACACATTTAATACAGTACGTAATCCTCGAATTATACGTATACTTCTTCTGTCTCCATCTACTTCGACTTATTTTTAATTTCAAATACACATCGTCTTTTTAACTGTCTTATCCAGTTGCCCCTTTCTTGTCGTGTTACGATACTATCATACAATACATGGTATAAGTTTTAGGTTCCTTTTTTCCAAATAAGTGTTAAAGTCTCCTTGTCCTGTCATAATTTCCAACAATGGTTGACTTGGTTTAAACCATTTCCTGTTTGTATAACTGAATGATACATTCCTTGTAAATTAATGTGTAAGTTCGTCCATCTTTGCGGGCTTGATCTGGAACTAGAAGCTGTTCCAAATTCAAATTCTCCTCCACAATCTAACGTCGATTCCACATCTCGTGAGTCACAAACACTTTGCGAAAATAAAATAATTATATTTCATCATAATGTCCAATCCCTTTCAAACAAACTGACAGATATATAATTTCTGGTACACGAAAGTCGATTCGATTTGCTATGCCTCACAGAGCATTGGCTTTCAACAAAGAACATCAACGATACTGCTATTTCTAATTATTATTTAGCAAGTTCTTACTGTCGGCAAAATTTTAAAGACAAATATCCCCACGGAGGTACGTGTATCTACGTTCGTAATGATATTTTATCTTCTCCACTGACAGGATACGAGAACTTCTGCCTAGATAGTGTGATCGAATTTTCTGCAGTTAATCTGACCGACACCGGTATTGTTGTTTTGTGTATTTATACACCTCCTCAATCAGATCTTGATATATTTTTCGAAACTTCAAAATTCTTTTAAAGCATGTCACACATAAATCTACTAAATCTATCATTATATGTGGCGATCTCAACATCGATTTTCTGAGTACATCCGTCTCTGCACATTCACAAATTAATCGATTCAAGAATCTTATCGATTCCTTCAACCTTGNTCTGCACATTCAAAAATTAATCGATTTAAGAATCTTATCGATTCCTTCAACATTGTTACTACGATAAACGACCCCACTCACCTCTCCGGTTCATCTCAAACATTGCTAGATCAAATTATCGTTAACAATGGAATCTCGTATCTCTCTGAAGTGTTTATCGCCGGATACAGCGACCACCTTGCTCAAATATTGAATATTAGTAAAAAACTAAAACCACCTAAAATCCTTTACAAATTTACATCAGATTGCAAAATGGTTCTTTTTGCTGATGACGCTAATTTACTATGTAAACACGCCAATACTCAAAAAGTTTTGTCTAACCTTTCGTCTTGGTTCCATGCAAATCGTCTCATTGTAATCACTGACAAAACAGTGTCTATGTCATTTCACAATAGTAATACAAAATCTTTACCCCAGGTATCTTTTTCTTTAAACGGAACACAATTAAAAACTGTTACGAATACAAAATTCTTAGGTCTCCATATTCAAGACAACCTGAAATGGAATTGTCACGTTGACAATCTTAATTCCCAATTAAGCAAATTGTGTTACACATTCCGAAACTTAGTTAACGCAGTTAGTTCCCGTCCTGGCCCGGGTATTTCTCAGTTTTTCCTTCGGGTATAGGCGGATTTCTTATACAGGTTCTCTAGACTTTGTCTAGGGGTGTGTTTATTGTAACAATAAATCGTGAATTTAGTGTTATTTCAATTCCTATGATTTTTAAACACTATACTCAGAATAATCTATAGTTCGATAATAATTTGTACGAGTACATGTAAATTTTCTGTGTAAATTTTGACATTCTATTAGTATTATAATTCGTAGCTAACTTTTTATCTTATCAAGGAACTTTTGCTGAAATGTTTGAATCCGCCTCTGCCTTAGGGCCTTTGACCGGAATTGATGGGATGGTCCCTTGCTCGCTTCCAGAGAGTAAATTAATTTATTGTCCTCCACGTGGTCATACGCAGTTTGTACTGCTTTCTTGTCAATAAATTTATTATATTTATCCCAACGTATATTCCAACATTTCACTAATCCACGCTTTATTATACTTTCCATCTTTTTTCGTGTCCTGTTATTTCGATGTTTCCTATTTTTGCTGTTTGTTTCTGTCTTACTGTGTATCGGAACACATGCTTGTCGATTGCAAGATCAATTGGAAGGACCCCTAATAGTACTTGCAACGCATGTGTTGATACACTTTTATATGTACCACCTCAGTTTACTAAACTTATTCGCTGGCATTGTCTTAATTGTTGATTTCATGTGTTTCAATCTACTCCGTGTATACCTGCAGTAAGTTAGCTGTGGAACCATTACTCCCTTATATATTTGATTTATTTGTTGTTTTCCGATGTTATTCTTTATGATTTCTTCTCTCATTAGTCCATAGACCAATTTTGTGACTTATTTTCTCTCCAATGTGTTGTATGTGGTTCATGAATGTGACCCTTTTATCAATTTGTACTCCTATATATTTTACTTTTTCCTTTATTTTAACACGCCAATTTTTAAATTTTATAATAGGATCTCGTCGTGATTTTCTGTGATTTCTTTTTCCAAACACTATTCATTCTTTGTTTTTGTAATTGTTAGTTTTATTTTCTGTTATTCCTGCTCAAAGTAACTTAAATGTTCTGCACTTTTTGTCACTAATTCCTGACGGTTTTTCCCCTCTATTAAAATTATTGTAGCGTCAGCATACGCATAAATATCTATCCCTTTTTTGGTCATTACATGTAGTATTTTATTCAGTACAATATTCCATATAATTGTTCACATACAATACATTGTGGAAGTCATTGTTGCTCCCTTGTGTGACGGCATTTATAATATTTTCTGGTCCAATTTTCAGTTGTACGTGTTTATCTGACAGATAGGATGTTAGCATCTGTTGTAATTGTTCTTGTAACTCTTCTTTTAATTTCCTCTTGTACTACATTCTTTTGGACCGAATCGAATGCCTCTTGAAAATCTATCAATACCGAAAGCGCATACTTTTTATTCTTGTTTTTATATATTTCATTCGCCACCTGTTCTGAACATCATCCTGGTGTGAATCCATATTGTAGCTTATTCATTTTTTCTTTTAGTGCCTCTTGTAATTTTATTGATAATATTTTGTCAAATATTTTCCCCAATGTTGGGCGCAATGTGATTGGTCGATATGATTTTGATTGCTGTCGATCCCTGTTTCCTGGCTTGAGAAACATCTTTATTATTTCGATTTTCCAGCATCTGGTAAAGTAACCTACTTTAAAACATGTTATAAATTTCTACCAATTCTTTAATATGTATTTTGTGAAGATATTTGATCATATCATTTGTTATCATGTCATAGCTTGAACTCTTTTCTCCATTCATTCCCCCCCTCCCAGGGGACTTACAAATATATCTAGTAAGTACGTGTTTGGCAAACACGGGGCCCCGAGCTGAGTCTAGCATTACTTCCACTTACTTGTGGCATGTTCCTTCCTTTCTATTTCCTGACCTTCCTTGGTCACCTCTTGTTCTTTTCGATCCCGACGCTATTAGAGTTAGGGAATCTTTCATTTTCCTCATTTTTGTCCCCCCCTCATTTTTGTCCTCCCCTCATTTTTTGTCCTCAATGTTTTGATGTGTTTTGAGATATGTTTTGATATATTGTAATTCAGCAGGGTTTTAGTGGGTATGGTTGAGTCATTCTGCGAGTCCCACACGCGGGGAGAGTCATGTTGGCTCTCCCTAGTGCGTAACTGCATTTTCCCTACCTGCATTTTTAGGGCTCCAATGACCTTTGATGTCGACGAGCCGTAAAGCCTCACACACACACACACTCCATTTATTCATTTAATTATGTCTTCTTGCCCTATTCTTTTATTTTGTCTTTACCTTGAGTGTCCTGATGTGTGAACTGTAATACACTCATTTCTTCTGGCACTTGCCCATGTAAGATTTCTGTTAATATTGTTTGTCCAGTATCGTACCATCTATTTGTGAACTCTAGTCCTTGTTTTGTCGTATTCCATGTTGTCTTATTCTTAATCTTCTTTCTGTCTATGACTTATGTTAAACCCCATATATTTGTCTTCTTGCTCTCAGTTATGAAACGATTCCAATCTTCATTTTTCTTCTGTCATATCAGTTGTCTCATCTTTTAAGATGTGCTTTGTACTCCTCTTTGCCCTGTTCGCACTGCTCTGTTCTTTGCTTCCATCTTTTATATCTCCGTCGTAGATTCTGTCGTTGCCGGTTTTCATTATGTTATTCTTTATCCCACTATGTCTGTCCACGGCGGTATCCATCTGTCATATTACTGCAAAATAGCTTTACATAATCAATCATGTTTTGTTGTAATATATCTATTCTCTTGTCAGTATCAGTTATGTCACTCCGTTTTGAATATTCTTCTTTCTGTTGGTGTTTTTCTGTCAGTCATCTCCAGTTTGTTTTTCACGTATTTATTTGTCTTTCTATCTGATCCGTGGTATTGTCTTTTAAGTCGATGTCATATACGATTGTTCTATGATCGCTTTCTATGTTATCTTTTCTATCTATATTTTGAATAAAAAAAAATCCTTTCTTCTTAAGTGCTCTTGATACTGAAAGTTCCTTCTTCGAAATTTTGTGATTCTAGTTTCAGTAGTCTTGGCTCTGCGTTGATAAATCAGTCAGTCCATAAACAATTTTAAAATAAATGGAAAATTGTAAGACAAGGATTCTTTATTTATCTGATGCATCGATTAGAAAGAACATGCATCTCTTCTCTGAACATATTTGTTTCCAAATCATTAACTCAGCAGAACTACATATCATGACGGAGGAAAGTTACAGTTGTTTAATATTCAATGGTAGTTAATCAATCATTCAAATGAAGAGGAAAACAATACGTTTAGAAAGTATTCTGAAGTATAGCTTGAAGTTAATTTAAGTCAAAAGGTTTTCAAAGAATTAGGGGGTTTAGAAAATGAAATAGAAAAATATTAAATGCTATTAAAAGATGAAATTACAAATAATTATCAATGAACTTTCAATGAAGAGATCGGAGACAATTGGTAGAAATTAGTCAGACTGGTAACTCAAATTTTCTTTACGATCTTAAATGACCCAAAAGCAAATTGCCCTGCTGATAAGAAAAATAATATACGTGTTGAAATCAAGCAGATCAAACTATACAAGTTAATTAAATATGTACTCACTTTAATGAACTCGACTTTAAAACTGCTGATTGACCTGCATTAATAGTTTGTAGATGAACGAAGACAACTGGAGCAAATATTGAGTTGTAAATTGAATGAACATACATTTGCAGGTCGTCCAGGAGAAGAAATTGCAAAGAAAAATGGGAATTATTTCGGTTGGAGTAGGATATTGGAATTTATAGGAAATGCGTTACTATTACAAAATTGTAACATGTATTATAACAGTAATGATAAAATAGTTTAGATATAATCACATGAACTCCTCAATGCAAATAGTTGACCACTTAAAGTTATTGATCGATAACCTCACAGTAATCTAACCAATTTAGTAGAGTTATGAGAAGCATCAAATCTCTTTACTTCAAGTGGTGTGGACAAGCGTGGAAATGTTTAAATGTATTGTCATTGTAGATGTACTATGGCAAAATATTGTTAAAATCGCAGCGCATGAATATTATCTGGAAGTAGTGCGACGTACCGACGTTACCAATTTTCTTTAATTACAAGAAGGGATGATGACTTGTGAGTGAAAACAATGCCTTATACTATTTACAGTGGACTAATATTAAGCTATAATTTGATATCTAATTAAATAAATGCATTAAAATTGTGATGTGAAAATGACACAAGTATAATTAAGGTTTCTAGAATTATCTCGAACTTTTGCAAGAACTTTCTCATAGACATTTGAATCCGGATGCCAGATTCAATAAAATATAGTGTTCTCCTTACTCCTGTGATTCAACGTAGATACTATTTAATAGGTTCAGACGGACTTTGAAAGTACTGCGAAAATACATTATTCACGTAACGAATTAGAAGTAACAATGTTTATTTTGTATTCATCTCAACACATCATAACAGAAAAATAACAACAATGTTAACAAAACAATAACAATTGGACGCCATAGCGTTGGTCACTTTTGTGAATTCTTGCCTCCGACGTGACTAGACATTTTCAATGCAGCCGGTTCAAAAAACACAGGTTACTAAGATAGTGGAGAAAAGAAAAAACAAAAAACAAAATATTTATAAATCTCAAGATAACGTTACAGATTGAATGGTTCGAAATATTAATCGAGTACGGATTTAATATTTGGCTAACTTTTAAATGTACTCGTAGAGATTTAATAAACTTAGAACTTAAAATAGTTATCAATGATGAGTTTTTAAAAAATAATCACAAATATAATAGCTATTTTCGTATCTTTAGGAAAATTTGTATGAAGCGGGCATGTCTCAGTCACAACCATAATGAAAACCAATACGGTAATGATGGAGTTGATGATAATCTGAACAGTAGAAGACATGAAGCGGAAACAGTGCCTTCTCGACCGCGCTCGGGGCAATAGAATCGGAGACGAATCAGACCAAGTGCGCTCCACATCAATCGTCGCAGGTCTTAACCAATGGCTTAAGCGACACGCTTGCACCCAGACATCCAACACTCCCAGTGATATAGTCGTGGAAGTTGCTCTCCAACACCCACATGAGCCGCTTGTAACCGGGGACGACGTGCGTAGACAAACGGCACTCACCGCCGCTCTGGACCAACAAGAAGTTCTGGGGCTTAAAGCACGTGAGTGTGTTCCACATGTAGATGTCGCTGTCACCTTTCTTGCGGAAGAAGATGGCGGCGCCGGAGTCTGTTCCCAGAAGCACGAGTTGGGCAGGTTTAGGGCCAACGTCGACGACGGTTCCGCGGGCGCAGCCACGTCGGAGATGTTCAGTGCGGATGGAGAAGAGACGGTAGCTGGACAGGTAGGTGAAGTAGAGGACCGTGCTGCCGCACGACTTGCGGACGAGGGCGAGGTACAGGACGTCGCGACGACTACATCCAGCTGTCACAGCCTGGAAGACAATACATATATTTATTTATTACATATTACTCTATACAATACATAATACTAACAACGTGGAACCTTAACTTAAATCATATTTGCTCGTATTTTCAACAAATCCAGTATATGGACATTGTCATACTTTATTTGTCTTTGTTTTATACTTCAACGATTCTTCTGTCATATCCCACGCAAGGAGACTGTGCCTTTTTCTACCACGGGAAGATCGGAGCAAATGTGTTATCTATATAAAAATCGTCATCTTCCATTCTTAAGTATATTTCTTATTTCGCATATAGATAGTGAGGTATTAACATAGACGTTCTCTATGAACCACTCCAACTTACAGGCACGTACCTTATTACCCAGGAGGCACGTGACTCGGGCGGCCCTGATTCCTCCCGGAGATTTAATTAAGTTGAAATGAAAGTACTTAATCTGTGTAAATATTGTTAATTTGGCATTTTAATTAATTAATTAAATTGATTCAAAGATTTAATACCCAAAATATTTTGAGGACAAATAACTGTAAATGTAAATTTTTGACGACCCGCTCCTGCCCTTTCCGGGATATATCGTATTAAGTAAATTCCGTGATATGACCCTGCTGATATTCTGTGTAAATGTCTCTGTTATCAAATTCAGAACAATCTCATTGAGCACTGAAGACAATATGTTTTATGAAGTGTATCAGTTATGATACTTCGCACATATTCATCGGAATTTTTTATCACAGAAGCATATCTCAACAAATGTTGCTGAAGTACTGAACAGTATTTTTTCGCTTATTTGTCTTGAAATAATTAATTTGCATTCATCGGTCCAGAGTATTGACTGATTTACCCATAATTTCCTAATTTCACCTATTTTACCGGTTCTTAATTAGACGACCTTAAATAAGCTTGAATAAATTTGGTTGGATTCCCCTCATTCCATTACTATCCACAGGTGCTATAAACATTGTCAAGATCACCCACAAGTCTGGAGTTAATTGAAGGACTGGAAGCTGATCAAGGACAATCTCATATTTTATAAAACCAAGCAGCAATGAATGCGTCACTTACCTGAGGCAATACTACTCTGTAGCCCTTGTTGAGGGTGATATCCCAGACCAAGATGGCTCGGGAGGCTGCGTCACTGATGTAGATGTAAGGTCTGCCTTGGAGATCGTAATCAGCCACCAAGTACTGCAGGCGACTGTTAGGTGTAACCAGTGATGACAAGTCAATAACCTTCACCACGCGCTGGGTCTTCACGTTGATTGCCACCACCTGTACACATCGTTCTTGTTATCAAATGCTCTCCATTTACATGTATAGCACCTTCAGTGGCTAAGGGCTTAGCGTGATCACTCACCATTAAATCACTCCGCGTGCAATTCCCGCTGGGGCCAGAAAAAAATTTGTAGCTTTTCACATTAATGTCCCTGTTCATATAGCTGTGTCTACTGAACCCTCCTTCCATCCACATCCTACTTCTCCACTCTAACTACAACTAACTACTCCTACTAACCCTTCCACGAGGCCCAAGTTGTTGGTAAATCCAGCTAACCGGCCCACCTTCTAACAATCCTACCACCCTCCTCCTACCTCTTATCGCTCCATGTTGATAAGCTTCAATAGCACGCTACATTTCCCATTTACAAATACTACAATACAAGAATAACTTACATGAAACATTTCATAAATTTAAATTTTCTTTGTATATAATGTGACGTGTGTCTTACCGACTGGATTTCGGATGTCTGAAAGATTGACAGTGATTACTTTCAATAATTTTACGTTATGTTAACATGTTCTTACATCTCCTCTTATTTAACTATATGGATGGAATCAGATGGTACTTACCATAAGCTATGCAAGTCGGTTTGTTGTTTGTTATAAAAACTCTTTTTATATTACCCTTCTTATCCCCCACATCAGTATCACCAAGAAAAAAAACACATCTTAACTGCTTAAAATCTATCAATTATTTGCTCTAATACCTTGAAACTGTTGCAACAAACGTACATGAGACACAAGACTGCAATGCTTGAGACGGACATTACAATTTTCTTCTAATTCCTTTCTTATTCTGCAAGTTTTCTTCCCGTTTAAATAGACCTTCAACGCTCAGAAGAGTTTTCGATAGCTAATAAATCTTATTGTATTAGTTTTGTAATTGTTATGAGAAATCTATACGGATGAAGATTCGTGTTGTTTGATTGAGTCATTCAAAAGGCAATTACCTTAGGTGGACATCTGCGGATGGGTGTATTTTCGAGAGTGTTGACAATGCCTACATCTAACACCCACAAGATGTCGTTGCCGTCGAGGAAGATGTCTACGACCGACTGCAGCGCTTCGCAGTTACCTTCTTCTTGGATGCTCCAGCAGGGGTAGGGTTCCAATACCGCCTGAAACGAAACATAAACTCTCATCAAAACGGTATCTCTCTTTGTAAATGAAAAAACGGAAATTTGTCGATGGTACGATATTATTATGTTATATATTTATTATGACACTACTCGACTTCGTTTTAGTGAACTGAAAGTGGATCGACTACATTTAAATCAAATTTATTTCTCATGTACAGTGTACAGTGAATGTCGCTTAATTACTGAGTTAAAATGATACTTTAAAATTTTTCGTTGTTTTATTTTTATTTTAAAAATCGTTCTTATTAGATTGAGGCAGTGTATTAATCATAATTTATTTCAAATTTTTTATTTATGAAGTATAAAAGTTGTTTGTTAGAAATTGTAGATTTAAAGATGTTGTAAAACACTATAACAACAATAATATCTCTCTTCATGCACAGTTTTCTATCACGAACATAAAACATTGTTCAAGTTTAGAAAGTTTAAAATAAATGAGTGTCTCAGGAGTTCAATTTCCATTTTTCTTTCTGACACTTGATGTGGTATTTCGTGCTTTCCCTGAAAAACACAGACGAAAAATTACTTCTATTTTTTTCTGATCTAAACGGTCATACACCAAGTTTAGTGTTGTATTGATATAGCTTTGAGATCATACCACATCTGGATTAGATGAGATTGGTTATGTTAATGCTGTTTGTTATTCCGTCGAGGAGAGACCGGATGAAGTATTTTACCGCGATGGAAGTAAGAGATTAGCAAAGGATTATTAATTAGAATTCAACGTGTTGATTAGACACGGAAGGTCTCAGAATGTAGAAGTATAAGGTAAAATAAAAAAATTGATTCTGCTCAAGGTTAAACGTATGTTGTATATATTTTTCTAAAGACTTTCAAGAATGTTAAATATTGTGGGTCAAATTACGAAGAACAAATTAAGTGATCAAAGTATCTTTTGAAAATTAATGAACCATTGATTCTGACGATTTAAACGATATTGCTTTCATCATTTATCGCCTCTGGAAACTAAAGGGTGGAGGAAATATAGATAGAATGAGAAACGCGAAGGAACACGAGAGATCAAAGAATGGAAGAGATCAATTGAAAAATATCTTACCTGGCAATCCTTGCTCTTGAGGCTCAATCTTCCGAGAGTAAAAGGAACTCCGGGCCTATACCTAGGCATCGCTACGAACACTTCATCTCGATAGATCTGGACGCGAGTGGCGATCACATTCTTGGGAATGTACCTTCCAGAGGTTTCAAAGATGTTTTGGGTGGATTTGCACGGCCATGCGAGGGACTGTCCACTAAGCAAGAACGTGAGGTCTTGTTCCAGCGTCCGGTCACAGGTTGCGCTCGCCGCCGCGATCAATCCCAACGCTATCAGTGCTCCTAACGGAGACATGTTAGATGATTCTGAAACAAAAGGACACGCTGATCAGGATTTCCTTTCGATAACTATCAGTCAGGTGAAAATGGTGACGAGCCTGGAAACGAACCCGGGACTCCTGCATTGATCGCAGGGGTGTTAACCACTACTCCGCCCTTTCACCTTCCACAATTGTACACCATTTCCATCCAGATCAGTACGATCTTTATCGTACACAATATATAGCAAAATCATACAAAAATGTAAATTTGGAAAGTACCTATGATATTTTCATACACTACAAAATATTCGATCAATCAAAGTTTTTGCTGACTAATTGAAAACGATTCCCTGATCAATTATAATTCTCTAATAATATGAATTCAAGACATGCCGTAATTTATTGGAAAGGAAAATTGCAATGAATTTTCGGGTCTGTCAAAAATAAACATGAGTGGAAGTTAAAAGCACAATACACAAAATATCTTCGAAACAGTTGCTTTGAATTCTTAGAATATCCGTGTAAAATTAATAATTACATGAAGCGACATTTATGTAAAATTGTACATGTAACCCCGAAAATGACAGCTATTTACCTGGGATCAATAATACTATGTACGCTCATGATGTAATCAAGATAAATAAATAAATTATGACTTACAACCATTTGTAGACGAAAATATAATTATATTTTATTATGTTATTTAGGAACACCTAAATAACGCAATAAAATATTTTCGTCGTTCATAAAAGGTCGTCAATCATAATTTATATATTTAGCTGAGATTATCATCACATCTTCATTTTAAAAATTCCTGTATGATTAGGAATCGCAATTTTTCTTATCAAATTTTACGAGAGCACATTTGAATGCTATTTGATTTTCGTCTCGTTCTTTTATGTTTAACCTCGTGGTGCGTGCGCAACGCGGATCTTTGCCACAAAAAAGGGCTAAAAGTTCGAACTCACTCTTGAATGTGTTATGTGTGGTACTCACCTGTGAATGTGTGTGAAGACGCTGGTCGACCTGGCGGTGGCCGAGTGTGAGTCGGATGCGCTTCCCCGTCATTTTATAGTACACGCGTGTTTGCATTCCCGCGTGGACACGCGACACAGTGGCTCCCACGTCGCCTACGACCGCCAAGAGGTGCGCTGCGTCGACTTCGCTTAAACAAAGAGGATGAAGATGGCGGTGGCCTTGCGATCTTTCTTCAATCAATATTATTTTTGGATTAGTGATATAATCCTATAATAGAAGCATTACTTACCGTGCGCATTCGATGCAAATCTCTTGGAATACTAACTTTTCTGCTGCGAATTTTCTATCTCTCTTCTTCGTTCTTTTCTTCTCTTTTTTTCTTCTTCTTCCTGTGCGTATTCTTGTTTTTCTCCTTCAATGTTGTCAATGAAATATAAACTAGAATAATGTATTCTTAGCTCTTTATTAATTAGACGTTTCGAATCTCTGGACTCCTTCATATCGAAACACGGTTAACGAATTGTGATAATTGTGTCTCGGCATGAAGAGGTACAGTGATTGATAACTAATTAGAGAAAATAATATATTCATCCTGGCCCGGGTTTTTCTCTTACAGTAGAAGCGGATTTCTTAAACAGGTTCTCTACGCTTTTGTCGAGGGGCGCGTTTATTAAAACAAGAAATCGTGAATCTAGTGTTATTTCAATTCTTATGATTTATAAACACTATACTCAGAATAATCTATAGTTCAATAGTAAATCGTACAAGTAAAATAAATTTTGTGTGTTAAATTACAAACGTTTATATTCTATTAGTATTATAACTCGTAGCTAATTTTTTATATTATCTAGGAATTTTTCGATCTGCCTCTGCCTTAGGGCCCTTGATGGGATGGTCCCTTGCTTGCTTCCGGAGAGTAATTTAGTTTATTGTCCTCCACGTGGTCATACGCAGTTTGTACTGCTTTTTTGACAATAAATTTATTTATTCATTTATAATACACTGGTACAATAGTGGGATAAAGTATTTGTTTATATGAAATTGTAAGTAGTAGTAGAAGGATATATCAATGCATTATAATAATTTGTTGAATATCAAGTATTCAGTCATTAATTTTCGCGAAATCTAGATTACAGATATCTGTTTCCTCCATAAATGTTGAAAATACTTAACCACTGAATCACAGGAGAAGAATGAGTTATTTTTCTTCCCAATGTAAAAGAAATTAATAAATAAAATATTGAAACGTTCGAAAGCTGTTCTCACTCGAATTAAATAATGATTCCAGGCTGTTAATTACAAATTATTCTTCGAATTGTATTTCTAATTATTTTTTATGACTTTCATAATCTTCGCATTAAGTTTTCCCTGAATGAATATGGAAACATTTTAAGCTTTGCGCGTTGTTGTACTCGTTGACGTCATCACCTAGAGCGTTGTAAATGCTTCAAACAACGCTGTTATTCTTTATAAGGATTCAAACTTTTTCAGATTTTCTCTCAAACATTTTCTTGGCCCATTATGCTATTAGCCAATAGGAACACTGTGATTTCAATTAACAGTTTATAAACACCAATATTATCAGTTCAAGAGCACAATATTTCAACTACTAATTGAAGTAATCTTTTGGACAATAGAGTTTACAAGAATGATATTAGTAACTGTAAATACAGTAAACCATACAATACTTGATTCCTAGTTTGTGTAACGCAGTGGGCGGAATGCGCGGTAGTTCCATGAATTCACTCTTACAAATGCGTTCCTTATTGGTGGTTCAAGAGTATATATTAACGTATAACTTTCGGAAGAACACTTCACTTTCTGGTAAAATAGGACCAGTAAGAACTAATATGTGGTACGGCGAGGAATAACACGCATTTGATGGTCGAGAGAAAAGGTAATAACTGATCATTGTTATTGCTCACTATTTTTTTCTAACTCACAATTTATTACTATGAGGAGCCGTCGTCCCACTCTGCTGTGATGTACTTCAGTATTTATTTCAATTTGTTGTCAATAATTTGCTGAGTTGGTTTGCAAATTTGGTTTTATTGTTCATATTTAGTTTCATGTGAGTATGATTTTATATTATATTTTGTACTAGATTATGCTTGATATTCCGATCAGAAGATTTTATATCAAAGCTATAATGACTTGATCATGATGTCTCTTTAATTGAATATTTGTTCTTTCTATAAAATATCTCTCTTGTTTAAGAAAATATTCACACTTCTGTATTTACTTTTTTTTCAACACAATAGTCATCAGTATCCTAGAAATTTTTTTCTTGGATTTGTCACAACACACATTGAAATCAAAATTGAAGGGTGATATTCTCGACTCTGATAACAAAGTCGTTTCTAATTACAAACCGTTCATATTATCCTTAAAGTAAAATATAATTAAAATTTTACACAACATATACCAATTCAATGAGACGATTAATGCCAAAAACAGAATGATAAAAAAGGTTCTAGAAACATACGTTTCTCTGAGTGAGTGTGAAACTATACCTTAACCTTTTCACATAGAATACAATATGAGTTAGAATGGAATTCGATATGACATGATGATTTTCCAAGTTATTGGAGGACATAAATGCTGACCATTTTTATATCATTTTTATGTATTAGATGACTTATGATCGCGCGTAATTCATCGTATTGGACCTGCTCTTCGACTCGCATCCTTTAAGATAATTTACGAAGTAGAGATTGTAAGGTACCAAACTGACTTCTATTTGCAGTACATGCAGGAAAACCAAGATGAAAACTTCATTCCGTCCGGTCACGCGAGTGATCATACATGCTGCTCAGCAGTATTGGGAGGGATATGGAACGGCACTTTCCTTTTTGTCTCATAACTTTCTTTCCCAGAACACGAGTTAGCTAAAACATAACCCATAACAAGATAGATAATAAATATTATTTGTTTGTTATGTTGGAGATTTTCTTTGTTATGTGAAGAATAAAACGAGGGGGGAATAAAACTTGAACAATAATCTGCACTTCATGCGGAACCCTGACACACAACCAACGGAGTGAGACATCACATCATTCCTATCTATAATTTCCTGTTACGCCAACAAAATATTTTAAATAAATGACGTGTGCAAGCAATCACATAGCATTTTTTCATAGCTTGTGTGTACTTGATAGTCATGAAAATCGAAAATATTTCTTTTTTAGTTATAAAAAGGATATTTTCACATCCCCTTAGAAGTGTAGAGTTGGCTTTACACAAAGTCTTTGCGTATAACTTTTTTATCTCTATTTCTTACACAATAATACT
The DNA here is from genome assembly GCA_002313205.1 of Laupala kohalensis. Classification (NCBI taxonomy): domain Eukaryota; kingdom Metazoa; phylum Arthropoda; class Insecta; order Orthoptera; family Trigonidiidae; genus Laupala; species Laupala kohalensis. Next base: position 997,256 of record NNCF01126833.1, on the reverse strand, counting down.
TGCAACAAAAACGTACATACTTCTTCCGTCAATTGAAGATTCGGTACTAGTCATGAAGTATCTTGTGACGCTACAGTAGTCTAATTATGGAACTGATAAACTGTTTAGAAACATGGAAAATTGTGCATTGCTTCTCCAAGATACGGTCATCTCGTGGATAAGAATAATCAATAATAAGTTGAAAGTTTTGAAGTTCAAATAATTCCAATTTTATTTCTTTCTAAATCGATGATAATTGTATTTTAAGGACAAATAATATACTTACCTCTGGTTTGCAATTATTTTCCGATATAACACTCTCAATAAACATTAACGTTGCGGCCATGTTGATGAGTATGACTGTTTGGCACAAACTATAAGCAAGAAGAAAACAATATTCAGGGACCTAAAATAGAACTATGATGAATTTAAAAAGCATTTTTATTTGTATTTTTTTTCAGTATCTCTTTCGAGTATCTCATTTCGAGCATGGTAACGTGGACTGACATGGATGGTACGTGAGGATAGTTTCCAAAGAGGACTAGAGCGTTTGCCAAATCGTTTCCCGATTAGCGACTAGCTCAGTTCCAATATCCAATCCTCTCTCTACCCCAAAAGAGCAATAAATAGCAGGTCGGTGTATCATGAGAATAACTTATGGGCATCTAGATAGCCTTTAATAAGTCCTATGTTGTTCGCTATGTGATACAAACCTCTTTATATTGTCTTGATATCGTTCTCAATTAACCACACACCTCTCAAATTTATTCATTTTGAAGTATTGTGAAGTTTGCAGTGACGTAGATGTTGGTAAATATTAACTAATGTATTTTAGAAAAAATTCACGGTTTTATCAAATTCCAATGGCATTATGCTCCAACGTAACATGGCATTACCACACGCTAGAACAATACAACCAGTTAGTGGTTAATCAGTTTTACGGAACTTAAATAATATAGTTTTTAATAAAAAATACTTTATGAATAAGTTATAAATTTTTAAAATGTAATTTTAAATGAAATAATTAGAATTAAACCACTTCAGTTGCAAAAGTGAATACTGATACTGGATACCATGAATCCAGGATAATACGCAAATACTAGAATTCCAACCGTAACAAAAAGGGAGGAAAAGTATAAAGAAACGTTCGAAAGTGTAATTCAAACTGATGAAGTACTTTTTGAATAGTCTAAATATGAAACTTGTTTTGTCGAAATTCCATAAATTTATCTAATGATACTACAATCCAAACTCACACATATTATCGAGTATGTATATTTTAATTAAATAATCGAGTATGAATATTGTTGTTTTAAATATATTTACAATTCTTGACTGTAAATGTGTTTATATCTAATGGTATCTGCCCGCAGATCAAGTTCGATATTCAGTCTTCCACCACTTCTATTGCTTTTCTCTTGATTGCATGCTATACAATATGTGCTTTCGCTTTACACCTCCCTCAGGAACTTCGTGGTAATGGGTGCCTTCTCAACGAAAACGAATGTTTCCATCCCCCAACGTAAAAATCTTGGCTTTACAAAAATCACATCCAGCCATGTTTCTCAGAAGATATAACACGGTGGTAGAATTTATATTTTAAATTTTTATGAACTATTTCCCCTTTGGCTGTACACCGTATAAATAAAATTATCACTCATGTCGAATACTCGAATCAAAAAGTCATAGTCTGTCAAACCTACCAATATTGAAACTATATACGAATATTTTAGTCGCTCAAAGGGTCACACGAAGTATGAAGTGATTATGAAGGAAACTAACAACCAGACCAGCCCTAAAGAGGGTGTACAGGTATGGGTAATGCGGATTTGGAATTTCCGGAGCGAGTCCTCAGATAAACAATGGGGTGCAACCAGAGATGTGGAAGTTTCTCAATTCGTACCTAGGGATTAGTAAACCCTTTTTCAATCTCACGGTCAAAATAGTTCCTCAATTCGAGTCTGCCCTAACAAAATAATCCTCTAAACAAATCACCTCCAACTCTTCCTCCCCCTCCTCCTTCCCTCCAAATCCTCCTTTGTCCATTTCTCTCTATTTGTTTGAAGTCCCTATTCCAACCCATTACAACTTCCCGTTGTCTTCGTCGAAATTTGCGGTAAGAATGTTTCAACTTTATCTTGTATTGTACCAAGGTTATTATAGCAAATGTGCATTTTGTTCTATTACTAACACTTTTCATATTTTTATTGTCGAATGAAACTAAGTCTTGAACTGAGAGTTATGTCAGAATTCAGAAATCTTACTGAGACAGAGAACAAGAAATACACCCGCGAAACATCAAATGAAAACAAAACTTTCCAATTACAGAGATTATGACAAGAAATTTGAGTAACATTTATTCAATTAAAAAATCATACATCTGTTGTTTGGGAGAGAATTTTATTGAATAAAATTAAGGATTTGTAATGTTTAGACTTTTCTCTATTCCACTTAAAATATTAACCACAATAGTAAACGTAAATTCTACAAGATAATCGAAAGTCGTAAAATGTAAAGAGAAATATTAAAGGAAGACTGGAACATACAAGACAGTACCAGTTTTTATAAACAGTGTTGACTTGATACGATTTGTTTGTCGATGTGTGAAAATGTCGAAAACCGAAGTCTCTAGATGTTTCATTTTCTTTATAATTTTTTTAGTATGATTTCTTCCTACATCCGTACCTACACCTGTTCAGCTCTGTCGAACTGGTGACCCGCGAGAGTATGCGGCCCGCAAAACTTTTTTTTTTACGGTCCACGAGTTATAATATATCTTAAATTAAATTTTTCATCAAACGTTGGGAGACAGAACTTTGTGTTATAAATCTATGGGGTCAGAATAAACATCTGACGAGGCATATCCAGTGAGAGAAAATATAATTTTTTTCAGAATTATTCCCTTATTCATTGAAATAAGAAAGCACTGTATTGTAATATTAATTATTTAAAATACTTTTTTTAATATAACGAAATATACTATAATTTTTCCAGCTTGATATAATAAAAATTTATTGATGAGAATCAAAATATTGAATTTACGAATAAATATTTATGACACATTAGTTTTATTTGTCGGGCAAATTATCGTAGAAACCCATCTCGTGACAATCCGATTGATAGAAAGTGTATAGAAAATGGCCTGCGGGTTAAAAAGAAGTTGAGACAGCGTTGATCTAGTAAATTTCGATTAACGATCTATATTATTTCGACCAACTTAAACTATGCTTTCCATCTCCTGACAAACCGTTAGTTAATGATCTCGTATTTATGTGTTCGTTTCATCAAGAACACATGTTAAAATTGTTTCTAGTTTCCGTATCGTAATATATTGGCGGAGTAGATCAAGATACAACAGTTTTCGATGTTTCACGATAATGTAAAATGTTTGATATTATTTTCTCGTAACGAGACAAAATACATAAATAGAAAATAAATTTTAAGAAACTTTTCGAGCAGCATATGTAATTAAAATCTTCCCAATGTATTCAAAGTCAAATCTCAAGTTTGGTTTCTATACATCAATTTGTTCGTAAGTTATCGGGGGAACAAAATTTTTAACATACATACACACACACACACACACTACATTGGACATCATCGCCAAAATTTGATAATAGGTTCTCCTGGAGCCAATTCGCAAAGATCCGAAGAGATCATAAAAGTTTTTTTCCGACCGATTACAGTACTTCCCTGACACATTCTGTGTAATTGGAAAGTAAAGAGTCAGGGAAATGTAATGGCGTGTGTTTGGAATGATTTTCGAATATCTTGCACCACATTCTTATTTAACAAAACTAAACAAAACTGTAATACATAAATTAAATGTGATATAACGTGCTCTCAGTAGAACTACTTTTTGAATTGTATGAACGAATTCAAGAAATATATGATAAAGTACATTATGTATTATATAAAAGTGTTTCTTAATGTCGAAGGAAACAAGAACTTTTTCAACTTATAGAATTGTATGTAATGTTATATATTTAACCATAAAGACTCATGGATTTATCACCGTGGATTTCGTTAATGATTTCTTGGTTAGTATGTTTTTTGCCAGGGTTCTCCGATCTACATGCTCAGTTTTCTACCTGTTCTTAAATTGAATACTAAAAATATTTGAAATATAGTGTTCTTAAATTCTTCAATTGTAAATTTTGTGAAGTTAAAATTGGATGAAATTGATACAAGAAAAAAATACTTGTTTTTAATACTAAAAAATACTCCTTGGGAGCGTTTCATCATTCGTAATCCTGAAGGCACGCCGTTTTAAAGATAGTTTCAAACTAACTTTCGTTTTTTTTTCATTTTGAACAATATTCTTAAAATTAAGCGTTTAAAATATTTTAACAATTGGACTTTAATTAAATCTTCCTATTTTTTTACTCTAGTTTTGATTTGTTGGTTTGTATCGACAAATCTATTTACGTTAACAGAGATTACTCCGCAGCCAGATCTCAAGAAAAGAAGTCAGAGTGTAGCAGTCAGAATAACTATATGTGGTAATTAATTCAAGAAATTCATTTTCAAGATAATTATCACAAATAAAATAATGTTTTCCTTTTAAAGTTCCATCTTTTATATAAAAAAAGAAAAATGGATGATAATTACTTTATAAAAAATAGAAGAAATTTTTTTCCAGGAAATCGCTATGGCTGGTGCTGTATAAAGTGTAAAAGAATAATTATTTAACAGGCAGAGTTATTTACCAAACGATAACGTTTTTCATTTGCAACATAATTACGCTTACAAAATAACTCGTTTAATTCAACATGTCCTGCGTGTGAGTTCCTGTCAGTAAGTTTGTCGAAGCCATGTTTTGGAACTGGGAAGGCAGATGTACAAAGAGAAATGTGAGAGCTAACAAATTTCATTGATAATACGTAATTTGGTTAACATGAGGGAAAGCTATTCCGTTAAATGAAATCGTTAAGCTAACGGAACCGTAAATAATTGCAAAATAGTCCTTAATTATATGTGACTTTATAGTTTTCTTAGCGATTGAATTATTTGTTTGAGGTTTGTGAAATAATACAGACATTCAATAATATTTGAATGAAATCTTCGTGTTCACTCCCAATACCTTACATATTTTATCATTATTTTATCCCTAAGAACTAGTTACATTTTGGTCACAAAATCACTGTCTTATTCGTTTGTTTTGTGATTACACCTTTATGTGATACATCCTTATATATGTAAAGGAGTTGTGCGGATTTATATTAGACGTTTTATATTAATGCATTTTTATGTACTGAACAATGCTAAAAAATACTTTTATTAACATGAAAAACTTATTGTCTGCAAATATATTTTGATAATTTTTAAACTTAAAAATACATCACTCTTATACTGTATTTTATAGAAACAGAATTATTCTCCACAAACCAATACTCTATAGAAATTTATTCTTCAAGAAGTATCTTCATACCATCATCTAGAATTCAACTGACTGCTTTCCCTTTTTCCTTCCAATAAACTTCGTAAAAAGTCGACATAACTCACACGACCAAACAAAAACTTGTTTATCAGCCAACCTCAACCAACACCACAATTCCTCTATTTAACGTGTTCATAACAAAACTTCGTTAGTATAATAGCTGTTTGAGCGCAACTGTTTCGCTCCTTCGAGGTCGTTCTCTGCTGAGTCGGCAGAGAAGCGTCATGCTTCCTGAAGCCTTGTCTCGACCCACGACATAACGTTTCGCTCTGCCTCAGTGTTTTGTTATTAATGGACGAGTGCGGTGCAGCGGAAATGTCAATATCTTCAACATACCTGCGTTGTCTTATGAAGCGCTTCCGCGTTCTGACATTCCATTTCTTTCTTCAGTTGAGATTTTCTCGTCTTAAGAGCATATTCCTCGTATGGTTATTAAAGGATTTAATATCAAGTTTTGATCTCAACAGAGCAATATTGTTTTCAAGAGAGTTAATATTTACTAATTCTTCTCAAAACTTTGCATAGATTTCGAAATAAACGTGTTACATCGCATGTAACATGTTTACTGAGGAACCTCGCAAAGAGAGAGGTCTTTTGGGAGACTAGAGAGAGAGAGGGTAAATCCAATGACAACTTTTTTTACTTGAATAAGTAATGTATACTCATTTGAAAATATTTACTAGAATTATCACATAAAGGTACAAAATAAACAATAATAATATTTATTTCATTCATATACGGTGATTAATATATTTTGTGAATGATCGTAAAATTTTATTCAAATTACTTGGTTTTCATAAAATAAACCACATTAGTTTCGAAATATAAGAAATAATATTATAAATCTATCCATGAAAACTGTAACTTATACCGAATACACTATAACATACATGTGATACGAATTTTACGAAATCAATGAGACGGAGATATTTCAGAACTGGAGGACTTAGTTACGCATTATAAAAATAATACATTAGTCATTGTACACTGATATCATTAAGCGAATTGTACATAGACTATTATTCTTGTGAATACAATCTAAAATATTGTTTTCCATGGAAATTTTTCATAAATATTTCAGTGTTGGACATTAAAATTATTTGGTCAGAAGGAATATCTTAAAAATTTATGCACTACATTTTCTTAACAAACGATATTCATTTCAGACATTCTGCATTTACACTTTTAATATTGAGCAAAGTTGAATCAAGAATTTTCAATTCGTGACACTAAACAAATGCCAAATTCAGAAATAAATGTAAAGTAATACAATAACTTATCAAGGAAACCGGAATCACAATTAAAGGGACCAAACAATTATTTCCCTGATAATTAGACGGAAATAGTTACCTCAGAACGATTGTACTCACAGATCGTTGTACAGGTTTTAAAACTCGCGTACAGGTGTTCGCGATAGTAGCATACCTGCGCCGGATCGGGAGTTGTTTTAGAGCACTGGTACCCAAAGTTGTCTATATCGACCCCCAGGGCTCCATGTCTACGAATAACAAAGTTGCGGGTCCATGAGATGTTAATAGGGGTCCACGATAGTGGATCTCATTTAAGCAGGTCGCGATCTTAATTTTGACTTTCCATGAATGGAGTAATCGATATACAGTGTATGTATGTTATGTGTATGTCATATCCTGTATTGTCCTGTCGTCTGTTACTTATCCTGTATTATGGAATATCGCGAGAAAGTTTTTAATTGCTTTTCTATCTTCATACCTGGTGGAAAGGGGTTTCAGTGTGGTTGCCAATCTCCTAAAAAAGAAGAAACAGACTGGACATCATTGACCGAGGGGATTTAAGATAAATCCTAACTAAATTCATGCCAAATGTTGAAAATTTGTTATTAAATCATCTCGTTCATCCCTCCAATTAAAAGCATTTATTTTTTGCTTAGTTATTTTATGTAATAGATACTAAATTTTAGTTGGTATTAATCTGAATTCAATTAATAAATGTATATAAAGTAACTTGTTTTTTTCTGTTTTACACACTACAGTTAGAAATTTTTATCTTTCAAACTGAATATCACTATAACAGCTGTCAAAAACACATTTGAAGTTGATGAATTTGCAAACATTCAATATTAGAGAAGCAGGGGGTCTACTTAAAAACGAAAAACATGGCAAGTGGTCCACGAAACAAAAATGCTTGAGGACCTCTATTTTAGAGGCTACCATATTCAAGCAGAATACATACGTATAAATGATGGATAAAGCTAGGTAGGAATTCGAAATAAAAATTCCTGCACAACAAAATCACAATTGGCATTTCAAAAACTCTCCATTTTTTAAAATATTTGACACTAACAACAGTTTCAGCAGAACACCTCCCCAAATTTTAATTAATTAGCACAAACAATTGTTTCAAGAGAACATCATAAATTTGGATACAATTGTATTTTAAAAAATCACCATTACATGCCACACTAAACAAGTAATCAATAATGATTCATAACATTTCATAATCAATTATGCAGTTTAATCAGTTTTTTTCGTCTCCTGTTAAATCATGTTTCTGGCACTCAGAACGTTTTTCATTTACATTCCTCAATTACTGATACTTTTTTTTTTTTGTGGGGCATTAGGGCTCGTCAACAGCGAGGTCATTAGAGCCCTATTACTGATACATGCCGCGGTTCTTGCAAAACCACTATATCAACGGACAGCTATAGAGTAGAGGTAAATAAAAAAATGTCAAAAAGCAGTTGCAAACTGCGTATGATCAGGTGGGGGATAATAAACTACTGATACTGCTGAGGAAGGGCACGAATTTGATCCTTCATTCGATCGAGCTGCAAACATCAACCTCCCACTGCAGGCCAATGCCGGGTTGATACTCAACGATCCGCGGTAACCCAACATGTCCCCTTCCCAATACCTCAACCCAAATCGTGTGGTTTAGTTGAAGAGCAAACCTGATAGCCGCAAACTCGACATACCATAAATGAAGACATGAAATAAATAAATGAACTTGAGAATACGCTTAGTCGGTTCCATTCTCTCAAAACGGGGATATGTGGTGCCCAACTTCTAATTGAAGAAAGTTTTAGACTTGTATACAAAACAGGGTAAATATAATAAATTTATTGTCATAAAAACAGTACAAACTGCTTATGACCACGTGGAGGACAATAAACTAATTTACTCTCCGGAAGAGAGCAAGGGCCATCCCATCAATTCCGATCAAAGGCTCTAAGGCAGAGGCGGATTCAAAAATTTCAG
>NNCF01126833.1:952270-983219 GCA_002313205.1 Laupala kohalensis | reverse complement strand
GTTCTACAGCAATGGCGTGATAAAGTACAAGACAGATTTAACTTTTATTAAAATCAATAAATTCTTTAACATTGTAGAAGCACTGGTGCAGGAGGTAGTTTTTAACCGGGGCTTTGAAGAGATTCAGTTTTATAATATCTTTTATATTCTTGGGCAGGGAATTATATAGAACGATTCCTGAATGACATGGTCCTTTTTGACAAAGAGTGGTTGACCCTCTAGGACGATGAATATTACTACTATTGCTAGTATTGTGTTCGTGAACGAGACTGTTTCGTATAAAGCAAGGGTGGCACTTCAGTAATTCGGTCTTAACAAACACGTCCGTTTCATAATTATAAATGCAGGGAAGTGTTAAGATATTTAATTCCTTGAATAAAGGTTTACAAGAGTTTCGGGGGTGAGATTTACAAATTAACCGAAGTAAGTTTCTTTTTTGGAGAATAAGCGAATCATTAATGCTTTGATCATTTGAAATTCAATGAATGCTCGCTAACCCACTAATCAAGTTTTGGGTCATGTTCACTGTTGCCTGTCAACATCTAATGTCTGTCATTTCAGTTCTCTTGACATGGGATTATTTTTTTCCATTGTTGTAGATATCACCGAGTTTAGGATATATCTATTTTTGTTTCTCTAAGTTATATTACGAACTAGGTATAACTAATTGACAATTTTATCAATCATTCCCTTTTTCTGGATTTAGGTGTTCGTGTATTGTAAGTAAGAGAGAAATGTGCAAAAAACCGATGTAATAAGTGGCTTATTTTTGTCGTTGGAAGCAGCGATATAAATTGGCGACAATATGTCGTAGATGGGGCGGCGAAACAGTGGCTGGGGGAGAAAGATCGATGCTGGAATAGCTCCAATTTTTTTAGTTATCTGTATTTTGAAAGAATGACAGATATCATTATTTATTAAATAAAGTACCTGTAAAAACTTAGCGTAGAATGAATGATAATTTTTAATTTTTACCGCGACTTCTTATTACTATTTTAAACGTGTGGTATTTCATTTCAACAGCAATTTTCAAGGTGTAATTCTCTATCATTTATTGAGTTTTTCAATATTACTTGTGTTGTTAACGTCTGTCACTATTATTTTTAAATTATAAAAATTTTCGACCTTTTTCATACTTAAATTTTGTTTCACTCATTACGCTTCGTTACCAGTTTGGAAATCGCTAGTCAGACGAAACGACCTGAGTGAAATAAAATTTAAGTTAAAAAGTCAGAAAAGTTGATAATTTTTCAAAACTAAATTTTCGAAAAGAATCTCAACCAATAATGATCATATTTCATTGTGACAGGATTATCACGTTGTGTCAATATTTCACCATCTAGATAGGACGTCCATGAGCAATTCTTCCGTATCTTCATAACCACTTTTGTTTTATCAAATCTTTCCTTCTCCATCCCTTCCCGCATTTCCTCCTTTCTTTCTCTTTCTTTCTTTCTTTCTTTCTTTCTTTCTTTTCTTTTCTTTTCTTTCTTTCTTTCCTATTCAGATCAATATATATGATTTTTTGTGACATCTATATTTTCATTGCGACATTTCTTTTTTAAATGATATGTTCTAGATTATTCCCTATTCAATTCAATCCACAAATAGGGCTCTAATGACCTTGACGAACCCTAAAGGCCCACCAAAAATATCAATCCACAAGTACGTATAATGATATTTCTCGTAATTAACTTCTTAAATTGTATTTTAAGATTACTTGTAGGTAGGTAAATTGTATTTTATCGATGAGAGAGTGATTCTATGTGATATGTGCAGCGTCTTGCTGTTGAATATTAACATATCGGATGCCGTGTTGCAACCTTCTTAAGAAGCTGTTGACGTTCAGTAATGACGACAAGAAACGTCTGATGGACCAACCGGATAGCCTAGCATCATTACCACTCTGGTGGCGAACACCTTCAAAAATTCTTCTAAACCTTTTTGTGAAAGTATTTTTCACTCTATGATAAAAGAAATTTTTCTGAAATTTTAAGACATTCAGTGTACGGGAAATAGATGTATATCTGGGAGAGAACAGTCATTTCATAATATTATTGTCATTTCCTTGGTGTCGTTCCGAGTGACTCAAATCACATTTTTCGGATAAGATCGGAAATTCACGTTTCTTGCTAAAAATAGTTTTATCTTGCTACACAGTTGCATGTCTCACAATAGTTGCTCTCACAAACTATCATTTTTATAAATATTATAGAGGTCGTAAGATTTTCTTTATGGTGAATTCAATTTTGCAAAATAATTACTTTCATTTCTTTCATTCAGACGAAGTCAATTTTTGCAAATCGAAGAGAAATTTTCTGTTCAACACAAAATTACAGGAAATGAAAATATATTTATATTTATCAAGGAATCAGGAAACGTCTATTAACAGGAAGAAACTTTATCAATCGACCTTTCACTCAATGTTGCAATTAGAATTCATCTTTCCAATTTTCAAAAAGTGGGAGGTCGATTTTCTTTTATTCAACGAAGAGATTCAAGATTGTTCAACAATTTAATTTTTTATTTAACAACAAATTTATTCCAGCACTGATATTGAAGTGTACCGCATTTCCCCACGCCTTAACTTGCAGAAAATGACCCGGAATTATATTCCTAATTTACAGAATGTCTAACATAACTATATCCAATCCAATATTTTACTAATTCTTTTTCTTCAATAATAATAATAATACTTTGTAGTAGTAGTATTTTAATCGTGAAATGATTCATTTTCAAATTTAGTGAAAGCGACTAATGTTCTTTTTATATCGCTTAAGTGATCTTAGAATGTTTGATGGTTCATGTCAACATTTATGCCATCAATTACTCAACCTGACTTTTACCAATTTTTCCGCAGTAATCAAGAGATAACCGTGATTATTTTGCGATAGCTTCGATGCCTCTCTGCTTCCAAGGATGTTTCTTTTTTGCCTCTTCCGGACCTAAAGTAATCGCACCCGCGTCGATTTTTCTCTTGTCTGTCGATAGCTGCGCTCGCTCACCCATTTCTCAATTAAACTGTTATCAGGGGTGCACAAACATAGGTACGTGTATTGGATAGCTGACAAGAACAATAATGCAAAACGTTATCCAACATACACAATTACTCCTGTATTTTTCTACTCGCAAGTTTTATCAATACACAAGGGCGTTCCGGGGGGGGGGGGATATGTGGGATCAAACCTCCGCCCACTCCCCGGACATTAAAAAAATGTCCTTTTTGTATTTCTCCTAATATTTGTATGTGCATGCACAAGTAAACATATAAATATATTTTCAAGAATATAAGTATATTTTCTATTTTTAATACAATATATATATATATATGTATATAATACCCCCCAATACAATTCTGGGTACGCCCCTGTCGATACATTAAAGTTATTCTTTAATAAAATGAAAAAAAGAAATGTTCTTGTCAAAAAGCAAACGGCGTTTAACCACGTGGGGGATAATAAACAAAGTTACTCTCCGGAAACAAGCAAGGGACCATCTCAATTATATATAATTCCCATCAAGGACCAAGGGCAGGGACGGATTTAATATTTATAAAGAAATTATTTATTAAATACGTACTGTTATCCAAATATTATTAAAAATGAATTATATATATTTTGAGCAGTAAAAATTCGAGATTAATAAAACAAAAATCCTAACTTCATTTCTGTCCATGGAAAATCCGTCACTAACCGATATAATTTGCTCAAAACTAGACATTAATACTAGTTTCTCTCCTAAAAATTCATAAACTTGACCTCCCTTTAGCATCCCTTGGCAAGCGCCAATGGACTCATTTTGGTCGTTCACCGCCAAGCTCTTAGGATGATGAGATATGGGTGATGCAATCACCTTTCTTATGGAACGATAAGGTCCTTGCTCCTTCGTTACTTAGAGCAAATTGAAGGGAACGAACTCTCTATTATGTAATGACCTATGGAACCCGAGGCGTCCTCCCGTCTTCACATCTCAATAACGTCCGTAAAAATGGAAGAATGCAGAATAGTGGCTCTATCTCTTCATTTACCCTCTCAAGATATCCCTTTTGATTTTGAAGAAAAGGGTATAACGTTCAAACAAGTTACAAAAGCAGAGAACGTCTTTATTTTACGATTCAAAACTTCCAAGATTCAAAACTTTTGTCTCCTAGAAGCATATCAGATTTTCCCTTTAAAAAGAATTGTTTCCATAAATAAAATTTAGTTTAAGAAAGAAATAATATCATTTGATAAAAATTTATTCTCCAGGACTTCTGTCAGTTTATAATGTACAATGATGAGAATACTTGTATATGAGCGCTACCTCCCCGGCATAAACTCGCGACTAGGAGCAAATAAAATTAAATGTTTAATTCCATTGAAGCTCATATACAAGTATTTTCCTCATGCAAGTAGCTTTTATGTAATGAATGTTATCATCTTTAATGGATAATAGAATGTTTTAAAAAGTTGAAAACTTTGGTTTAAATTTTGTGATCGACAATTCAGCCTTTCTTTCGAACTAATTTTGCTATCCTAAGTTTTACCGATACATTTCAGAAAATGGTAAACGTTGCTATCTCTTTATCCTTTCTTAAGGCATCCTACCGTCCAGTTCAACAATTAAGAATAAACAAGTAAATCCATAAATTCGATTTCCCAGTCTCACAACACGTTTTCTTGGGATTCATGTGAAAATATGCGTCTTTCCTCTATTTGTGTGACGTGGTTACACACCACAAACGCGTAGTTTACTCTGCTTGGGGGTTGAGAGAAATGAAGTGATGAAAGTCACATATATCTTCCGTTCACTAATTTGGAAAAGCGACATCCTAGTTTCTATCCTATCACTCAACACCGGAAGGATTAAACGTTTTTAGAATATTTCAATTTTAGAAGATGTTTTAACAATCGCTTAACATATTAATGGTGCGTTTGCTCCCCATAGCGTACTGTTTGCATTTAAGATACGATGCTTCTACAAATATATTTTAAGTGCTCGTCGAGAGAGAAGTTGTAAAACCCATTATAAACAATATACTAGCAGACCTGTTCCTGTTGCAGACACTTAAATGATTCTGTGAGTTTGTTTGTGGATGTAGATACGTCGCGCATGAGGCTGTTTCAATTAGTTCATTTCGCTGCGTTTGCGCATTCGTGCTTGATTGTTTCACGACGTGAGTGATTTATGTTTTGGAGTTTTCATTACACTTACTAGAAGCTCCATTCAACATTTGAAAAAGAGAAGTTAGCATTTCTCTTAATAATTTCAAAAAGTCATTAAAATATTTACATGGTCATATGCACTGTTCTTTTTACAATAAATTTATTCATATATTAATTATTGTATTACAAGAGATACTTTTTAATAAATATTTCATGGAAATAAATTTGTCGAGATAGATTGAAATTATGCCATATTAAAATATAAGATAAAAGTAATAGAAATGAAATTTTCCATAAATACCATTTAGGAAACCCATTTCCTTTGTGATGTGAATGTTTTGGGATGGTTACAGCTCACTTTACATTCTTGCAAGTCTGGTCATTTTAATGTACGTCACTAACCTCCAATAGACGGTCGAGTCCAAAGCTGATGGAGCTGATCTGAGGTGAGATATGTTATTGCTGTACATTGATAAAAGTATACAGCAAGACTGTGAAATAATATAAATTAACAATGAATGAGGTTTGATGTTGATACTATTTGCCGATCGCGCGATTCACATACACAGTTGGAAAACGTGCATTAAAAAATTCATAAATATATGAGTGGAGATGGAAAAATATGAGCAGTGAAAAAGTACACTTAGAGCGAACTTATTGCTGATGATCATTTAAGTTTATTACATGGGATACGTGTTAAACAGGAAACTCTAAACTTAATGTAAATTTTAAAAAAATATTTCAGATACTGACAGTACAATCAACGATGAACCATTATTTTCAGGGTGAAAGTATACACATATTTAGAAGATAAACATGAATATTTCAAAGCTTTTTCATTACACGTATAAAAGATGTTTGGTTGGAAACCCGGTACGCTTATCTGTACCAACTGATGGATCTTTATTACACGTGATGAAATAGCGTATGAAATAGTCTGAAACTGTCTGGATGAGCCAGTAAGTTATTTAAAATTGTTTCCCGTTACCATTTAAGGAAATTTACGTGATTTTTGTGAAGCCGCGACCCTGTAATAGGTATTTGAGTGTAGGCGTAGCCAAGGTTACGTGGGCAGGAACGAAGGGTGTTTTTGTGGAGACATCAATTTTTCAAAGTGAAATCGTGAAGCTGCTGTGAAGAAATCTGTTCAAACCCCTGCGTGTCAATGGCTAGGAAGAAATAAATAAGCTGAACTGTTTAAATGTAACAACTCACTTTATAAATCTGGCATTATCTACTACCAAGTCATCAAAACAATATAATCACATAGAGAGTACTTGAGGAAAACAAGAAAAATGTACAAGTTTTGTGTTTTCGCTATTGTTTGTCGTGACGAAACTTTTTTCTGCGAAATGAATACCATAACTCAATCCTTTTGATGAGTAAGGTAGGATCAATCATAAGTGGATGGTTTGTTATTCAGTAGGAATTTATATGTCAAAAAACGACCTATTTTCTACCAAGGCTCCAATCAATTTTCATATTTCAATGTACAGCTAATTGATGGAAGGTTGGTACGGGCCTTGAGGCCAAATATTATATGTTCGGATGCCGCGTAAAGTAGGTGTTAAGGATTTATTGTATTCACAGAGATTGTTTTCTTCTCAAATTTGAAATTCAAATTCTCAATTCAAAGTGTCAAACAAGAAACTATACATGTTTATAAGAAACAATTACTTAATTTTCAATCACTTAATTCCTTTTCCTCTTCTCAAATATAGCAGTCAGAACGTAATATTTCCCTCTCCCTACGTTAAAGAACTAAAGGTGTACATTATTTTCTCTGAACAATCTTATCTCCCACACACACGGACACATTTACACCTATCATTTACTTAATCGTCCAGCAACGTTTTTTAATATGATTTTCACTAACATCGCGCTTCTCTATTATTTGACGAGACAGTCTGCTACTAAAAGTCTATTACTTGTGTTATTTTGTACTCTTATATCATTTATTAGAAAATACTACTGTTTGAATCTTATTTTCTACTTAATTTTCGTAAGTAAACTAAGCATATATTTTCTAATTTGTAACTTTTATTTTAATTCTTAATTAAAATGGAAATATATTTTTATCGTACCAATGATTGTTCTGTATATATTCCTTAAAACGAAAATGTTCTCTCACCAAGAAAGTAAGAGAATGCTTTCTTTTGTGTGCGATCCGATGCACAATGAGCAATAATTAAAAGATAATATATAAAATCATCCTTACGTCTAATGTCGAATCTCAGGAAACGTCGACAAGAGGTTACAGACCCATTGAAAACAAATTGATTAGAGAAGGATTTTCTCGTTTCTCCCCAATACTGAACAAGAAGTAGGAAAAATCGATGTCCGATTTTACGCCAGTTGCAGAAACACGTTCGGAAACAACTCTTGCCGCTCTTAGCACGCTTTGTAAGGGGACATTTATTATGTCTCAGAGAAAAACATTTCACCCTATTTACATTGCCCTAGGTTTCACAAAATTCGTAAAACATTACTGAGTATTCAGTTGCAGCAGCTATCATAATAGAACTCATTCTTTCTTTGCCGATTTATTCTGCCTGTGATTAGGAATAAAAAATACACTTGTTAACATGATTAGGATCTTATGAGCTTTATTTCTTGCTAGCATGTACGTTTTCGTTTAGTAGAAATTAAATTCCCGAAAATTATCTTTTACACTCCTGAAAATAAAATGGAACAATTGTATTTCAAGGCGTTTTGGGGGAAAAAATGGTCTCAAAGAACTTTGGAAATCCCTCTCCCAAATCGAGAATAAATTTCACAGACGATGAATTAGGAAGTAGTCATTACAAAACATAGTAAATACACGAGAAGAGGAGGTGGCGTTAGTTTTAAGCTATGTAAGCTTGAACGCCTTGGTGTTTGCGTTCCGAAGTCAGTGTTTTGGATGCGCTACTGTTGCGTATATAAAGGCGACGCGACGTCCGCTTTGACAGACGCAGCCGCTGGTCGCAGCAGTTGCCTTCTCCACCGCTCGCTCTTCTAGTCACAAGTGAGTATACGCANTATCCAGATCACCAGTGAGATGGTTTTTGATCGAAAATGTAATCGAGTTTTCGAAATGACGTTATCTCATTTTTCCTCATCAATAAAGACTCCTTATTTTAATAAACAAAACCATGAGACAAATTATCAATACATCCGCCAATAAGTTATAAAAAATGTCAACAGTATCAAGCTCTTTATAATATATATATATATATATATATATATATATATATATATATATATATATATATATATATTTGCCAGAAGTAGTCACATTTGCAAATGAATTGAGATTCAATGTAGTACATGCCTGGGCTGTATTACATTTTGCCGTATATCCAAGGTACATCAGATCGGCGATTTTGTTGGTAGATCAAAATTAATTCTAAATGACTTTTATACTATGCTTCAAATCGATATGGTTTGTATATATTGATTTGCTAAGTAATTATTAGCTAAGGTTAAAAAAATATTACAAAAATGTATTCAATATATTTGAGAAGCATGGCTAGCCATCTAGTCAGACTCGGGTGTAATATTATTTCTTTGAAGATATTATAATACCGAAAAAAGCAAATAAATAATCCTGCAACACATTTTACATGATTGTATAAACTGGTAACAAAGATTCTTTAACACGATAGTTATTCATCATCGTCAGAATTCATTTCCTCGGGAATTCCGGAAGTATTACCATTTTTGTATGTGATATTATTTCCTCAAAAAATATAATAAATTGTCATATCAATATAATGATATATTTTGCTTTGTGATGTCATGAACGTCTATTACAATTAAATAAAAATATATTATTTCACTTTGGGAACAATGGCATAAATTGTATAGCAAATATGAATAAGGTGTAGTACTGAAAATGTAGATGTAAAATACTCATAGATACTTATTAAGTACTAGAATGTTTGTCCGATCCAATTACTAATGTATATAATTCGAAACTGTGTTTACAAGAATGTTATTAATTTTGTATTGGATATTAATTTTTCTTGTATTTCATTCTATCTAAGAAGTATAAGTACATGAGATTAATTTTCACATTTATGTAATATTTGCTAGAGTTTATTAATTCGAGTTAAGTAATTAATTGTATTTTTTTCTTCTTTACACACAGTCACCACAGAAATAACCAACATTCCTTCTTTAGTTTATGTGTGTGTTCTGAGTACTCAATGTACGATGATTCGGGGAGAATGTTTTATCTGTCGAACACCTGTACCGAGTATTTTTACCGATCGACTTCTCAATCATATTTGTCCTCGTGATGGAATTGAAAGCAGTGTATTACAAGGAAGGATTGAACAAATTCTTCCCCAGGAATGGGTTTTGTTTGAACAGTCCAAGTTAATCAGTCACTAAACGAATTCTTTCCCGTTTCCCAACAGATCAAAAATCAGACTAATCGATTATATTAGTTTAGTTGGTATCGAAATACAAAGAATAATATGTTTATTGCAAGTTGTTTTGATTTTTACTCGTTTTTTTCTCTTTTTTACTGTTTCTGCGGATAGTTAGAAGTAGAAAAAGGATCGTATAGTTTCTGAATTCTTTCTGATTTTCACTTGAAGTTACCTTCTCTATGATAATAAATAATACATTTTCTACAATGTGTTTTAAAAATGAAAAAGAAATTGTTCTCTTTTCACAGTAATGTTTGAATTGTATCTGTTCTTTCCCTCACGGAAAATGATTTGTTAAATGACACTGATGGAGTCAAACATAAATATAGCTCTTAGAATCGATTTGAAACTTAACTTACTTTAGTGTTCGTTGACTTTATTGATGTTAAATGTTTTTCTCGATCTATCTAATCTCGATAAATCTAAATTTTAGATAAATCTCTCTCCTGTTTATTATGAACGAGGATTGACTATCCAATACTTTCCGCACAATACAATTACTGAGAAAGCAAATTATATTTTTATTATGCATATAATACTCGAGTTTTTTTATCAATGTGTGTTTGAGTTTAGAAACATAAAACTGTTCTAGTATGTAAGGTTGTATCGTGTGATAATCAAGTGTCAATAATTAACATAAATTCACATATTCTCTGTTACGTTACTCGATCTTTCGATACAAATGAAAATGCTAACTCTTCGAATTTGTAATGTGATTAACTGAGGACCCTCAAGAATAGAAAACATTTTCTATTAATCATACTTCTGTGTGTGCAGCATGTTTCACAGCGGAGCAACTGCGCTGAGTCTAGCGCTGCTCGCGCTCGTATGTCTGTGTGTGGACCAATCGACAGCCACCAACTGTGATGTGTCCTACCGCTCACCGTTGTGGACTGGCGGAGAGTTCCAATGGCCGTGTCCATCCACCAAGACCATCTTCAAATCGTCGGGAAGATACATTGCCAAGAATGTGATCGCGACCCGCGCGCAGATCTACAAGGATGAAGCGTTTGTGGCGCTGCCCCGTTTCCGCCCTGGAATCCCAGCGACGCTTGCCAGGGTGTCCCTCAAGGCTCGTGGTTGTCAAGTGAGTTCCTTGCTGCAACCGGTGAACGTTATTCATAGCAAAGTATAACAAACTCGATAAGAAATAGGAAACTCCATTTTCGTCACCGATAATACACCAAATCACTCGATATTTATAAGCACAATCCACATTTTGGGATACATCTAAATGGGTTTCTTCCTTCAATTCTTTTTCATTTACATCAATAGACATTATCAATCTCTTATATTCTTTTAACTCTTTCAATATATTTTTGACATCATTTGCACTTTTTCTTTTACAACGATGCGTATTACATCCTTTTATTCTGTTACCAGGCTACTTTGATCCCGTATCCGTGCTGGAGCCTCCAGGAAGAAGGCAATTGCCGCGCCTTGCAATCTGTTGTCGACCTTTATCTGGATGCTAACGACATCTTGTGGGTACTGGATGTTGGTATTGTCAATACTCTGGATTGCCCAGTCAGAAGGTGTCCACCCAAGGTATATCTAACGATGATACGACACAATATTCTATCTTACTCAATTAGTTTTGTGGTATTCAAATATTCAGATATTGTGAAGTATAGTAATAATATGCAGATCCACTTTGTTGATTAGTGTTGTTTTGTTAATGATGTGTTGATGTATTTTAATTCTATAACCATCTCCACCAATAAATAAGGAACAATTCCAGCATTTATCTATTCTGCTTGCAGGTGGTAGCGATCAACGTGCGCACCAATAAGGTAGTGAAGGTGATCGATCTGTCGTCGCTGACGTGCGCGGCGTCGCGTCTGCAGTACGTGGTGGCCGAGTACTCACCTGAAGGACGCTGCTACGTCTATGTATCGGACGCAGCAACGCGCGCCATCTTGGTGTTCGAAGTCGGAACCGGACGTGGATACAGGGTGGTGTTGCCCAAGGCGGTCACTGCCGGATGCGACCGTCGTGATGTGTTGTACCTCGCTCTGGTGCGCAAGACCTGCGGCAGCACTGTCCTTTACTTCACTTACCTGTCCAGCAGCAGAATGTTCGCGATCCGGACTGAATACTTACGTCGGGGAGCCACCGCTGGACGAGTACAGGTAAGTTGAGATTCATTTAGATTTTTTTTCTTTCTATTCTACAATAACGTAATCTCAGTTAGTTCTCGTTTTGGTGGTTAGCATTTATTTTTGAACAATTACGAGACTTGTTAATCTGAGGTAACTCTAAACCTGATTATTTTTCATTGAATTAGGATTACAAAAGAATGAGACTAACTCAATTTACATACAATTTGTATCACGTTTCACTTGAACGAAATTTTTTTCTCCGTGACATAACGATTAACTATGAACTTCTCATTCAGATATCGCGTTAAATTTTTATTAAATGGAAGCGTCTACTTCTACATAAGTAGTACCTCAATGATAATTTACTTGAAAGCTATCGATGTGTGTCGTCACGATTGCAAAAGAAACCTGCTTCATTCTTTTTTTATTACCTTTTTTCTGAGAGACAATAGTACATGATTATCTAAGACTAATTTGATGGTACATCTATTTCCAATAAAATCTTATCAACTGGCTTTTGCGTTTGAGATAACAAATATTCGTCGATTCATTTACAAATAAATGTAATTCTCCGTGAAATAACATTAGTTGCTTATCCTATATGATTATTAATTCAATGATATGATTAAATCACATCACATTCCAATCACTTGAAATGTACGATTACACTTTAAACAGGACATCGGCCCAAAACCCTGCAAGATCGTCATTCTGGGCACAGACAATGGAGCTGCCATCTTCTTCCGATACGAAGGCGAGAATACTGTCTACCGCTGGGATACCAACCTGTGCTTCAAGAGGGACAACTTCCTCGTCGTGTACCACGGTCAAAACTGCTTCCTCTCCACCCATGCTCTCGCCGACTACAAGCGCGGTCGTATGCGTGTCCTCGAATCCAACTTCCCTGATTATGTTGCCGGAACTGTCGGTTGTGGTGCGGTGCAGAAGTTGCCCGTCCTGCAATCATGCAACTAAGACCGCTATGGCGAGCGCACATGCGCTGGACATTACTTGCACGATTTGGCTTTCGCAATGCGAGAGAAGCGATCGTGTTTTGTTGTTTATTGTTATTGTTGTATTGTTAACGTCGTTCAATGAATGGCGTACTAGATGTGATTATGTTGTTATTGCTGTTTGTTGATTTTCAAATGTTAATAAAATTGACGACAAATAATGATACTGTCCTTTTCAACGGTTTTTCCCCTTGATACTTTTCCCTGCCTACTAGGAATATTAACCCAAAATTTTGGTAATTTATTTTCGTTTTCGCGGTCAAAACATTTTTAGCTATTATTTAGTGCAGTGTTGAATCCGTAGCAAACAAATATTTTTAATCAAAGTACTTGTATTAAAAAAAATTCTTATATAGAGTATTTTACAGATTATTAAACGAACGATAGTGTTTTATAAATAAACGTACAAATAAAGTCTTAAGGTACATCAATTTTTAATCCGTTCATCAATATGTATCACATAGGTAATAGATAGAAAGCATTATAATCGTGAAAAAAATTCGAAAGCGTGATTTCGACGGAAAACTCCGTTTTGGCGATCCCTGATTCTGAAAAAGTAGTTTTTGGCATACGTCCGTCCGTCTGTGCGCAGCGATTCTGAGTAAACGGATGAATCAATTTAATTCGTATTTCAGTAGAATTTACTTTTTTTTTACTTTAAAACAAACAAAGGGTACATCACATGAATGTCAAAGTACTCTATTGAATGTTTCTCAAAAACGGCTCCAATGATTTGGTTAAATGTTCTGTACGTTAAGTACAAATAGTATGCATTACATCCGCATTAAGGGTATTTCGCTTGAAAGTTTGGTATAGACACAGTAAAATAATGTATATCTGCTACTCTTACACATTAGTTTACTGTTTCAAGAAGCCTGAATAGTATTTAGCAGTGTAAATGGACCAAGCAGACGTAGAATACGCTTTTCGTAAACTGAAATGAAAGGTATGATAATGATAAAGTACATAGGAGGACAGCAAAAGCACTGCAGAAACGAAAATATGTAGTTTTTGTCTACTACGAAATTACATTTACATAATACTTTTACGATATTTATAAGACTGATATGTCGCTATATGTTTTGAAATAGTATTCTAAATATTATTATACTTTCAAATTTCAAATACAAGATAGTAATAAGTTCATCTATAGATTTTGAGCATGAATAGAGCACTGGATGACGACCAAAATATAGAGGACAACGCCTTTCCCTTTTTAATTTTTTCTCACTCTATGCTTCAGACACAGAAACGTATATGAGAAAGTATGAGCAATAGTTTTGCAACAATAGTTTGTTCACTTCTCAGACTTCATTCCTCTATGAACTGTCTCATAAGGCGCTCATAAGTCACAAAATATCTTCTTCTTAGATACGATTAATAAACAAAGATAAAAACTAAAGAATGCATTTCTTGGTTAAATTCGGTGAATAATTAGGATAACTAGGAAAAACATAATTAATGTATATTTTCTAATGTAGTATTTGTTGTACAAATCTTGCTAATGCGATACAGAAACTTAGCATGAGAGATAATAAAGACAGTCACAGTGCACATTCCATTTAAATATTCAAGTAAAAGAGAAATAATCAACATAAAAATGTCATAACAAATGTCACACAGTAATAATTCTCAAGTAACAAACTTTATTATGTTTACTCTTTCATATAGTAATCTTCTTATATGAAAGTATGATATAAATTATTACAAAATAATATGCGAGGAATATATTTGCTTTTGCAATTTTAACAAAATATAATTTACAATATTACTTATCGAACAAATATAGAGACATTTATTTATAAATTAAGTCAACTTTTAGTACAGTTATGATACATATAGTTTGAAATATACCCGGTCTGCAATAAGATCAAAATACTCATAAGAGCAAATCAATAAATTACGCATTCATTGAAATTTCTGATCTCGTGTATACAATGACGCGCGGGACATTACAGTATTGCCTAAGCAAAATCCTAAAAGCGTATTTAGCTGCAGTACTTCCACATCGAGCTTCAAGTACAAAATTTGTCTAAACGGATTTCTCAGTAAGGATTACATCCCTCAACTACCTCTCAAATGTCCTGAAAACATTGAAATTAAAAGTAAGAAAACTTCTGTATAAGTACACAATGACGTTGCCAGGTGGAGTTAAGGGCGCTGCGTTGGTCATTCTGTGTGCCGGAGAGACTAGGGAATCCCAAAAGAGGAGGCATCGCCAGCGTTATAGGTAACTGCAGTTGTAGCTTCTGTGGTTGAGGTAGTTCAAACTTCCATTTAAGAGGGGAATCACCCAAACCTCGCCGGGTGCGGATCAGTTCTCGGGTCGATTCCTAGAAATTGGAAAATTCAAAGTTAATTTTTGGTATTAAGTTTTTCTTTACTACTAAGAATTCTCGTTACTACTAGCGTATTTTACACAACGTACACTAACGTTACGGTACGTATGAAGTTTAATCAAAAAGTAAATAATAAAAGCAGGTTACTTAGGGAAAGGCGAAGTATTTCAAAAGGAAGAGCCGTAAAGCCCCACAGGGAAAGGCGAAGTATTTCATCGGTGCACCTTAATATGTCAGGTCATCTCCTCAAAGAAGGTACATAATAATGTCTTTAAGAAAACGTATAACTCGAACTAGATTTAGAATATTTTGTCCCAAGAGCAAAATCATTGCGTGGAAACATTCGAATACTACTCGATACGCTGATAAATAAACAGAAGCCGTTTGGTACCTAATAATCATTTACGTAACACATTTCGGCATGTGTTGTATTTGTTCGTGATGTGAGTAACCTCCCAGAATTATGTAATTTAAAATTCAGTCAAAACGGAATCTAAAGTCGTGGGACGCAATTCGCTTATGTGCAAGTGACATAGCGTTGAAAATGGTGATGGAATATTGCAAACATAATAAGTAATTAATATAGACATATGTGCTCGAGCGCGCAATAGAAAATATGGGAACCACTGAGATTTTTAACACATTTGCCCTAGACTTACCTCAAAATGAAATCTAGTAATAACTATTACACAAACATTCGAGTGAAATGAATGATTGAACAGTGTCATTAGCTTCTCTCTCACTCCCCAGGTCCAAAATCCATGAATTTTTCTTTTTCCTGAAATCTTCGAGGTGAATACTCAAAATTGAACATAGGTTAGTGAAGTTCTGTTCAACATCTTTATGTTATTAGAAGCAGTCGTATTAAGAGTAAAAGTTTCAAAGTGTTAAAAATCTATTCCAATCAGAGATATCTGGATTCATGTCAAAGTGCTAAAGCTTGATCCACTTTGTATACTGTAATTAATTCATTGTCTAAAACAAACTAGTTACAAATTCCGTATGACCTCGTGGAGGACAATAGACTAGTTTCCTAACTCTCAGACCCAAGCAAGGGACCATACCATCAATTCCGATCAAGGCACAGGCGGATTTATCATTGGACTTATTTACCATTGTACAACATTTTCGCCAGTGAATTCGTTGCGTTCTACATAGAATTCTTAAAAACCAACATAAGTAAACTTAACGTAATATACATTTTATTATACTCAGTGTTTCTGAACTTCAGGTACAAACTTGGAGGGGAGGTAAAAATCATTAGGTATCAAAATCGCATAGGAAAACAGGGCCCAAAGTGATAAAGAGATATAAAGACGAACAAGGACACGAGACAGAAAGCAGTATTAAGAGCTTTATTATCTAAAAAAATGCAGGGATTTCGGTTCACAGTATTTAACAGACTCTTTTCCTAGTCGGTTGTTCATGTTGGTCGCACCCACCCTCTATCCTGCATCAGAAGGATGCGCTGAAGGAAATGTTCGCTCACGTGCATCAGAACCTGTGATAACGTGAATCTTTCAGGCTTCCGATGTAGGACACCGGGCAGGTGCGACCAACACGAATATCCGACTTGGAAAAGAGTCTGTTGAATGCTGTGAACCGAAATCCTTGCATTTTCTTGATAATAAAACTCTTTATACTGCTTTCTGTCTCGTGTCCTTGCTTCGTCTTTATATCTCTTTATCACTTGAGGGTGGCATTTGGGACCATGCTTTCCTATGTGATTATGATTCCTATTGATGTTTTGTACCTCCCTTCCAGTTTTGTACGTGAAGTTCAGAAACATCCCGTATATTGATGGGAGAAATACAACTATGTAGGAACCTGACGTGTTTATGAATTTACAAAAGAGTGAAACATAAACAGTGAGTTGTAATTGAGAAACATGTCGTGCTGGGACTCAGGTGAAAGCATATTCGTACGCGACTCACTGTCCTCCTCCAGAAGATGAACCTAAATGGCGAGCTGCGCCATTCGATTTGGGAGGATCACCACCGTGCGTTGACGTCGTTTCGGTTTCGGTGGCAGAACGTCTTCCTTGAACACCGGTCTCGCATCCACTACCTGTGAAATTAGGTCTCATACTGGTGGGAATCATAAGTTGTTTTTCTACGTGAGAACGGGAATCCGTGGGACTGTTATATGCATAGTTTTTCAAAGATGTTGGGAGGACTAGAGGAGGCAAGACACACCCAAGGTCGCGATAGGTGTTTCCCCACATTTATTTAATGAAACGAAAAATTAAAATATTACATTTTATGAAATACTTTTCTATCGTGCTAATTCTGTCATTAGATTTATTTTGTAAATTCACATTTAATTTGACTATGACAGGAGTATTACTTTTGTATGTAACTATCATATGTTCTGTTTGGTTTTGTCTTCTTCAATTCATAGTTCCCCATTTGAAGCATATAGTATGCAATTTGGAGTAGAAAATATTCCTCGTATCAACAAAATAAATTTTTTTTAACGAGGATCTTGAGTTGTTATGGAAATAATGAGTGTGAATTAAAAATCATGAAGAACGAAAATAATTTAACTATACCGTGAACAAATAATGAAATATGAAAAGGAAAATTATTATTTTCTAAAAATTAGTTGCCGTTTGAGTACTAGCAATTTGAGATAACCTTCACTGATATTTTTTAAATCTCGGTGATTCCATAATGTAACGGTAATAATCTGAAATGGAAACTTGTTTAGAATCCTTGAACTGGTTGAACAAAAGTAATTATTTATTGTCTAGTAGGGAAAAGAAAACAAATGCCAGATATAAGTTAAGTTTAAACAAAGAAAGAAATAGAAGAGCTCACCTCATTAATACTCACCGGTGGTACGTAGAGTATCATAGGAGTTAATTTTCCGACATCAGAAATAATTTCATCATTTTTTTCTGGACCTGGTAGTTTCACAACAGGGAGTTCACTTGTAGTTAATGAAGATCCAATAAAATCTGGTTCATGTGGCATTCCATTCAACGTTGGTGTCTTTAGGAGAGGTTGACTTACATCAATAATTTTATTTTCTGGGCTCTCCGTATGTTCTATTGTGTCTGGTTCACTCGGAAATTTTACGATATTTATGGTTAATATGTTAATATAAACATTTATATGAACAGGTTCTTGCTGAAATTCTCCATATTCTAGTTCCAGTTCTTCTTCTATTTCATGTTCATCAGGTTGGTAAGGTAATCCAGGGATAGGAGGTAATTTTTCTTTAGTGTTATCGTTATTTGCAGTATTGTAATTCGTATATGCGCTCAGTACTTCTTTTTCATATGTTTCGAGAG
Organism: Laupala kohalensis; assembly: GCA_002313205.1. Taxonomy (NCBI): domain Eukaryota; kingdom Metazoa; phylum Arthropoda; class Insecta; order Orthoptera; family Trigonidiidae; genus Laupala; species Laupala kohalensis. The sequence goes on along the minus strand of NNCF01126833.1, from coordinate 964,908 downwards.
GTTTGCCTGCTTTTTCAATAGTTTCTTCTTCCGGTGTATGTTCCCGGTTTAGATTGTCATCTTCATCTTTAACATTACTTTCTCCTTCCTCCTTGATTATACTTGGTGAACACGGATTATAATCGTGGTGACCTTTCCTCTTGAAACGAGGAGAGCTAAGTTGGTAAAAACTAGCTTCTAAATCATTATTTTCTTCTTTTTGTAAGTTACTTTCCAGGATACATTTTTCGCTATCTTCTACATTTTGAGAAAGAGTGCTATTACTCAATCGATTTTCAAGTGATTCTCCTTGAGATTCCTTTAGATAGGGATCACTCGTAGAGTTTATTATACCTGCATATTTTATTACTGTATTATTATTACCAGTAATATTGGTATCCTGTGCTCTGCGAGAAACACTTCTAATAATCTGTAGTGTATCTTTTTGAGTCTCGTGATTATAATCTTTCTTTTCAATCGTAGGATCTTTACCCGACGTATTGGAATTTTGTGACACACTATTTTCGGTAGATTTTGAAAACGTTTTGGTATTTTTAAATGAATTTTTATTAACTTGTCCATTATTTCCTTCTTTAGTTCTCTCCGACTCTTCTTCAGGGATAAAGGGAGTAAGGAGTAAATGTTTTTCTTTAACCATTTGTTCATTTGGGGAAATTTTTGAATTAGAACTGGATGAGGGATTTTTAGGATGATTTATCAGTCCGCTTGAGTCGGGGAAATGCTCAACGTTTTTTATGACCCCATTCATATCCGGATGTGATTCGTAATTTTGGTCATCTGGATTTGAGTGACGAGACTTAATTACATTTTCATTTTTCTCATGTATTTCGTGCATATTATTCTTATATAAATGCGAAGCCTTCACATTTTTTTCATCGCGAGAAACCTCAACTGCAGTTGGTAAAAACTGATTCATATCGTGTGCAAGATGATTTGTCATATCTTCCGTTATTTCATACGGGACATTCGGTACAGTACTTGGCGAAACTTGCGAAGTTGGCATGTTTTCATGAAAGAGTGACGTCGCTGGACATTGTGGTAAACTGCCACAGACAGCACGATCTGGACGGATTGTTCCTGTGACAGCCCACTCCAAATCAGAGGACAAAATTAGTTTTTCCTCATTCAATTCAACATTTTTTTTTAGTTCTGGAGTACCATATACCAGAGAACCTTGGTGTTCCTTATGGGAAGGGTCTACTTCAACTTCCTTAGTTGTAGTTTCCTTCGAATTTTCAGGTGTCTTGTATTCTTGGTCCTCTTGGGATATTTCTACACCTTCAGTAGTAGTAAGCGGTGGAACAAATATTTGATAATCATCAACAGGTACATTCTCTAATGAAATCACATTTGGAGTATCTTCCAGAGAAAGAACTGCATAAGATTCAATTGGAATATCTGAATTTCTTAATAACAGATCTGATGAATTTAGTATGGGAGAGAATCTTTGCATCTCAATATTCATATCGTGTTTGTTGTTCATATTTTCTTTCGTTTGCTCTTCTGTGATACCAATAGTTGAAGGTATTTCATTATTATCGTTGAGATTGATGGTATCAACAATTACCGACATAGTCGTGCTTATTTTGGGATCACTATGCGCTTCATTTATGGACACCTCGTGCATGTATTTATCTTCAATCACATAGAGATAATCTTGATTCGTTTCCGTAGGAGAAAAGATAATATCATTGTCATGATTCTTGTGGACATGCAATGTCACTTCAGATGGCACTCCGTTATCATCCAATTCTACCATTACTGACATCTTGTCAGGAAGTGTAGGAATATTTACTGATTCAAGTGAGGATGTTCCCATTTGTTCAATTCTTCTTTCTTCAACTTTATCATGTTCTGGATTACGGGGAGCGTCGCTTCCGGGGTGCAAATGACGATACACTCGTGGTGCGTTGTATTCTTCTGTCTGCGATCGACTATTCAGCTCCACGTTATTTTGAACAAATTCCTTCTCTAAAATTTTAGATGTCTTTGTATTTTTCTCTTTAGCGATACTATTTTTGTCTTCTATTTCGATTTCTTTTTTCAAGGAATGCATTATTTCTCTCGTTTGGGGAAGGACGTTTTCACTTTGTATTTGATCAGAAAAATAATTCCATTTTATATACTCCTCTTCATTAATAACAGGTTCTCCTTCACTTTTTTCTGAATGAATGAGTGGAAAGTTGAGATTGAAGTTATCTTTATCTTTTATTAGATCTGTGTGAACAAACGTGCTATCAGTTGTTGTTTCCGGTCCAATGGTTGACACTACGTAATCTTCCTGATTATCCGATAAACGTTTCTCTAACTCAGACATCGTTTCTACAGAAAATACTGTGTTTCCTTCTTCACTCTCAGGAGATTTATTTTCATTGTCATGGGCACTTAATGAAGAAATTAAGTGTCCCTCATCGTTAGTTTTTTCCATGCGTGTCTCATGAAGTTCATCATGTTCGACATCTATTCTGTCTTGAGGCATATCCGTCAATTTTCCCACTGAGTTTCCCTCCTGGCTATTTTTGTCAACGAGACCGTACGAGTATTCTTTTAATCCATTGATATATTGAATTGATGTAGCTGAAAGGAGACCCTTGTCAGGATATTTTGAACATTTTCCTCCATCAGAAGAATGATCTTCACTTGAATAACAATTTGCCTCTTCTTGGTTATAGTGGTTCTCCATTACTTCTGCAGCAAAATCCGTGGATCCCTCGGGAGATTTTCTTTCTAGAAGGTTTTCCACCGGTTCTTTTACCACATTTTCCTCATATTCTGCACTGACAAATGTTGAAGGTGCATATGCTTTATTTTCATCCTCCACTTCACCAGATATGATTTTTGAAGATTGAGACATTTCTCTTGAATGCTCTTTTAGCTCTTCTGTATGACGACTTTGTACATTACCTTCAGGATCTCTTTCAGTAAATGCTTCCTCCACAGAACTAATTTCTCTTTTTGGCTGTATTTTACTACCTTCATGTATATTATCTTCACTTTTGTCATAAAGATCAAGATTGATATATTCGTTACGATGTTGTTTTAAATACGTTGGTTCGTCTATTTGTGATTGATCTTTCGTCGTCATCAACACATTGTCTAAAGTATACCCTTCATTTTCATCCGTCTTACTGTGTTCATCCAATGCATATTTGTCTTTATCTTTTTCTGAGCATGTTGTGTGATGATTTATTTCTTCGTATTCATTGTCAGTGGAAAGAAGAGATGCTACAAACTCATTCAAGTATTTATTCTCCACATTATTAATTTCGATAATATTTATGGATCTTGAAGCTTTGTCATACTTCAGTTCCTCCTTTTGCGACTCAGGAACACATTCTGATCGGACTTGGTCTTTGAAACATGCATCTTCATTATCCACACCATAAACCGGTTGTGGTAGGTTTTCTCCACCATTTAGAGAATCTTGGAAATGACAAACTTCTTCGATTTTTGGTCCCATTTGAGTAAATTCCCCACTTATTTTCCCTTCCCTATAAATGAATTGTCCTATTGAGACTGATTCAGTAAATAATTCTATGCTCAAATCTCGTGGTGTTAGAGTAATGGCAGGATTTTCTGAAGAAGAAACTCGCGCTGACTGTGGCAAAAGCTCAGAAATTGGAATTTCCTGCTTATTCAAAGAAGGTGTCAGCTGATGTGGTACTGTTGTTGATTTATCTTGTGGTTTCAATAGGGATTTCTGTGGTTCATCTGCATGGGGTACTTCGAGAAGTTGAATTTCGTCAGTATTGATATTCCCTGGAGGCACGAAGGTAACGAATTCCGAGAGAGTTTGCGAAGAAACTTGATCTTGTCCCATAGAATCCTTATCCGAAGTAAGAGCACCCGCAGAATTCTGCAATAGATGAAACAATTCAACCGATTGAATGTTCGCAAATATTGATGACTAAGATAACAATTGAAGTGAAACGATATATTTCGATACTGGGATTTAGACTGAAAGAGATTTATTGTAAGGTTTTGGAGAATACATAAATGTGAAAGATGACTATATGTCAGCAAGTAACATTTCACCATATCTCAAGAGGTAACCATATTCTTTGCATAATATTATTTGTTAATACAATATTCATTACAGTATATTCAAATTTGTCATGTCCAGTAATGCTAAAGATACTATAAGGATCTAATATTGATGTAATACAGTATTATTCAAAACATCTTTAGAGTATAATTTTTCCCAATGTATAAATATAGAACAGAGTATGACATATATGAAGAGCTTCCAAAGGGGATATAAAAGTAATGTCACTTTTTTGTCATATTTGGAGCATATGGTGAAGTTTTGAAATCTGTTTGGATAAAAGATATTCTTGGATTAATTTCCGTTTTATAATATTCTTGGATTAATTCAATATTTCAGTTATTTAGTTTGGAGTTTTATTCTATTATTAATTTTTTGTGGAATATCTTACAGATCAAACGAAACATTTTAACATTTACAAATATTGTCAAATTTACTTCTTAAAAATATCCACATCAATTAAACGTTTGACGACCTAATTCTTAAAATATATATCAAAGAGGTCCAATTTTTATTTATGGAATGAATCATAGAAAATACATAGATAGATACCTTTACTAATTTAAATTTAAATGAACGGTATTCAAACCATACTCCAATATCGGAACGAACAATTCGCATTTTACAAAACACATTACTATTCTCCATGCTAATTATGTGACCCTTGTTTAAAACACAACACGTATATTTTTATGTCAACACAAATGCAGTAATATTCGTATATTATACAAAATATAAAAGACTATCCTAGAGATTTACGAGACATAAAGCGATTAAGAATTTCTTGGCAAATGAACTGGAATAGAATCCTTAGTTTCGTAATTAGGAATTTTCATTAGCAATATAATACTTTAATATGTATTAATATTAACAAAGTATTGATAAAATTAATTACTAAAATTAATTTTTATTTATAATTAACTATTAATTATACTTAATAATAGGATATAACATGAAAATATCAAGGAAAATGTAGTTCGTGGTTTCATAATTTAAATTCATAAATTTTTAATATGCGTAACAAATATTTCACTCTTTAAAATAATTCTTATTATTTTTATTATTAATTTAAAAAAAACTTAAAATAATTACAATTTTTTTGCGACGTTTATATTTGGGGGGGGGGGAAACTTAATGTTTTTAAATTCACATAAAGCTCCAGTGTTTTCCGGAAGAGTAATTTAAAATGACCGAACAGAGGAGAAAAGTTATTAATGAGAAGTAAATCAGATATATTTTTAAGAAAAATTACTTGAAAAAGAATATAGTTGTTGAACAAAAAAATGACTTACTTGCGAATTCGGATGAAGTGACGAAATATCATTTGATAACGAGCAGCTCTTGATCTCATTCGATTTCTCCATGGCCTCCTGCAATTGAGGAGCAACCACATTGGCTTGCTGACATCGTGTTTCGCGACATAGGCGTCGACATGGGTTATTGAGGCATCTACGAGGTACAGGAATTGTATCTAGTGGATGGTATATGAATGCGAGAGGAGTATTTGTAGGAAACAAATATTCTTCATAGTAGTTATGGGGCACATTTGACTCACTAAAAGGATTCATGGATACCTTGGATTGATCAGTGGATATCAACGCAAGAGATTCACTAGACCTGAATGGTTGGTGTTTCTCATAGGGTATCGTCAAATCAGCATGATGCTCAGACAGAATTGTCTTATTAGCTTTTTTTGGAGTATCTGAAAGGTCAGTGTGAGGTACAAGTCTAGGACTTCGATAAGGAATGTAATTATTGGGAAGAGAATGAACCCGTGGACTACTAATTCGATCAATATTATCGTAATTTAAAGATGGTGGAATCGGAGGGGGAGGGTTATAATCAACATGAAGAATCGGAGATGGTTTTGTTGGATACGAATCCTGCAGATAGAAGTGTGAAGTAGAATATTGCGTAGTTATTTCAGGCGTTTCTGAGGAGTAAAGGGGAGAATTGGAAGGAAAATTGGTGGAATGTGATACTACATTTGCTGAAGAAGTAGATCCATAAGTTTGAGAAACACTTGGCTTTGGTTCTGCTGAATAACCCGGAGGAAATGAATCTAAATAGTTCAGATGGTCATTAGATGCATACTGAGCGTAGGATTGAGAGGGATAAACAGGCAGTGATGGTAGTGATTGACTAGACAAGGATTGTGATGGAATGCTTGACACTGTTTGGTGTAAAACTTGAGGACTTGGTTCCGATTCATAAACGTCTGGAGGATGAAGGTTACCTTGAACCGGATATTGATTTGTTAACGTTCTCATAGCAGATTGACTGAGAGGAGAATTACTTTCGTAATTGGAAATTACATGAAGCATTTCATTATCAGGAGAGAAGCTTTGAGTTTGGGGTTGTGATGAATATTGAGAACTTGGCAGAGTGGAGGATTGAAGACTAGAGGGTGCAGAAAGATGAAAATTTGATTGGAAATCTGGTTGATTATTAGATAAGTCTGGAAAAGAATGAAAACTGGATGATTCTGGTGGTTTAGAAGCATCCAGTGTGGAAGGAGGCAAACCAGACGGCGATGGAGAGTGGAGATGAGATTGTGACATTGGTTGAATTTCACTGGGTGCTGGAGATTGAAGACTAACTGGTAATGAAGATTGAAAGTTAGATGATCCTGTTTCTTGAATATGTGATGTTGCTGGATGTGGAAGATTATTTATTTGCTCTGATTGAAGGTTGAATAATGGAATGTGCTGGTGATCGTGTGTTATTTGAGATGGAATATTATGTTGTGATAAAATTTGAAATGTAGATGATTCTCCGTATTGTGTGTTAGATAGTTGAGTGGGTTCAAGATTAGGTGATGGATGTTGATAAGGTGCAACAGTATCAAAATGCGACAGTGCTGAAAACTGATTATTTGGTGCAGGAGGCTGAAGACTACCAGGAAAGGATGAGAAAGATTGAGGATTAGTTATGGGTGGAATCAGATTTTGTCGTGCATTGGGTTGTAGATTATCCGTTGACACTTGCCGAAGGCTAAGCGGATTGGTTGCAGGTTGCATACTTGGTGAGGCGGTATCTTGAAGAGGTAGTACAGAAGGATAATTAGGCCCGGCAGGTTGTAAATTAGTTACCGGTAAATTATTTGGAGGAAGAACATCATGAGGTGCAACAGATTGAAGGTTTTGTGTCGGTAGGGGTTCAAGGCTACGCTTAATTGGAGATTGAAGATTATCTGGTGGTATTGGTTGAAGACTGACATTGGTTGGAGATTGCGGACTGGGTATTACTGGGGATTGAAGATTAGGTAGGACTGGAGATTGAAGTTGTGGTGGGAGATTAGTTTGTGTTGGGGATTGAAGCTCTGGTTGTACTGAAGATTGATAAATCGATGGTGGATCCGATTGAGCATTGGGTGATGTACTAGTTTGATGATTAGGTGATATGGCAGGATGATAACTAGTTGGAGGATCAACATTAGAAGGAACAGAAAGTTGAATATTTGTTTCAACAGGTTGGAGACTACGAGTGGCGAGTCTCTGAGAATTAGGTGAGATATATTGCAAATTGGTTGCAGAGGCGGGTAGAATATCCTGTGATGCGATATTGGGAAGGTTAATAGGTTTAAGATTTAGCTTTGGTGTGGACGGGAGGTTTGGTAGAGCTGGAATTTCAAGCTTAGGTAGTGTTGAAGACTGGATACTGTACGGAGTGGAGGACAAAGGAATAGAAAGTAAATTAGAAGAGGCTGTAGGAATTGTAAGACTTTGATAATTTGAAGGTGATGGGTTAGAGATTGATGTATCTTGTGGACAAGAGGAATATGTTTTCGATGCAAAGGATGAAGTCGGATTTGAAGGATTTTGGCATCCATTGGAACTATTGATCTCATTAGTACCAATTTCAGAATCAGAGTTACCCAACAAAGCCCATACATTTTTCTGAGAGTCTACGAAAAACTGCTTTATAGACGGGACGCCTCCATCCTGTAAATATAAGGGAAACTATTACATCAACTGAACGCTTATACGTCCAATGTGATTTCAACAATCATTAGTAGTCAAAACATTTTCAATAGTAGTGTGATCACGAATCTAAGAAAAAAATCAAAAAAATTTTCGTGGAGAGTTTTCAACAATTGTATGCCAGAATTACGACAACTACAAAGCATTGATACATTATTGAGTCACCACTGAAGTGAAGCCGAAAGTTTAGAGTGTTTTTTTTCATGTATCTAAATAATTTAGTCAGATCTTATAGTCTCCTCAAACACTAACGCTTGAGGAACGGTAGTTCAGAATTGAAAAACCCTTCCGTAGTGGCCTCATAGCTTATGAAAAATATTTTTCATTTAATTCATTATTATAATAAATCTCACGCGCAAAATAAATAACTGCTAATGTTCTTTACATGCTGTAATTTTACTTTGTTGTTCAAAACATAATTACCTCTAGTATACCGAACATTGCAATTCAAACGAAAAAGACTTCACGCGCGGTAAAATAAAGTGAGAATACAAGTGCTGCCAAAAACGGTACCTGCAACAGCACTTTGTGAGCTTCAGCATTCAGAGGGCGTCTTGTATCCCAGCACACGGCAGCAGCGTCACGGCGGAGGAAGTAGTGCAGTCCCAGGCGGAAGTCGAAGGCCAGACCACTTGACGCTCCGAGTAAACGTCCGACACACGTCGCACGTACCGACACCACCTCCGGTCGACGCTGGAACGTAATAGCAACTGAATGAAGTGCGTTTGTTATGAGTTGTTTTAATTAAAGAAAAATGTCTTAATTATTCCAGCTATTGAGAAGTAAAATTTTACAAAAAGTTTCAGACAGTCTATCAAAATAATTTTCATATAAATTAATCACTTGTCTTGCTCTTCGTTCATATTTATGAAATAAAAAAAAAATTTACAACTATAATTAAAAAACATTACTTTACATACTATTGTCTTCCCATTCTCTTTGGTCTCGTTGTACCTTTTCCATTTGCCATTGCAAGATTTTCTGTCCTTTTAATCTTTTCCTTCCCATCATTTTATAGGACCAAGTACCGGGTGTCATTAAAACGTATTCGTCTCTTTCTCTAGAAGGCTTGCGCTCTTCTACATCTAGTTATTCAGGTTGTCTTTAAATAATCTGCCTTTTTTTAGTATGTTTCTAGTTTGTCCTAGTTGTGTTACATAATTAATGTAACGACTTTATCTGATTTCTGTAGCAAGCATTTGTCTTTTATCTACCGTCAAGAATATTTCGTTTTTACATACCAGTCTGTAAGTATAACTCTCCATTCTTCTCATGCATTACCTTTTTTTCAAACTTACAGAATGTTTTGCTTCAATATTATTCCCAAACAAAACGTATACGATATTTTATTTTTTCAACATCTTTTTCGTGGAAGTAATATATACATATCTAAAAATAGTTTCATCCGTGAAGAATTGGTACAATATTGTAATTTTACTTGTCCAGAGTGTATTCCCCAAACAATGACTACTTACATCGTAGACGGGTGGCGCCGGACGTGCACGTTCCGTGACCAGTTCCACCGACAAAAGCTGATCGTCACTTGGGTCCAACAAGTAGAGAGCTGGCTGAGGAGCGCAGATGAGGAAGCCAGCAGCGGCAGACCGGCGAGCAATAGCCACCGCGTTTGCACGAACTCCAGTAATCCCTGAAGAAAAAAGTTCGATCAATACTTCGTAAGTCAGTTCTGAGTGATCTATAATTAAATACAACTGCATAAACGAGTGTCGTCCAGAAAGTAAAGAACTTTGGTTCATAAGAATTATACAACAAAATACATTACAAAACATTATTTACAATGTTACAAGAAATTATCCTAGTTTTCAATGTAGTCGCCGAAGCAGTATTAATAATAACAATAATAATAGCGTATGGGTCTCTGCTCCCGTTAATTGTGGCTCATTTTTCTTTGGTTACGACCCTTTGGGCTGAGCCACATTCGCAATTTAGACGTTCGGTCTTCCGCCGGAACTCTGCCTGGGTGCATTTATCACCGAGAATTAATTTTGCTGAGAGCACCAAATGATGCTCAAGGGATCTTTTACATGCAGTGTAATCGTACTACATTCCGTGTGTGGATTTTTCGCACCCTAAAAATCTGTCGACCTCGACCGGGTTTGAACCCGCGCACTCGGGTGTGAGAGGTCACTACCCGTCGGCGCCGAAGCGTCAAGGTATTTAGAAACGAGGAACACGTTTCTCAATACCGGTGTTGTACTCATATGCTGCCAATGACAGTAGTCAGTACGAAACTCCTTCTTTGAGGCCCTCTTTATTAGCAAACTGTTTCCCACAAAAAATTCCTTTAATTTACTGAAGGTGGTTAACGCTTGATAACTGATCAGGACTCTAAGGGGATATTCCCACTTCAAACATCACCTGTTTCTGTAGATGCTTGGGACCGAGCGTTGTCGTGAATCAGGAACACCTTTACGTACAAAATTCACGTCTCTTGTTTTGGATGTCACGTTTAAGTTGCTGAAGTGTCGTATCAGTAGTTGAGTTTATTGTTTCATTTCAAGGCATGAACTCGTCATGGATTAAACATTAGCGCAAGAAGAGTACATCTGCGGTACGGAGAAATTTGTTCCTCGTTACATTAAATGCCTCCGCCGTTCTAGCGATAACACTGAAAAGTAAGTGAAGGTTTTGTAACATTGTAAAAAATGTTTTGTAATGGTATCTCTAGTGGTTCGATACTTATTCCCAAACGTCCTTTACTTTCTGAATTACAGTCGTTCTTCCATTCGCAATTTATGTGTTTCTAACTCAAACACTAATGTCTCATCAAAACGAAGCTTAGCTTACAGTTAGTTCCTATTTCCAGTTCTAAGAAATACAGACGTGGAAGTTTCGTTTCAAACCTTTAAGGGTTTTTTTTTATATGAGGAAGAACAAAGTTTATTTGTGGAACCAATGAAAAGAAGGGAGTAAGGATACTAATGTACGTACACTGCACACCAACAAAACAAAACTGACAATATAACAATATAACTTATTCATGCTTTCTTATTAATTTCTGAATTAAATTAATTTAATGGCTAAGTTGATTTCAAAACTAAATTAAAGTGCATTTTTACAGCGATGTTGAGAGACGAACAGCAGTTTTCATTAAAAATCAAACAATAATAATTTTAATAATAATAATAATTATTATTGTAAATGAGGAGTGGTACAAAACCGTAGAGTGAAGGAGAGACGTCAGGTCGTTGAAAAACCTTAATGATCAATACTATTGTCTGAAGTGGATGAGGGAAATCCCGAATGAAAACCTCACTTCTAACGAACCCGCGATCTCCCGCTTTGACAAGAGAAGACGTTACCACAACACAACTGTTGTCTGTTTCCTCCAGAAAAGCAAGTTAATGGGTAGCGCATAGAATAGGATACAAATATTGTAATTTATTGGTGGAAGGAATTTCTGTCTTTGTTATTAGAAAGAGGAAAAAGGTAATTTGTTGGAGACTTACCTTTCTAAAAAAATAATAGACAACATCATCCATATCATTATTATGTAATTTGTTGGGATATATCAATCCTGCATCATATTAATCAATCAATTAATTGTGAAAACAAGAATTTACAACCGCGATGACCATGTGAAGCTAATTTACTCTCCGGAAGTGAAGTAAAAGGACATCCCATCACTTCCAATCAAAGTGACCAAAGCAAATCCCGACAAAATTCCGGACATAGTTGGGGCTAAAAGATAATGCAGTCAATCGGGTCAAAATGATAAAAATAATAATCAAAAGGAAAATGATAAGAACACATTGAAGAAATTTGAATTTAAATAATTTTTTACAAGTACTATGAAGCGTGATAACTTATAAAAATAAAAGAAATATACTAATACAACAAAAAAAACGTTACAGTAATTACCCCTATTATAATTATAAAAGAAAGGAAATATACTAATACAAGAAAAACGTAATAGTAATTACCCCTAATATTCTCAACAATTCATCAACTTTTAACAGATATCAAAGTGTATTGTGAATTTTTGTTAATACAAATGTATTATAATCCAAATACACAATACCTCTGTAAATGGTCGATGAATAATACAGAATATACAACAGAAGAGCGTTTTTGTATTTGAAATCATTTAATTTCACTGATTCTGAATTTTTGGTGTATTTTGATTTTGTTTGTCGATACATATTTTGTGTCATTGTTGTCACGGATAAGTGTTTTGTTAGTGTGTTATTAACACTTAAGTATGACCTAAACACAGGATGAAACGACGTTTATGCGTATTATACAATAAACGAGTATACTTCAAAAACCCTTAAGAGTTGATTAATTATCAACAGAATAATACAGAGGAAAGCAATATATTTAATAGCATTTATCTTTTCCATGTTCAATGAAAAGAAAGATTTTGCTGTCGGAATATCGTTTTCTTTCGCATTAATATGCCTTAATATAATATTCTTACTAGTATTTTTTATAGTAAGAACATTATGTATAATATAATGCTCTTACCAGTATTTAAACACTTTTCTCTCGAGATACGCGTGAAACTGCATTCTCCTGTTTCATTTTTCATCAAAGAAATGTAATTTAAACTTGAACGTATAAAATTGAAGGATGAAGGATGAACCTAT
>NNCF01126833.1:914550-943395 GCA_002313205.1 Laupala kohalensis | reverse complement strand
AAAAAAAAAAAAAAAAAACTGAAACACGACACACTCCATGCAGAGACTGAAGGGTTTATGTGTGCTATACAGGATTAAGCAATCCCAACTAGATATTACAGAAAAGAAATTCTGCATGAGAATGTTAATGGATTATGTAGAGCATGTAACACCTACAATGAAACAATCCATCACATTATTCGGGTTGGCAAGTACTCGCCCCTCTAGGCTACACCTGCAGACATAACCAAGTGGCCAAAATAATTCACCAATAGCTAGCTAAAAGCTTTAACTTGGTTGAAACAGTTACCCCGTATTATAAATTCGATCCACCACCTGTCTTGGAAAATAGAAATATAACTTTGTAATGGGATAAGCAAATCATTACAGACAGAACAGTAGATCATAACAAGCCAGACATAATATTAATAGACAAATCTAAAAAAACTTTTATTACTGATGTACTGTTCCTTCTACTAACAATTTAAAAAAGACAGAACAAACAAAAATTCAAAACTATCAGGCACTCAAGACAGAAATTCAAAAAATTTGAAAACAAATTGAAGTATTAATTATTCCCCTCATAATTTCAGCAACTGGAGTCATTTGCAAAACAGTGAAAGGTATCTTGCAAAACCACTGAAAGGTCATCTAGATCAGAAATGGACTACCAGAAATGCAGAAATCCGATATATTACAATTACATTGTATTTTATGAGTTGGCAACAATGTAACAAGGCAACAAAAATATATTTTTAACTTGTGAGTTGGCAATACCTTTATGTATATAAGCAGGAAGAATCCGTTGTTTGCTCTCATTGTTGATTCATCATCATCATGATGTACGGAGTGGAGTGCTAGGAGGAAGTCACATGCCAAAGTGGACTGGGGTTTCTTATCAGATCTCCCATGATCTATCCATAATAGAATAACGAGGTATGCTATAATATTACATTGTTTGTCTGTATTGTTATGTATGATTTTCTGTATTATTGTGTATGATTTTCTGTTTAATTAATTTCAATTGTTTCTGATAGTAATAGTCACCTGTTTGTGTTATTAGCCTTGAAGAAGGTTTCAAGTAAAAACCGAAACGTTGGCGAGTTATTAAGATATTATTTTTATTGGCCAAGCCCTCACGATATTATTTCATTTCTATTGAGAGGTCAAGATTCAGATCACATGAAAAAATATAGTAAGTAACTTGTTAAAAAATCTATAGAATATTACGAAATTCTTGAGAAATATAAAGGAATAATTATTTATTTTCTCATACTTGCGTACAATGATTTACTCATGTTTACGTACCACTGAAGACGCCTTCGTCATTCAAGTAGGTAATCTCTTTTGAAAGTAATTCGACACTACTGTCTTCTAATAATTAAAACATTATAGGTAATCTAAGTTGAGAAAGAAACACATAAAAGTCGCTTATACGTTGAATGAAACAGTGTCGGCTTTCACCTTCGTCGGTTTACGTAGACTATCAGACAATAGTAAACAAGTAATTTTTACTCCAGAGTTGTTTTTAGTTCATTTCTCCCAAAAAGGATACGCAAGAGCACATTTTCATTTTGTGTGAACTTCTCTTTTGCTTAGAGGCATATTTATTGGAAAGGCCTACGACGCGGTACAAATGATGTAAACACAAAAATTTCTGATGACAGTTACTCGGGGGGTCAAATCTCTATCATTTCCCTCTTTCTGAAGTATGGTGACATTCCAAAAGTATTTAATTTTAGTAAATTATTAGTTATTCCAATAGAGAATATTGTTAAACGAGAAACAAATATGGAGGATCTAAAACACGGAGACATTAATTGCAGAAACACATTGATTTCGTGAACATATACACAATCATAGGAGAAGCACATTGTATGAGGCCGTTTTTCTCAAATATTACTCTTCCATGCATACAATTTCAAGATATAACAATGGTAACATTAAAAAAATTCAATTTTTTCCCTGATAAATGATGTACGATGAATAGCAGGTATTATTTTATACGAAACATAAAATCAAGTGTAAAAAAATGTTATGTATCTGGAGATTTATCTGTACTAACCTCTTATTCACTATACCTTCCTTTATGTATGGATCGATTTTTTTTTGGTTTCCGTTTATGAAATTAANTTATGTATGGATCGATTTTTTTTTGGTTTCCGTTTATGAAATTAATTTTATATCAGATATTTTATTAAGTTAATGTAACGTGTAAATAATGCTGTTAATGCTTAAATCACATTCAAAAAATACAGTTATTGGAGTTGTTAATATTCGCACTATTCTATTCGTTTCCTATAAAAATTAATATTTGCCTGTACCTTAACTTTATTACGTTCAACTGGTGACATTTGAGACACGGCAATAAAATACATTTATTGTAAATAATGGGGTTTAACAACGAAATTATAATTACGAAAATAAATAAACATATTAGTTTGCATTAATTTCACATAATTATAATAGCAATTTGCGATAAACTATTCAAAAGTAATATCAAAAAATTTTATTTTTATTTCAGAACATCCTAGTTGGAAATTTGATTATTACTGAAGATAGTTTTTAAAAAAATTCGAATTCGAAAAATATTTGTAACTTACCAACAATACCGCTACAGCAAATATTATATGCACCATTCTGTTCCAGGAGTGTACCTAGAGTAGAGTTTAAGCGTAATGGAAGTTCATTCCTTATCATAGAAAGTGAGACTAATTGTATGCACACAGAATGTGATACTGCATTCTACTCGCTGATTATTACTGCCTCTTTCCTTCGAAAGCAAAAATCAGAAAACATTTTAACGCTACACTGACTCGCTATAGTGACAATAAACTACTGAAATATTCCATTCCACAACCTGAAGAAGTTGCAAACCACTGGGAAACGATTGTGGAGTGTGTATTTCTTTTTCTCCTGTGCGCAGCGCATTTTTTCGCTTTGCAAAGCAGAACATTCCATTAGTTGCGCCTTATTTATCCGTGACCCACCTTACTTACCACCTCTGCATGCGATTCAATGGCATTAACTATTCCTGCCGTTAGAATGCGCAAGCATCGCCGACTGCTGGCGCTCCCTGGGTGTGGTATCCAAAATTACTTTCTCGTTCCGTACGGCGTCGTGAGGAGCGTCCGTCAATTTGTCTTCCTTCAGTCTTGTTCAGTAATGGCTGCGATGCTGGTGGAGGGTAGTGAGTGCTAATGACGATTGTTGACACGTTTAGCAATTGTGAAGTGCTTTAAATGTGTGTTCAGTTTGTGAAGTGCCCAGTATGACAGAGAGGAACTCGACGAGAATCATGAAGTCGTCATCTGAAGGTGAAATTCTTGATCGTGAAGAAACACAGTTAATTAACGACTCTGCAGATTATGGTAGGCCTAACCGTTATCCAGAATCTAAATTGAAACGTACATTTACTCTACCGCGCAATCCGTTTATGTCATCGAGAATGAGTAAACGAAAAGGTAAACATAAAGAAGGTAAAGATGCCAAAGGATCGAGTATTCAAACTATTAGTGAAGTGCAAAACTCAGAATCCCAAAAATCTAACAAGAAAGTGTTCAGAAGACCTTCGTGGAAGAAATTTATTAACAAAATGGTGCAGCATATGTCTACTGTAGGTGTGCCGAATAACAAGTTTAATTACGGTAATTACGAGTATGGTAGGCGTAGGACAGAAGCTGTGTCATTATCCTCTTCTGATATTAGGGTTCCTCCTACTCGCCCCGCCCACCTTGCTAATTTGGCAAATAGTGATAAAGTTCCTGGTGTTATTGGTTTACGCAACCACGGTAATACTTGCTTTATCAATGCCGTTTTACAGTGCCTAAGCCATACAGACATATTGGCAGAGTATTTTGTTCTGGACCAATATAAAATTGACTTGTCTAGGCGTAATAAGCTAAATTCTAAAAAACATGGTACGAAAGGTGAGGTAACAGAACAGTTGGCTCTTCTCCTAAAGTCAATTTGGTCTTGTCAATATGATCCTGAGATATCCAATCAGTTTAAATTAGTGGTTGACAAGTACGGAAGCCAATACCGAGGTAATAACCAACATGATGCCCAAGAATTTCTGTTGTGGTTGCTGGATAAGGTGCATGAGGACCTGAACACTGCAACTAAGAAGAAATACAAGAGTATTAAGGTATGTCACTATTTTCCAATTTTAAGTCATTGAAATCATTGCATGGCATGTTGATACAATCAGATTATAGTACCTTCTTGTTAGATTTTGTAAACTGTATTCTATACCTTCTGTTTTTTGTGATTTAAAGTTTCTAACCAAAATGTGAGGTTAAATAAATCTTGAAAATAATGGGTTATAATATAATATAATAATGTGTTATAATATAATAGCATTATCTTGGATACATGAGATGCTGATTTTTTTAAATATTGTATTGAATGATATTATTCTAAGGAAAGACCAAGCAATATTTGACTGTGACCCTCATAATACTATCAGCACTTCGTGACGTTTTTTATATAATCGCTGTGCAAATGCATCATTATTTATCATTGTTATGTATTATCATTGTTAGTGAACTTATCTTATGTTATCGCTGCTTGGAGGAAGTGGTCCAGTAATTGCGGTGCCTGATTCATTTGTTATTTCAAAGAGTAATTACTTTTTACCTCGTGTATGGTTTGGAGGAAATAAATTCGACACCGGGTGTATGATTCATATGTTGTATTTGTGTAATTCGATGAATCGAAGTATTTCAAGAAAAGAACATTCGGTTTGTCTAATGTAAACACTTTGGTTCTGGGGTGTTATTAGTTCAGCAGTATAAATAAGTTGCAAATTAGAGGAGTCTTGTTACAACATTTTGTTGGTAATAGTACTCCACGATACATCATTCATAAATCCTTTGCATTGCCAACTCAACTGACCCACAGTCCTCTGCGAATTAAGATGTAAAAATTAATTTACGTAAAAATAATTGAATTTATTGCCCCACAATGTTTGTTGAAAATATATATTAAGTTTTTATGGCACTGTATAATCGGATTTTGGTAGAATCGAAATGTTCGTGAGTTGGTTGGACTTGTTGGTATACCTGAGCGTTTCTCCTGTGTTAGGGTGACTCGCTCGCGGGAATCAGTGCGTCAAAGATCACGTTTCATGCATTATACTGTTTGCAGGATATCGAGATTCCATGGAATTCTTAGGGAGCTAGTTTCGAAATATGATTTTGTTTACTATTGCAATTGGTTCGGGCGTATTATTCCTAGACTGAATTTTACTTTACGTGTTTGGGAAGTATTAGGAATTTCTTTAAAATGTTATGGTCTAAGTCAAATGCCGTTGTTGTGTGGAACATTTTATAAGTACTGGAATTATTTCTACAATTCACACGAATTAAGCGCAATTGTCTTTAAATTATGTTAGCTTTTGGTAATTAGACCATTATTCTATTACGTTTTGTGCTATGCTGACATAAGGTGGTATTAGCCGAAGAAAATACTACCATTCAGAGATAAAGTTTCAATTGGTTGTTTGAGTATTTTAGTAAAGAATTAATCCTCCCAATTTTTTTCATCTTGGAGTCTTTATCAAACCATTAGGAAAATTTGTCCATCTGTCCAAAGGATTGATATGTCGGAAACAAAAACGAAATATTTGAGGAGAGAACAATTTCCCGGTTTGTTGGTAGATCTGATACAATCTGACGACGCAGTCGAGGTAATCGATGAAATTGTTTTGGTTGAGGTCACCGTTGCGACGTCGCCTCCGTACATCGTAAAGGACGACCGGAAATGGCACAAATTCTTCCGATAAAATATAGTGCAAATGGTAATCCGCCAGATACTTCTTACCTCATATTAACAATGTCCGGGGCGGGTTTTCTTCCTTCACTCCTAAAGTTTACAATTCAAACTGATGTTTAAGTTTTCAAATATAAACATGATTTACCTTTAAGGAACAGATTTGTGATTTTTTGTAGTCATGGAAGTGGTGCGTTAAATTAGATGAAATTATAATTGCATGTGTATTTTTCCAATCGACACCATATTAGAAGATTTACATTCCCTCATTGGAAACGTTACGTTCTAGAAACCATGTATTTTTTTTTTTTTTTTTTTTTGGGCTTTAGAGCTCGTCAACATCAAAGGTCATTAGAGCCCTTAAAACTTGCACAGGTAGGGAAAATGCAGTTACGCACTAGGGAGAGCCAACATGACTCCCCGCGTGTGGGACTCGCCGAAAGACTCAGCCATACCCACTAAAAACCCTCCTGAACTACAACTCAAAACTCAAATCCCAACATATCACATGACTTTACCAAAAACTTTATAAAAAAAAGAAGAGGAAAGAGGAAAATGAAAGATACCCTAGCCTTAATAGCGTCGGGATCGAAAAGAACAAGAGGTGACCAAGGGAGGTCAGTATAGATAAAGGAAGGAGCATGGCACAAGTAAGTGGAAGCAATGCCAGACTCAGCTCGGGGCCCCGTGTTCGCCAAACACGTACTAACTAGATGTTAGCCCCCTGGGGGGAGAAACCATGTAGTAACGTGCTTATGTAGTTATGCATCCTATGTGACAGAGGGTGTGTGAAGTGAAAATTATTAAGCGTTTAATTATTGAATGCTGGGATTGCTAATGAAGAATTCTATTAGCAATCCAAGACCTTCAATTAATTTTTGATTTGGCGTTTTATGAAGATTCGTGAAATTCATGTCACTTTTACTAGAAGTGTAACGTCTTCGGAATATTCGTGAATCTTCTCTATTTCTCGATTTGATTATTGTGATGATCAAGTACTGTATAGTTCAATCAAAGACACAAGAATGTATTTGTTTCGAAATGGTTGAAGGGATATTGTTGAAGAAACTGCTGTTAATCGCGTGTAATTGGTGGTGGTGGGGAGTGTATCGAAAGCAGTACTCGAGGAAGAATATACGAAAATTTATGGTTATTCTTTCACATGTAAATTACTTGCTTAGTTTTCTTACATTTTTTTCTTTCTTCAGGTCGTATTATAATGGATTCCGTCTATATCAGTATATTTTTGTAGTTTTTACCTCAGGGTAGCTGTCGTGAATTTCTCGTGGTAACGAATGGGTAGTATTCCTGAGAGAAATTTGAGTTAATTATTCACCATCCTTAATGAATGCACAAAAAATCTTTAGTATGCACACTGATATTTTTGAAAGACCTTTTTATCCACAGGTATGTGATAAAATTGAATTCCCATTTATGTTTGACAATTTTGTGTGCTGCTACGTTTTGAAATTGATAAATAAATTTTGAGAAAATATTTTCTCAAAACATTGAATTATGTATCTACTTCCAATTTTAGTTCAGTATGTAGTAAGGATTATTTCATGTTCCGGCTGTCATTAATTCCACATAATACATATTTACTGATTGAAGTCTTTCTTTACACTAAATGCATTTAAAATAATTTTTCTTCTGGATGATTGATTCTTTTCTGAGATTTTCATTCTTGTTACGGTGATGTTCGTAGGAGTTTTGAAACGTACTTTTCTGGAAAGCTAGGTAAACCTCTTTTTAACAGTTAAACAAACATCGTACGTATGTACTTCGATTCATTTTACTGAGTATGCACTTCGTGGACAGAAATAATATACTGTCCTACAATTCGAAAGAGGGGTTATTGATCCTTCCTTGCATTTAGCTCATTGTGCAAGCAGTCGCATCATGCAAGCTCCGCACTCCAACTAATGCATTGGTGATGTCCTTATGGGAAATTTCTCCTATTTGCTCAAAACGTTTCTTTGTGTATACTTTATGTAATGAAAGGACATGACGGGATTTATTTGTATATTGATTTGTTTGGTTTTCTGAGTAATATTATATACTCGGTTAAAATGTAATAACTCAGTTGTGAATGTACACATGTGGGAAATTCCCTGGGACTAGTGGAAAAACTCCCGTTCTGCAATATGAATAAATGAATTTATTTTTGTACTTGACTATTTTTTCACTTCAGATATCCATGAGATATTCTTTCAAATACAAACGAATACACACATTCTATTTTTATCTGTTCGAGTTACGGTTGGTGTACCGTGAGAGCAGCTGCTGAGGATTAGAAAGAAAGCTATTATGTTATCGCTGATCGATGCAGCTGCCTTGGCAGACCTATCCTTTCAGTTTTCTTTAGTTCTACTGTGTTTGGGAGGGGATAGGATGCGGGGCAGTTACGGAAGAAAAGGAAACAGGAACCAAAGTTGGAAGAAATGTTCGCAAAAGTAACGAACTTCACGTTTAATGAGCTGACTGAATATGTTTGATAACTTATCAAACTCTAAATCTCACTGCGCGACGGAATATTTCTTATAAACCTATCAATTTAAATCTTTTAAGAGAGAACCAGACTAACAGTCGAGAGCGTTAGAGGCAGTCTGATTGGGTCTATAAACAAATACAGTCGGATGACGGGAATAATCGTGAATAAAATAGAACGAATATTTTTCTGAAGTTTTGGTTTATAAAGCTACTTTTAAGTTTAGATTTTGGCAATCCTACAATTGTTTTTTATTTTAGTTTCTCTACGTTGATGAAATCAGTATTGTGTATTGTTCTTCATTTCAAAATTCAAGCAATACTTAATTCGATTTAAAATATCTTATGATTTTGTAATATATCTTGTGATTTTGTAATATATAAATATATTAATTTTTAGTAACTTGTTGTTAATTGTACGACGAGTTAGTTGGATTTTTAAAATAATATTGTATTGCTTCGTGAAATAAGTATGGTATAGCGGATAATTCTAATTTTGAAATGCCGTAATTAAGTCTAAGGGTAGATGCTTTTCATCACATTCCATCGGATTGTATTTTATTTTGTAACATGCTGTTAAGTTCTATTTTAAAATTGTCATTCGTTTTAGCATGGCCTCCCAGTAGAACCTGCATGTGATGTAGGTATTTGTATCATGCGTACGTGATGTCGAGCTCACGATATGAAACGGAGGTTACCAACAGACTAGGGTGACCCCATCAGGTATAGGACAGCCGTAGAGGAAATACGTCGCCAGCTGGGTGATCACCCCTCTGTATTTTGTCGGATATGTCGGAGGGTTAATGTTATTTGTTACTACTTACTGTTTGGCTGTTGTACTGTCGTATTTTACCCTGTATGAAAAAAATTATTTTCATTTTGTACAAAAAAAATCATTCTGTACAAAAAATTCTATCTTTTTAGTTTAAATATACATTTGTGAATTTTCGAAAATCTTATTTCTTATTCTTAATGACTTCATTTTCAATTTACCAATGTGTTTTACCGAAAAAAGTGAATTTTTCTTTTTTTCTCTTCAAAATAAACAATATTTTTAAATATGTAAATAAATTATTTTCTGAATTGATTTATACGTTTGGCATTTTAATGGAGAAACTGGCAGTGTTCGAAGGTCGTTTGCCCCACGCGCTCTATCAGACTTTATGGAACTACGGTGACTACGTGGTCGAATTTCGAATTTACGAATGTTGGCGATTGACATCGATGACCAGAGGGACAGATGAGCGACTGATTTCTCAATTCTCAAAATGTGCAACAGTGTCGCGAACGAAATTCAAGAATATGTGTTTATTAATGTAGGTTAACTAACCTGGGTTTCATTTCTCATAGAACCAAACGAGAACTCATTGTAAATAATGTAAAGCTCTCTCAGACTAAAATATTGGGCAACTAACTCCTCTTTAATAGGATTGTAATAATATGATTTACTTCATGCTGTCATTGTTAATGAAATGAGACATTACAGCTAAGCTCTTTATTTATTTTTGTATAATTTACTTAAATTCATTAAATGATGTGAGGGAACCGGTATATACACTTCCTCCACTCCTTGTTCGTAGTAACTTACCTGACTTCCATATTTTGTAATTATGTCCTATTCCAAAACAAAACAGATAGGCTACCCATTCTTTGATTGAGAATAAGAAAAGACAACAAAATAAATATTTAAACTCCCTGAAATTAGCATTCCATTTGACTTAACTCGAAAAATTAAGTGAATTGATTGAAATAGAACGAATTCTAATATAAAATGATTTTATTTAGGTTCACCAGGAACTTAAATTTCAAACACTCTAGCAGGAAAACTTGGAACCTACTTAAGAAATTGGCGCCGACTTTCATACCAACTGGAACCCTCCTAACATCAACGGTGACCAAATCGCCAACCGTATTGTTGACATATCTAGAGCTGTGAAGGACAAGACACATTCCACTAGGGTTAAAAGAGAATTTACGAATTTCAAGCGCAGTTTTACTCCAGTAGAAACTTAATCAGATAAATTCACTGTTACTGAAATAGAAGTTACTGTCAAATCTATGAAAAACGGGAAGGCGCCCGGTTTTGATAACATTCACCCTGACTTCCTAACACATTGTGGTAAGTACACAATTCACTGGCTGACTATGTTTTTCTCCGGTATCCTTAATTTCCAAAGACTGCCTAAGGAGTTTAAAAGAACATAAATTATCACCACTCTCAAACTAGGGAAACCTGCTGACCTCCCTGAGAGCTACAGACCAATTTTATTATTAAGTGTTTCTTATAAACTATTAGAAAGTCTAATTTATAATAGAATCTTTCAATTGGTCCTGAACACACTACCAATACATCAAGCTGGTTTCCGGCCAAATCGCAGCTGCGAGGATCTGGTGTTGGCTTTAACCACGCACATTGAAAGAGGATACGAAGAGAGGATGAAAACAGGGGTGGTATTTATAGACCTCACTGCGGCATATGATACGGTATGGAGAGAGGGGTTATTGTACAAACTTTTGATGGTCACTAAGAGCAGGAAGATAACGTTTGTAAATAATATATCACGTAGACTGTTCCAAGTAGTAATGGATAATAAGGTGAGCAAACCAAGACAATTGAATAATGGTCTCCCCCAAGGCTCAGTACTGGCACCACTCTTTAATATCTACATCTCTGACATCCGGAGAACGTATGCACGCCAGTTTGGGTACGCAGATGACATGGCCCTCGCAGTCCAATATATTACATTGAAGATGAACTATCCACTGACCTTAACACACTCACGGAATACTTTAGCCTATGATGACTGACCCTCAGGACTACTAAAACCGAATCATGTCACTTCCACCTAAATTGTAGAACAGCTCAAACGACTCGAAGTATAATGTGTGATGGCATTCCCCTACTACATAATCCCCATCCAAAGTATCTAGGCGTGATTTAGGACCGCACACTCTCCTATAATAAACTTCTGTCTTCATTGTCAGCAAAATTAAGGGCACGCAATAACATATTCCACAAATTGGCAGGTTCAACCTAGGGGTCGACCCCACTACTTTACGCATCTCAGCTCTTAGCTTGGTTTCCTCAACTGCGGAATACTGTTGATCAACACGACTTAACAGCTGCCACGCCCTAAAGTCGATAGTGTCCTGAATCAGAACATGAGAGTGATTTCAGGTTGCATAAAATCCACAACCATCAAATGGCTAGCGGTGTATTTTTCTCTTTTTTTTTGGGGGGGGGGGCTTTACGGCTCGTCGACATCGAGGTCATTAGAGCCTAAAATTCTGTACAGGTAGGGAAAATGCAGTTACGCACTAAGGAGAGTCACCATGACTCTCCCCGCGTGTGTGATTCGCCGAATGACTCAACCATACTCATTAAAACCCTCCTGAATTACAATATATCAAAACATTACACATTACAAAACATACATCAAACATCAGTAAAATGAAAGATACCCTAGCGTCAGGATCGAAAAGAATAAGAGGTGACCAAGGAAGGGGAGGAAAGAGAAAGGAAGGAGCATCGCACAAGTAAGTGGAAGTAATGCCAGACTCAGCTCGGGACCCCTTGTTTGCCAAACACGTACTTACTAGATGTAAGTCCCCTGGGGGGCTGCTGCCGGTGTTGGCCCATATAGAACTTCGTAGAAAAAAATCTTACTTAATGAATATAAGAAGATACAAGAAAACCCAGACCTTCCTATCCACCAGGATAAAAGACTTAAATCAAGAAACCCTACAGTTACGACAGCGCAACAACTTTACTTTAAAAGCGGAATTGAATAGGTCTCACAATAGCAAGCGAAAGTTGACCCAGTTTGGCAATCTCTGCTTAATCGCCAAAAACTACTCCACGGTTTTAATCTCCCTCACAGAACCTGGGTCCGACTAAATAGAGACCGAACAGGCCATGGTGGATGAGCTATGCTCCATAAGTGGGGATTGATACAGGAGCCCGGGTGTGATTGTGGTGCCGCCCTCCAAACTGTACGGTCCAAGCATATGAGTGTCCACGAAGAGCGTTCCCTGGCAGCAAACACAACCTCCTTATAGCCTCAGTGAGTGCTGTTCAATGGTTGAATTCGCTCGACCAAATGCTGTGATTTGTGTGTTAGCCAAGTAATAATAATTTCCTTTTTTATGACCCTTTCTCTGTGTCTAATGTATTTATTTTGTTGGTGTATTTTATGAAAGTATTAAGCGTATGACAAATGCCATAAGCTAAATAAAATAAATAATTCATTTAGGTGCAAGAATTCCAAATTGACCTCAAACCGGACAGTGTGACACCATTAATGTAATGACCAGGGTTGTGCCTAGAATAAGAACCTGTGCGAATCGGTGCGACGTTGGAGCACCTGCCCTTGCCATGTGCGGCCTTCTCTTTCCTTTTTCAACAAGTATTCATATTGTTATATATCCAAAAAGTATTACTATACACACACAAATGTACTGTTATATACATTAGAATGTGAAATAATTAGGGTAATATGTCAATTCCACTATTAGGTGTTACTATAATAATAATAAGCAGTCTAAGGAAGAGGAATTTCCTTGGACGCTATCCGAAGTACTTACCTGCTATGCTGAGAAATAAGTCGAAAATAATAATAATAATAACAATAATAATAGTGCCTTTAGTTTGGCGAGACTCAGACCTTAAGATCTGCTCTTCCGTCTAACCATTTTAAAACATTTACATTTTAAAATACAAGATGAAAATTGGATCATATTTACATTTACTGTGTACTCTGTTAGAATTTTACAAATAAAGTTTGGAAAAATATCCTGCACATGGATTCACTGCAAAAAAAGAAACTAATTATTACAGTACCAAGGTACTGTGAATGTACTGCTTGATAGTATAGTGAATTTACTACGAGGAAACAGATTAGACAAAATACATTCAAACGAAGGACGTATATCACGAATTTGAAGAATACATTACGAAGATAATGTTAATGCGAAAAGCAATTAAAATAATGTATTGGATAGTAGAATGCTCCACACCACCACGTAGTAGGAACGGAAACGGCAGTGACAGGGTAGTACTGTTGGCCGAGCAGGAGCAACCTATAGAGTTAAATGTAAATTAAGTCTATGTAAGTAGGAAGAGGCGCGACACCCAGATAGTGGCCGACAGGCCGAGGAACGTCTTGAGCTATTCTAAGAAAGAAAAATCGCATAGCACACTAGAGTTACACGCGGCAGAAACTCCTGTTCGCTGTTTATCTTATTAGGTCTGGCTACATTGTACTTCTTCACTCGAATAAATGTATTAATATGAATTATCAATAGCAATATAATTACCTTTTCCAAGCTCCCCGTCACGACAAAAACGTCACTAAATTTCTTACACGATACTTTGCACTATACTTGTCCTAAGGCGCATGTATACATATATACTTGCTATTAAAAGATACGAAGCTCTCTCGCAAGCTATATGATATACGCTGTAAAATCGCAACATTTATAATTTTCTTCTTAAAACTGCAATGGTACTATAAAGATAACAGTAAAATCGCCGAGTTCCTTAAAATTACTGCATTTTCCAGAGTTTTTCTAAATTAACATCAAATGTGATAAAATTTCGGCAGTTTTTTTTGTTATATGGGTGTTGTAAAATTACACACAATTCTAACAGTGTAACATCTGAGAAGAAGAAATAAATGATGTGTTGTCTACTAATACAACTTTTTATTCTTATGATAGTACTTTCACTTCCTTAGCTGTCATCATCAGTCTGACAATTTCAAGGGCCAGGGCAGTTGTGATAATGCCAAATATCAAAGGCACATCTTTCATTTATTCTTGTTAAGTTGAATACTAGTATCACCTCACCGATATCCAACGA
This sequence comes from Laupala kohalensis, assembly GCA_002313205.1. Taxonomy (NCBI): domain Eukaryota; kingdom Metazoa; phylum Arthropoda; class Insecta; order Orthoptera; family Trigonidiidae; genus Laupala; species Laupala kohalensis. The sequence continues at coordinate 929,297 of NNCF01126833.1, read as the reverse complement.
CATAACAGGTAATTTATCATTACCCTAATCTCCTTCTGGATACTAGGATGCACTACTATTTATGTATCACCTGACGTCGCAAACCAGTGACGAAACGTTGTCATTGAAATATACTTTTTGTCTTAGTTAAAGTTAAAATAATTTAAAATATTTGAATTAAACAATTTCTAATGATCGAATTGCTATGTATCAAGGACCGTCGTTCGAACATGCTAGGACATTTTTCGCCTTTCACATGCGAGAACGCGCTTGTGCAGCACGATTGCGTGAGCGAGCGCTTTCCAGAGGTCGCAGGTGACGCGAGGCGCTGCCACGTTGGAGAATGCGACGTAGGCGCATGGCGCGACGCATGCGTGATCGAGCGCGTGAATGAAGTGCGTAATACACGTCGCGTGTGTTGGGAGACTTGGACGTCGCATTGGGGGTCGGACGTTCTAACAAGTCGCATTTGATGATACTTAATACTAATGCATTTTCGTCTGCGTGCTGCCAACTCCCAAAAAATGATCAATTATTAACAAATCATTGCCTAGGAGGGAAAGTTTTGTGGTTGTTCACTCTAAGAATAACAATTAAATTGAATAGCACAACCATTATCACCAGCATGATTTTAAACAACGAATTTAGTCTTAGTATTCATTGTCAACGTTTATGTTCAGAAAAAGAAATCTTTATGTTCAGTTAAATGTGGAATTCAGTTTACTGAATTTTGAGGTAGATGTATATTTAAACGTTAATAGTAGTATCTGATTTCCTGACTTTTTTGCGTATTTTTATCAATGAACACATTAAAATAATAATACCTTGGAAAAACACATTACTGTCATACAAAATACGATCAGCAGGGCCCAAAATTTTATTTATTCTGATAGTGATGATTACTTTGATAGTGGAAATATCTTCCAATTTCTGCTTGAAAACCTCAGTTCACTCTCTCTAAGAAATTTTACTTAATTCGTATAATTGACATTGATTTTGACTTTGATATAATTGACGTCTCTTTTCGCAAATTATGATTATTTAACATCAAATTCTCTTGAACGTTTTAGGATATTTACATATTTATGTACACGAATATTATCTGAATCCTCTCACACTTACATATACCTTCCTCTCTTACAATAAGACTAATCGTTGTACAGGTATTTCGTGAAATGTACTCGTTATGAAGGTATTAGTTTTTTGTTAAATATTGTCAAATGTTAGTATTGGTGGGAATCTGTTGTTTTGATTTTTTTAATTACAGACTTAAACTATTAATATTCTAATGTATGACATCTTCGTGATAACTCCGAATATTTAACCTTCCGAATGAACAGAAGTCTTTGTTTTCAGTCCATTTCTGAAATGATTTTCTATGCTTAGATACTTTCTCCCGAGAAAGTGGATTACCCATCTGCCCTAATCTTTTGGTTTTTAGGTGTAGTTCTGTGGTTGATTGCGTGAGTGTGTGACGACAGAAACTTGTTCACCAACGTTTTCCATGTTGCTTTCGTGAGAATATCATCATATTTGTAGTCACTGTCTTAACTTGCTCTAATGGAGGGAAAGCGTGGGAACTGTTTTTGTTTTTAAGAGTTGTTTCTTTACAGAGTTCTACTTAAAGTCCGAATTTAAATTTATTTAATAAAACGCATGTGGGAGGCCATTACGAAGAATTTACCGGAGTCTTCTGTTTCTTCTTAAAGCTCTGCCCATTCAGTCTAGTGCATGCACTCAAGGAACCGGAAATCTGAAGAAGTCAGGGGATGGGGATACGTTCATCAGCCCATTCATAAAATGTCGACACAAGTGCTTCAGCATTCTCGCAACAGATGTTTTCTACGAAAACTACCGTTAAAAGGATTTGTAGCACAAAAACAGAGCGTCCTCAGAGTTTGTTTTTAATGGTTATGGATACGACTTTTCAGCTGGGTTTTCTTTTCTTTTACTGCGGATGACACTAAGCTGAACCCAAGTAACATCCACTTAATTTGGTTTCTGTAATTAGTATCATCGCGTTATTATTCGCTATATCAATAGTGTTACTAATAATTAATTTTTAAAAATTATATCCAATAATAGAACGAAGCTGATTTCATTGACCTGAAACCTAGAAATTTTGATATCCAATGTTGCACACCTATCAATTTACGTAATGCTTTTAAAAGTAACGAATAATTTTACAAATTCCCTCATACATTAAGCAATTGTCCTATTTTGCCTTTGTAGAAAGCGAGAATTATTAATAGCTCATTCCAAAATTTTGTTGTCCTTCAAATTGTTGGGAGGACGATTTCTCTTATAGCTATATTTTCTAGTTGCTACAGAGGAATAAAATGTAAGACTTGATTCTTTGAACTGTCGGAATTAATGATGTATCCGAATCTCAACGTAATTAATGTTAGTAAAATTGAATAGTTTTAAAAATCATTGCATTATCTTATTTGTTGGTTAGTCGACTGAAGTCACTCCTAGCTAAGCGTGAAGTCATAGAGCAGCTGCGTGGTGCAATAAAAAACCAAGTAACCAGGATGTTGTAGTTGAGTTACTCATTGTTGCAGTTCTGCATGAACAGAGCATTGCGTGGGAAGCGATCGGGAGCGGAAGCAATTGGTTTACTTGACCCTGAGGTCAGTTGTTATGACCAGGAGAGCGTTCTGGTCTATTGCGTCCACTGGTCAGCCACCCAGTCCTGTGGGCACAGATCCTCTTTTGATGCCGATTGCAAAACAGTTGAATGTTTCCTTGTATCGTGGAAAAGGGTGAAATGAACATTATTTGAAAACTAGACTATGCGGACGGTTTAAGGGAGGCTTAAAATCAAATGTGTATGCCAGTAACTGTGAACTTGAGAATCTGAAGTCTATTTATTTTTGATCAAAATGCTATTACATTTGTTTTAGATAAAACAATTCTAAGAGTTATCGAGGCACAATTGTATCAACATTACTGGATGCGCTGCGAATTGCGTGACTTATCATTCGTTTCTGTCCTTTTACGTCTGTCTAAATTCAAGAACGTTTTGAAAATCAAAGTTCACTGACATACTCAAAGATTGGGTGAACCACATGCAAGCTTTAATAAAATTTCAAACGTCTAATAAAATTCTCGCATCTCGCTCGCGCGCATGTCGCACTAAGTATCCAAGTCCGTTTCCCGTGTTTTGTTGATCCACGCTTAATTTGAAATGTTATAATTGTATTTAGAAATATGAAGTAACAGGTATTGTAAATAACACCGGGGAACAGCAATTTCGTTGTCTTAGATCTGTCACTTATGTTTCACTAACTTTTGGCCTCTGAATCCAAAAATAACCTGTTTTTTGTCTATCACGTCAGCTTTTAGAGCTACAGGATACCCTCTCTTTGTCTCAAAAGTCATACAAAATATGCATATGAAGGAAAATAAAGGGAAAACTTACCAAATGTTCAGTTCGCAAAGAATAGTTTTATTCATACAAAGGCTATATGTAGTTACTGCAAGTTAAATTTTGTTCAAACAATTATAAAGTTGTTGTACCAAACGGTAAACATACCTATTAAGGTAAAAATTTTCGCTTATCACTTTTTCTAGAGTATTTAATCTGTAGTCATTCTCGCTTGATGCTCTAACAGTAGTCAGCCATCATATGTACATCCCATGTACATTGGTACCGTGCCTCCATGACTTTCTAATCTTGGTGGAATCGCTCATCCTGCTCGTCATTGATTTTCGGGAAGTTCTCAGGAAGGCTATGAAAAAATGCAATTTAAAGGTCATGTTGCAAACAAACATTTTGAAGCTTTCCAAAAGTTGCTGGACAATTTCGCTGTCATTCTGTAATCGTGTATTTCAAAGAAAATCTTCGACAATGGTATTGAATGCCAGCCAAACATTCTTTTGAAGAACTGTCATTGCTTCGGTGAAAGGTTCATCTTTAGGAAGCTGCCGAATCTGTGGACCATCAAACACATCGACCTTTATCTTTTCAAATGACAAAGTAGGAAATGCCGAAATGAGTTACTTGACACAGACTCCTTCAATTGGCCAAGCTTTAACAAAGTACTTCATGAGACCCAGTTTTATATGCAGAGGTGGAAATATAATATTCTTTATGTCGACAAGTTGCTGACTTAAAATGTTGGATCACCAGGTTTCAGATCAGATCTTGGCTGCCAGTTCAACAACAGCCAATGATTCTCACGAGATCTGCTGCCCCACATACTAAAAAAACGGGGATGTGTGGTTGGTGGCCAAGAAGGAAGCAAACCATTTTAAGGTCAACACATATGATCCATTTGTGCATTGTTGCATTAGTGCATTGCAACAAATCACTGACTCTCTTTCTTCATATTCTTCACACAAACAAACTGAATGGCCTATTGGGACTGTACCAAATACATTTCCATTGTAGAGGAGGACACACTTCAAGCATAGTACATCCTATGATCCACGCTCTCTGCCGCGAGGAGCGTTCACATTCACATAAGGTGTAGAGAAAAATATTGTCGTGGTACAAGAAAAATAACTACAGTTTTGGAATCTGCATGCCTATTTAACTCTAAAACAACTCAAAAACCGAACTCAACAGAAATTGTGTTACAAATTGTTTCCCAGTGTAATGAAAAGTGAGAAACTAATAAAAATACTTACTATTCGATGCTTGTGTAGTAAGAATTAATTAGACCAAAATCGTGTGGTGTCCACCTTTCTCTTTGAACTGCGTCATATTATATAGAATTTACTAGCTGATTACCCGGCGTTGCCCGGGAATTTTCTTGGACCAATATTTTTTTTACTTAGGAAAAAATATGATCGATCTATTGCAAGATCAAAATACTTTTACTTAATGGTTTTTAAAAACATACTTCGTCTTAAACCTAAAATGTTCGTCTGACGAAAAGTACTCTACAAAATTTGAAGGAAATTTAATGTAGTTTTTTTTCCGTTTTGACAATATTCTCTAAAAGTGTGTGATTTTCGAGTTGTGAGCAAGCTACATAAGAAAAACTGGTTTTAAGATCCATTTCAAAATGTTGGTCACGCTCTAGCGCGATAAATGTTCGTCGGACAAAATATCTGTAAATACTTAATTTGTTGGAAATTTAATGCATATTATTTTAGAGTACGTATACTTTGCTCTAGAAGCGCGTATTTTTCGAGTTATAAACAGAAAACTAAGAAAAGAGCATTTTTCAAAATTTTCACAAAACGTACAGTGTTTACGAGGTGGCAAAGTTGAAATTCGGATTCAGCACCTCCGAAAACATAACGAACGATTGAGAGAAAAACTTTATTTTTTCCCGTCAAGCTACTGTATGACTGGACTGCATTGCGAAAGTTTCCTTTCTCTTCCGATGACTTAGCAATGAGTGTTTAAGCAAAATATTGTTTTTCGATGTTGCAGGAGAAAAAGTGGAGATATTGACGGACTTAGTAAAAAAATGTGAAGTGCAGAGGAATATAATTATTGTATTCATGTTAATGTAAATTACTTCTTTCACATTTCATGCTCTAACGTTGCCGAATGTGTCCCGGAATTTCTCTTGTGTGAGAGACAGGTTAAAACCTACACCCTTGTCACGTTGAGATAAAAATCTGTGCTGTTAAGAGAATTCTAAGATATCATCTTTCTTTATACGTCGTATCAGAAAAATATAAATATACTCTCGTTACGTAATGTATCGTAGTGCGAATATTTATGATAGAATGCATGCGAATATTTATGTAGGGGAAGGGTTGAAGGCGTGCATGAGATATCTTTGCCCTGGGCTGCTTAACCGAAACACTTCGTCTCCAAATCCGCTCTCTTCTCTTCCTCCTCGTTTTGAGTACATGTTGCACCCCCTCCCTCCTCACCCCTTCACACCACCTCAACCACCTCCCTCCTCACCCTTCCATCAAGAGGGGAGAGAACCTGCGGACGCGGGGAATCCTGATGAGCCCTGCATTATTTAAGTCACGACTTCTGAAACATCTCCCCCTCCTCCCTCTGAGTATCATCGCCTGTCATTTTACCCCTTCACGTTCCACTCGAGCAGTTCCCTCATTTTTCTCTTCACTTTCGTCCCCCTTGCTAATGTCCCTTCCTCTCTTTTTTCTGTCTTAAATGTCACTCTTTCTCCTCGGCTTTAGCACTTGACCCCATTTTTTTAGCATCCATTGCCTATTGTGTCAGACTTCTCCTTGTACCTCCCTTTTATGTTGGTGATTCCTGTTTCACGACTCATTTTTCTTCGGAGTCTCATCTGTTTCGTTCCGTACTTTCGTTTCTTTCTCGTCCGCTTCCTTTACTCTTGCAGTCGAAATATTCTATATCAATTATTTTCCTGACATCTCGTTTCCATATTTTTCTCTCGTTTTTCTCACCACGCTCGTCTTTTTCCACCTCTCTTGGACTAGTTTCACCCTGTAGTCTGTAATGAACGTTTTCTCAGCTTCATTTTTCTTTCGGTCGGGGATCTGATTCCGATTTTTTTTCGTCGCTTTTATTCCTTTTGTTTACCTTTTAGCCAGTGGCGGATCTAGACCGTAATCGAGGGTGGGGGTTAGCCGGGGAGCATTTTTGTTTAAAAAGTATGGTTTTACACCAATTTTATAAATATTACCTTTAAATAAAATGCATCAAATAAATAATTAACAATTATTTATTAAAGTTATTGATTGGTATTTTTAATTTTATTGATGTTGATATTATTAATTTTATATAAATATGGTATTATTAATTTGTCTAATCTGGTATTATTAATAAAAATAACAATTATATTATTAATAACAATAACAATTATTAATCTGGTAACACTTTTAAGAAGTATTTTATCAACTTCGATTTTATCAGTTAAGAGTTCAGGTCCAACGGGGGCTAAAACCATCTTACCCCCCCCCCCCCACACACACACACACACACACATAGATCCGCCACTGCCTACAGTATGCGTTAAAATACAATTGCCCAATTAATGCCAAGTTATACTAAATTTTTGTTGGATAATAATTTATATATGTATTAGCTATTCGTTACGAATATTGATATACAAATTATTTTAAAAATATTATTCTAGTATTAATTTACCATAATACTTTAAGAATCTTACAAATATAACAGAAATTTATGGTCATTTATTACCTAGTACTGATTTTAAAATAATTGTTAAGTGTCTATATACCTGTGGGAATTAAAGATTGTGTAGTCAAGATATCTTCTTAATGTAATGTTCTATTATAGTTTGCAATATATGAATTACGATGAATTGTTTACACTTTATGTGCAATGCATTTCTTAAATGTGTTGTTTACCGGATTCATGTGAGTATTCTTGATCTCAATCGTAGGGATTAACATTGTGCGTATGCAAAAAACAATATGACTTCTTTAATTTCCCATGTTTTTGTATATGCGAATTTTTTAAGTATGCGTTTTACATGATATGTTAACTTATTCTTTTCTCACTCTCTTTAGTTATCTCTTCCTTTTTTGCGCACTGTCCACTGCGTTGAAGTTATTGGTTATTTAAAAGGAATCTCCCATTTGCTAATCTGGTTATTGACTTAATTTTTCCTTCTATTATCGAATTAGTGAAACTATAATAGAAAGCCGCGCTGGAATAACCGTGTTATTAGGATAATTGGGATTGGAATCAGTGTGACGGCAATGGCAAGATAGTGCACGCGTGCATCAGGTCTAATGTTAGAGCTACATGCAGTATAGGCGGGGTTACACATTGCTCACCGCGCTCAGCAGCCGCACCCTCTCCCAGGAGCTGAAGGGAGGGGCCGCCCAGGATGACGGCATGCTCTGACAAGGCGACAAACCCCAATCTTGTTCCCAAAGGGCATGCGACGGAAGAGACCGCGTCCCTTGTAAAATCTCTTCTCGTGGGACCCGATTTCCTATTATTCCCGAACTATGGAATCCGAGCTTTAACTATTAGATAAGTCATGATTATTAAAGAGTGTACAATTCGTAAAATTTTCAGTACATATGAAAGGAAAATTTAAGAAAATAAGTTCACGGAGTATCTTAAAATTCACGCTATAGATCCGCGGATACTCCGGAACAGGGAGAGACTTTGCTTGTGTAACTCTTTTCTAAATGAGGAAGCACCGTTAACTGGTTATGGTTTTTTACTTTAGGATTGAAGTAATTTAGATTCTATGATTTATTAGGAAGAAAGAGCCCAATCGAGTTTCAAAGACCATGGGTATAGATCATAATTTGTACTACAATGCTCCAAGAAAATCGGGTTAGCGAAGAAAGTTCAAAAGAATCAATTTTTATAGGAGCATGATACATATTTCCAATTAATGTTGTATTTTCTTCCATTGACACAAATTTCGAAAATTATGAAATGTCATTATCGTTTATACTCTATCACATGAAAATGTTTTTTATTATTCGTATATAATGAAATATATATTAATGCGTGGAATAAGTTTTCTTTTTTGATTTGTGGTAATTCCAAATGGTTGGAATTGGTCTGTTAATATTTAAATATGTTTGAGAAGTTTTTGATATTTCCTTTAATTATGTAGAATAGTAATTTTAGCTCCTCGGCCAACATGAAATAAATATTGGTACCTGCTAATAATTGGAAGGCATCGCTGTTAATGAATCACGTGATATGCTGGAGAGCATCAGACCGTGGGTACCTTTGTGAGTTACCAATATTTTATGTACATGGAAAGTTAATTTTATTTTGGTTTTCCGTAACCGTTACTTTAATCTTCTGGCGAATTTCTTTTGGAATACATATTTTGTTACTTTTTATTTTTGAAATAAATGAGTGGTATTATTCTTGTTGACAGTTATGCGTAACTAGGGGTTTGAAAATTTTGTGACCTAGAAAACAAAATTGTGTGCAGTCCATCTAAAGGTGTATTATGTATTAAACTGTAATAGTGTTTTGTAATCGTTCGTGAAATAGGCGCTTCTCCGCGTACAATTTTTAACGAATTTTTCGTTTTATTGTTTATTGACCTTTCATTAGAAAAACGTCACTATGTTGGTACACTTTTCGTAATTTTTATTTCGTATTTGTGAGCTTTTATGCATAATGGAATTCTGACCCTGAACCTTACCGTAAGACATAAACTCAAAAAAGTGTTCTCAATAAAGTGTCATCTCAGGCATACATGTGTAAGTGTACATTTTCCTTTATGACAATAAAATACTCAGAAATATCGACTTAGTAATGCCCATATCAGTTACTTATTAAAGCTGTTCAGTAGAAACCTTTCAAAGTTGATTGATCTGATCAATTGTTGACAACAATATTGGCTGTGAATTAAATTGAAATATGTCTTACCATAATTACTATGTAGTTGTTTTTAATGCGTTACTTGGTATAGAATGAAAATGCGTCGAGAAAAATTATAAAGTGTGTGAGGTAGATTTTTGAGGTGTCATGTTAAAAGGAAAATGGTGAACTTGTGGTTCTCACATAGTTTTTTTTAATTAGTCCCATAGATTAAGGAAGTTGACCGTATCTAGTTACAACATTATTTCCCAACCTGTGAGACTGACAACTCTGGCGTGCCAGGAAATCCACTGGTATTATTTAAAGAGCAGGCAGCTTACGCGATGTCTGATAACTGGTGCAATGTGGCCCCGTGGCGGCCCCTCGTGACCTTGGGTGTTGCGCTGATTCTTCCTCCTACATCCATACTCCTAGTTTCACTGCCGCGGGGCCCAGTGGGACGCTGCTCGCCTGCCCGTCCGTCCTTCCTCCCACCCGCGCTTCTGTTGCCGGCGCTCGCGGCTAATTAGGAAGTGAAGACACAGCAACGTGCTGGCTAGGCTGCTCCAGACCAGGGCCACCCTCTTGGCGCGGACAGAGGGATTGGCCACGGGAACACACATTCTGGGTTTTCCGCGGAATATTCGTGGATCAAAAAGAATGTGGTATTAACCATATAACTGAAAAAGTAATCATGAACGTTTCTATGATTACACCCTTTTCTTAAGTACTTAACTTTTTAGAGAATTGTTATACTTGTTTCGTATCTATTGTATTGTATCATTCCTCAAACAGCACTGATGATTTAGGAGATATTAGATAACCTAGCAGAAGTAATAGAAAACAATTTATTATTTCGAATTTTCTTGTACTTACATTTGTGATAACTTTTATCTTCTTATCTGTGGAGAAAGGATATCAAACTAAAGATGCTTCCCGCATACTCAATTTCGAAATTTGAAATATTTCTCAAAACGAGATTATCAAAGAACTTTTACGTTGTAATTTGTTTCCTATAAAATCAGATCTTTTATCGTGTCTGAAATGTACTATTTAATATCTTTTATCCATTGGTATATAGGAAATGCTCAAGTGCTATGCTCGTAAACAAAGTAATTATTGATTGGTACTTTCAATGTGTTGTTTCTTGCCAGTATTTTTCTTTTTTCGTATACATAAACAAGGTACTAGTTCTGAAGGAACACGTGCATTTGTTTGTTGACGTATCGTCAGCGCGGTCTTTGCTGTACGCGGGTGTTTTACATTATCTAATGACCTTTCGTAGCTCGATTGACTGACTGGTTGTTGTGCGCCGGTGTTGCCCTTCGTCTCTGTATCCCACCCCGCCCTCCTTCCTCGCTTTGTGCCGTGCACGGCTCTCTGTCCATCGTTGACCCTTCGTGCAGTTGTCGGTTTCCGAATTGAAGCGTCGCGTAGGCTGTGGCGTGCTCGCCGCACTGACACTATTGATCCCTTGACGCCTCCTCCACCATCTCCTCCCCTCACCACCGCACCGTCGTACCGCCGCTGCCCGTGCCCTCCCACGTCCACATTCTACAACTTTACTTGCTCTCTCTGTACTGGTTTTTATTTGTATCGCGAGGCATTTTATCGTTTACCCTGAGATATTTTGTTGGATGTGTTTAGATTTTTATTTATCGATTAAATTATTGTGAACATACTTGGTACATTGAAGGAGTTTTATAATTATCTTGTCACTATTTTTCTTATGTAAAGCATTATGTATTGCCATTTAACTAATCAAATCAGTTTCATGAAATTAGCCTATATTTATACATTTGTTTCGTTTAATGTACGAGGCGTAATAAATCTATTTTAAATCTTCAGTTTTTTATTTTATTAAAAAATGTTGCTTAATTGTGACTTAATTTATACCGGATTATTGCGTACTTATGGAGAGCTTACCCTGGGTTTGTATTTGTTTTTCCTTGAATGCTTGAATGAATTAATGTTCTAGATGGATTTATGATGGAAAGGAATCATCATTCTGTGGTACTAATAAAACAAAATATTGCTGAGTTATTACGTATTGTTCATGTTATTACGAATATTTTTTCGGCGATTCCACTTATTATCCATTTTCGAGCGCCATGTTCAAGGTTTATCGGACTTTTCCGCTGTTCCCTTTCCCTTTTCCATGTCCTCACTTCCCACTCTCTTGTTACCCTCTCCCGCTACGAACGGCATCGCCCTTGTGACATGCGCAGCACGAACGAACGAAAGAAAATACTCCCCTCCACTTCACGAGTGTTGTGGCGGTCCACGCGGGCCGTGCTCGTACGCCGTACGCTGGCAGCTTTCACGTGGCGCTCCGACCCACGTGATTCTTCCTCGCTGACTACGACTAATTTTTTGTGACGAATAAATTGAATTATTTTTTAAAGTCAGGTTGTGAGATTTTTAAGAGAAAACTAACCGGAAGAAACATACTAATATTTAAACACCTTGTTTCTAACGAGTGCCATTTCGTGATATTTTTCGAATTGTTTATTTATTCGATACTTTTCCACTGTTTCAATGTCTTTTTTTATCTTTCACATGAATATGAGAAGTCTTTTTTGTTGTGCCGTCCGGTAATAATGCCTGATTATTTTAGTTTTGTGTTCATGCAGTCCATACATTCATCATGAATAGCTCCTTTTACGTAAAACTAGAAGTAAGAGCGTTGATTTGAAATTTGTATACCATATAGGCACTCAACGGTACAACTGGGAGGAATCTAGAATACGGGAAAACTAGAATAAAAGATAAAATGATAGAGGAAAACAGTAGTATTGTTTTATTTTTTCTTAGTCATTCGTTGTTTTTTCGGTTGTAAGTCCTTGGGATAACTACTGAAGTATTGATTTTTCGATCGAAAATACATTGATTTAATCTTGTCTTCCTTTTAAAATTGTACTGCGTTTTGGGAAATATTTGGTATAATAATTTGCTCTGTTATTTCAGTTTCGCTTCTAGGGGAATTATAATAGAAGTTATTAGTTTTCGTTAATACGGGACGGAATGGCCTCTTTCACGATCAGTTCTCGGTTTCAATTTCATAGTGTGCTTCATGTGAGGCGAAAAGCACATGCAAAGAACACATCTGTTAAGATATAATCATTACAACCACTGCCTCCTTTATTTCGTTCTTTAAGAATCATTCTGATTTGTGAAGCGCGGTGCGGTCAAGTTAAACCGAATTAAAATGTATGAATGTCGATGGTTAACATTTTTTAAAGGGTGGGGTGCCGGACACGAAAATGATTTGTCTATGGAAGGTGTGTTGTCTGTAAAGTCAGGTCTCAAATCTTCCAATTTTGGTTTTCTTTACATTGCCCTTTTTTGACTAGCACTATTGTTATCCCAACTATAAATCCGTTCTCCCGGGTCGTTCTGAGGGAGTTATAAAAATATGTTTATTTTATTACAATCACACATTAAATTTAAAAACCTGTTTAATATACTTTATTTTATATTATTTTGTAAGATACCATGTGAAATTTTGTATTTTGAGCTATAATTTCTTCAGAAACAAAACGTTTTCAAAATTTTGAGCAGCAATTTTTAACAGCTTGTAGTTCACAAAGATGCAAATAAAATTATACCAAAAAATGTGTGTACATAACAAAATACTATAACATATTTATGAAGTTAAATGGATAAGGAACTAATCTGTGTAATTTTTTTCTCGTGAAACAGGTAAGTGCACGTTCACATAACATTCTTATTCAGAATGGTCATGTAGTCGTGAAATTCGCGAAATTCTGCAGGGTCTATAATGCCATCCCTTTGTTCCGCCCTGAGAACATATCCAGAACAACTGTCTTATTCCTGTACCGTTCTCATCGTCAATTATTATTCTGGATTATAATTCTTATTCTCGATCGTCAGTTATTATTCTCAATCGTTATCCTTGTGGATAAAACGCTTCAATACATAATTGCAAGAATCACGTTATGTATTTCAAGTTATTTCTCGATACTTGAAGTGATAAGTGAAGAAATGTTATTGCATACTGGAATAGTATAGTTGTATTGGAGGATCTCATTTCTTCCTACATCACTTATCGGAGGTTCGATACAAAACGAAAGTTCAATTTTCAAACGGCGGAGGGGGTTGAAAGACGTGGAGTCCCGCATTCCGCGCCGGGGCGTGGCGTCCGTTGAAGAGCAGCGGCGACTTCCCTTCCATTGTCAAGGTCACTCTTTGACTGGTTCTGCCGCTACTGCAACTATCGTGCTACGTCCTCCATGCACACATGCCTATGTGAAGGGGTCTCAAAGAGAGCCGCCAACATGTACTCTTTTTGTCACGCCGCAATCTGACGACCCCCAGATCTGAAAGAGAGAGAGGATGTTAAGATGTACTTAAGTTTACGTTAACGGGTATGACTTCTCAGAAGAGTATTTCCGTTTCCCTTTGATATCTCATCTTGTTAGAGGAGGAAATATGTCCTTGCGAAAATTAATATCGCTCTTGCTGGAAATTACTTCCTGAAGTTTTTTGTGTGTGGGGTTTTAGGGCTCGTCAACGGCAGAGTTATTAGAGCCCTTCTTCCTGTAGTAACAAGAGTACAGGATTATTATGTTTTATTTGAGGGTGCGTGTGCCTTTTCATCTGTTGTAATTACCTCAAGAGATATAAAATGAGTTCCTGAGACAGAAAATTTTGCATGTTTCTTTGGGCAAAAGGATCGCATTGAAGGCATGACACTTTTATTATTTTCCAATCTTTTAGAAATATTGTGAATAACCTATAATGCGATTTCTGTATCAATTTGTATTTTTTGATGCCTCTAAATTTAATTAAATCGTTTATGTTTCAATAATATCCCTGGAAGTTTATAAGCAACATTATTGCACCAGATATAAGTCCTTCGTAAGTATTTTTGTTATTGATCAAACGAATTTTTTCTTTGCGAAAACATATTTCCTAATCAAGCTCACTGAATACTCACGAGAAAAAGCATTTCAACACACATTTAACATTTTGTGCAACTAAAATATTAAATTTATGTTTTATAAAAAAAAATTCGTCGCGTGAGTTTTAGACGAGGTACTAACGTTAATTCACGTGCTTTCACGATGTAGTGATAGTACCCCCACCCCAACCAAAAGTATCCACGAATACGTGTGCCAGAAGGAGAGTGATTACAGGATCTCCTGAGCATTTGTTGTGGATGTGCGATTGTCGTCGGCATGGTGAGCGCATTAGCTACACGACAGAGCACGACGCGCTTGTAGCTGAGTGAGGTGGAGAGGCCTTGGCGTGGCGACCGGAGCTGACCCAATTCGGGCGGGGGCCGCTGCAACCGGGTCACCGCTGCGCTGCCGCCGCTGGCGCACGCACCGCGCCACGCTCCACTCGATCACGGCCTCCGCTACCGTCCACGCCCCTTCGCTCTACGCGAGAGGCGGGGGAGTGTTGTTCATTCGAGTTACTGTGGAACACAGGAATAGAAATTTCTGAATTAGATGATTCTGTGGTGTGCTGCACGTCTCTTCGTTCCCCAGCAGTGTTACGAAACGTTTAGTCATTGCTGTTGGGG
>NNCF01126833.1:885996-914406 GCA_002313205.1 Laupala kohalensis | reverse complement strand
ATTTGTTACCTAGGTCAATTATTTGCATACAGTCGTACACTGAGAGAACAAGTTTGGATGTGCCATCCCAACCTTAATGTATGCGAACTTCAAGGTTGGTATGTTCTATCCAAAGCTTTGGAGAATCCTTTCATTCCACTAAATTTGGATCCCTCTTAAAAATCCTCGAGTTCTTACATCCATAGTGTTTTCTCAGCGTGTATTCCTACAGAATCGTAAATTGCCTTGAAATTCTACATTGAAATTTGCCACATATTTTCCGAATGTTCCATATACCCCGTCTCCTGGAGATGTACATCCCCCTGAAGAAAATTCTGTACATTCCATTGGTTATATACAGGGCCTGATTTTCCGTTTCCTACAGTTTTTTCTTCTTCTTAGAGGATAACCACCTCGAAAGTAGTGGGATATTATAGCGCGTTGAGAAATTTTTATTGAATTCTGGAAGTGACAGTAGTTAAAGCTAGTTTCGCATTGAACGATTACTTCTAATAATAAACCAACGGAAATGCAGTTCCTTTTATGTTGTGGGACCATGAAATATTTGATAACATAAATTAAGACGTTATTTACTGATGTAGTTGTAAAGGCAATCCACAGTGTATAAAAGCTTATGTAGATGTCTTTAAATTGTATTTTTGAAGTGGACATATTTTTCATTAGAAATAAACTAAATGGAGTGATATTAAAATCGCAACTTTATCTTTTTCTTGACTTATTTGTGTGTAAAAAAATACAAAACGTTTTTTCAATACCAATCTTATTTTAAAGAGAACTGTGAGGTCGTTAACTTAATTTTAATCATATAGTGATGTATTGAATTGAATACTTGTATTAAAACTGTGAATGGGATAATTATTTCTTCCTAGTTGGAACATTGGAATTATATTTTAAGATTCTCTAAGTGAAATTCTATAAGTTATGTCCGAAAATGTGGGGCAAAATATTTGAAATGCTAGATCAGGAAAATGTTTGTCAGTTAAGTCTTAGTAGATTGGTAGGCAGCTAATATTGTCCTCAACTGTACTTTTAGCAAGATATGCTTATGAACTCCATGAATCTAGTAAACATTTTTTTTTCTTCATATATTTAATACCAGTCATTCGATATTGGAGTATTTGATAATCAGTTTAAACATGTATTTCTCCCATTGCGTTTTTATGAACTAAGGAAGATGTATATTTCTGAAACATGTGTGAACGAATAGTGAATGTATTAAAAACAGCGCTCCAATTAAAGAAAATGTAGGGGGGGGGGACTTTTGAAGCTTGTCTTTTCATATTTCGATACAATACTTCTGAAAATCATCAAGACAATATCATTATATTCAGAGAGGGGTATTAAAAGGATATCAAAGTTTTTGAAAAAATTTTCCCACTCTTTTCTAAATTTTTATTCTTTTTACACCATTGTTTTCTTGTCTGATTTGTTTTTCTTGAAAGATTTCTAGAGTGGCTTGTTGTAATGTTGTACGCACATTTCATGAAACTTTTATAAAACATTAATTGATATTAATGTTTAATTTTGGCAATTGTTGTTGAAAATTTCGAAAGGTTGAATTACTTTCCTCTGGTTCGGAATGAACATAACTTGTAGAAGTGAGGAAAAAGTCGGAAGAGAGAAATTCCCTGGTTTCCCCCCGTCAATTCGTACCTTGATTAAAAATATTTGTCTTGCGTACTCTCGAGAAGTATAATAATTGTATTTTAATAGTACAGTTACAGTTTATTCATAATTGATCTTTTTTTCTTCCTGAAGAGGCAACCTATTTTTGCTGATATCTGGAATGTGGCCAACTTTCATTGTTTCTAAATGTTTATGTTATGTACGAATGCATTGTGAATCCATGTCCCGAGCAGGCAGCTACCAAGCAGGTGCCTTGTCCAGCAACCACCTGCCGCGTGACAGCTGCCCAAGTCACTACTTACTCCGCGGCAGGTGGCTTTTGGAAGTACCTTACATGTACATTACACGATGCAGTTCGAAGACAGCTGCTATGGAACGAAATCAGAATCCTGTTTCTAGATACTAAGAGTTGACCCATCTGCATATCAAAGATATTTAGTTTATTGTGCAATATAATTGCAGTAATGTACGATGTTTTGTTCTCGCTGAAAAAAGTTTTCTTCGGGACATATCCAGGGGTGCTAATGCTTATTTTAAGGTGAACATTAAACATTAATATCACACCCTTCAAGAACTTACTATTAAACTTACTATTAAGTGTGCTGTAAGGAATTAACATTTTACTTCTATTCTTCGTGTAATTGGTCTTTAAAAAGTAAATTTTCTGCGACGTTAGCGAGAAATCTAACTTGCGTGAAAACTACCTAGGCGAGAAATAATAAGACGTCAGTAACATACCAAACATATTTTTACATCAGTATGTTGTTCAGTAATGAAGAGGTGTACGTTTCGAAATAATTTAATTATATTGTTGTTGAGCTATTGTTTGAATTTTGAATTCTTCTGTTAATAGTTTTCTGCCACCATACATATTATCCTTCGACAATTATATGTTCAATATTATAATATTTACAGATCATATACAAAGTATTGATGCTGTACGTTTTAGCGTACATTAAGTGGAAGAGAAAAAGTAAGTTATTTTATGGTTCGATTGTTATTATTTAGAATGTTATTTTTTTTTAGTGTTAAGATACCCTTCTAATATTGATGCATTTCGTTGAAATCCCGATCTGTGGGAAGTCGTTGGAAGATTCCATTTTTATCTTCTATGGAATGCGTTAACTCAGATAATGCAGTTTACTTTCCCCATTTTCCTCATGCGCTTGTAATCTCTGTTACCATGCTGTGATCATCGTGCAGGGTGCAATGTCAAGCATCAAGTGATTTTTATGCGTGTTGTTGCCCCGATCGTTTCCGCTTGATACTCAGAGTGTGGTTTGTATTACGAATGGGTATGTGGGCATGCAGCCATGTGTTGGACTCATGATAAACCGTGGTCGGCCAACGTGTAGTGACGACACGTACGTGGTCCGGCATGCACTGCAGAGGATGTACTGCTCGGTTTAAAAATATTTCAGCGTAGTAGATTTGCAAACAATCTAGATCATGTTCTTCGAGAACTTTGTATATGAGCATTATTTCCAAGGAGCTTATGAGTGTATTCAAATTGGGGGTTTTGTTTCCTGTCTTGAGAAAATTTTAATTAAACATTTTTTTTTTCAGTTGAATAGTTGATATGTCTTTTGTGGATAGCGCATGATTTTTAGAACTAGAGTATTTACCCTATGGAAAAGTGTGTGCTCTGAAAGGATATCACTTATCGTAGAGAATACATTGGGAGTAATATTGACTAAACGTATTTGTTCGGTTGACTATATCGCTGTGGTTCATTGTGTCTCGTTAGCGTTTTGTATCACACCAGAGCGCCTGTAACATTCCGAGCGTGTCTTCCACGTGCGTTGTTTCGGTGAGTGGGAAATTTTGACGACGACCCATGCGCCCGACGTACGTTATGTGGTGATTTGCTCGCGACGCTCCGGGCGTAGAAGCTTTCTATGCGATCACTTTCACGACGCACTCAGCACTCACCTCGGGAAGAAATTACGATTCTCATCGAAAATAAAAATTACTGGAGATTTATTACGTGAAGTAAGATTTTTCTTCAACATTGAGAATCACATAGCTTCGGCGACCTGTAATCAGAGGCGGATCAATGGGGGGTGGGGGTAATCAGACCCCATTGGACCTGAACTCTTAACATATAAAATTGAAGTTTATAAATGACATACTTTGTATAAGTGTTACCAGATTAATAATTGTTATTAGTTATAAATGTTTCTGTTATTAATAATATATTAATAAATTAATAATACCAGATTAATAAAATTAATAATACCAGATTAATAAAATTAATAATACCAGATTAATGAAATAATAATACTAGTTATGAAGTAAATAATTGTTATTATTATTCATAATACCAGATCGTTAATTATTGATTTGATGATTTTATTTGAAGGTAATATTTATAACATTTGTGCTGTAAAGTCATAATTTTTAAACAAAAATGCTCCCCAGTTAGTCCCCGTCTTGATTACGGTCTAGATCTGCCACTGCCTTGAGTCATAAGTGAATACGACAATCTTCTGCGAAATGAGATGTGGGTATCTTGTTTATCTTTTCAACGACTCTTGTTTTCCTGTTGTTCAATTAATGTGGAAATAATTTTAGAAAATGAATAAAGAATACGTGATGTCCATCTTCGCAAATTGCTGGTTGTCGACTCGTGACCCGTTAATGTGCTTGGAAGAGAGAGCTCCTTCCTCGATCTTTGTGGAAAACTGTTCAGTTACTTACGGGCCTTTTCACGATTTCTTGTGCTTTGGTCTCCAGGGCAACGAAAATTAGCATTTGTACTTCACATGACTGAACACAACCTTCGTTTCTTGTTCGTATTGCGGTAGAATATTTTCGTATAATATCAGATTCATCCATGATTCACGTATGATAATTCTCGCTATATACATTGAAATATATACTAATTAACCTTGAAGTATAGTTATTTGTAATTGAAATCCAGTGATAAATAAAAACTAGTATAAACGTAAAGTATTATTAAAGACGGGGAATGTGACTTCAAACCTTTGATTGAAAATTAAATATATTCAAGTTTGAAGATGCTGAAGTATTGAAACAAGGATTTAAAGGTTTAGTTTCCAAGATTTATTTGTACTGAGAGAACAGGTTTGTATGTAAGATCCCAATTCAGAGAAAGAAAAGGATTTCTTCAAATCATCGGATATGACAAGCTTCTAGTATCGGAATTTCAGGTTGGGATGTTGTATGCAAAGGTTGAAAGAAATCTTGTTTTCCCTCTGAATTGGTTTATCTCATCCAATCCTACATTACTCAAAACCAGCGTTTTCTTAGTGTATTAATTGAAAAAAAAAAGTATTTGAAAAACTGTCTTGTAAAAGCTTCGTTAAAAGATATAAAAATGTTATAATTTCGACCAGTATAATGACAATTACTATCCTACAACTACGAATGACTATGTACAAGTATGTACGTGGGAAACTACATATTGATACTAATGTTATTATGATATTGAGTCCAAATTTTCTTCTTTATAATTTAATAATTCAACATTTATTAGGTACATACAATTGGGCTTATTTAGTTTTTACTTATATTTCATCTCAAATTTGTTAAATTAGCACAACAGAATCTATGAAAAAACTGTCGAATTATTTAGTTTGAAAATGACCAAAAGCGCCATTTGACACAAAAGAAACACTAGTTGTATTACCACAAACGGAGTTAGGGAGATGGTTTTATCGTGAAAGAGAAGTGGAGGTGATCTCGCGAATGGGAATGTTATAGTAAATGTAACATAAAAGAAGATACAGTGGATGTATCATATTAGAGGAAGAAACTGTAAAATATACAGTAGTCGGGAAAAGTGGCCATCTCTCAGCCCCCAACGTGTTTAAAGATTTAAAGTCCTCATTGGGCAGATACGGAAGCGAAGGGGGGTTCCCGGAAGTGGGAATCTTTGCTTCCGGCCGACGACAACCCATCAAGGCCAATGAGGTTTCTTGCGTCTTGGAGCTTACATGCAGGCTACACATTTACGAACGTGTTAGTTTATTGCGAAATTAAAGCGTGTGTGTTACGAAATAGTTTATTTTAATTCTGAAATAATGAAAATAATTTCTGTAATACAATACTTATCTCACCAAAATAATGTGGTTAGCTGGAAGAACATACGGGACAGACTGAACATGATACCTTAAATGAAACATAATTAAAGTGTATGTAAAATCTTATTTACCCTTTGGTCTAAAATATATCCTCGTTAGAAATGCGGTGGTAGAGTTAGTCAGAAATGGTATTAATATACGAAAGGACTCCGTTAAAATACTATTTGTGCATTCAAACGATCACGTTTATTAGAAATAGTGATACAATTATTGACTCGATTTTCCTCGTGTAGTCTCAAGGTGGAGCACAAAATGACTCGATGAGACTTTTGTAATAAGTTATTTGTAGATTCTATTGTCAGTGTATGTCATCGTTGACAAAAACTTCTTTTATACCGTATCTTAAGCACGTATCGTTTTCCCAAATGCCTCCTCGCCCAGGGTTCATTGTACTTCATCCAGGTAGTGAATGGATAGTCGATAAGCGTTGTCATGCTGGCTATTGAAAAAAAAGCGGGAAATGCATTGAGCATGACTCATCAAAAGTCGACGGCGGTGCTTACGGATATATGTCGATCACGCCACCGGGCGTTACGTTCTGTTGTCACGGAAGAGAAACATTCAGAATATAAAAATAATTCGAATGTTACAAAGGTCTTAGTTTCTCTCTTGATAATACAGTTATTTGTGAAATGTTTTAGCTAATGTGAACCAGTAATATTGCTTAATATAGTTTTGATTTGCTGTTTGTATAAAAAAAAATCTACAACAATCTAACCGAACGCTACTTACGCATTAAATTTTTGATTATGCGTACTCATGAATGCTAGTTGTTACAGTTCAATAAACTTTCAAATAAAGGATTTATCATAATCTCTAAAGCAAGAGGATGAGAAAGCATCCTGCGGATAATACTTGACCTAAACTCGTGTATCTGCTGTCTTTCTTTATTCTCGTAATACTCGCATGCTTAGAACCGAAATGGAAACTTCACTCGTGCAGTCCTAAGTGTTTCCACTATACTATTTTTTGATAATGAAACCTGTAGCGTACGTGCATTATAATTGTGAGGTACTTGCTGAATAATTATGTAGTTTTTTAGATTTACTTTGATCGTAATTTTCGTCGTCGTGTGTCATTTGACATTTAAAGATTTCCTTTTTTGTTCCAGGTGAGTTATGACCAAATATTAGAAAGTAATCTTACGTTCATGTGTATTGGTGAGTAATAATATGCATCCTGAAATCTTTCTTTTTGAGTTATAAAAAATCATTGAGCGATCACATTTGGTTCCTCATCTGAGATTTTATAACGATACAATCAATTCTTTTTGTTATTTTATTCCGTTATGCCGCGTGTTCACGATGCCAATTATCAAGCCAAGAGTTTGCTTCCAATGAATGGAAGTTTGTGGGAGTTGAGACCTAGCTTATCTTCTCAGGTCCAAAAAGCATGGTTTTCGGAGACTTTGGTTATCGTCGGTTACGATTTCATAGATTTTTCTTCTAAAAATGTCTAGATCTGGGGCTTAAAATGGTCGTTTGATTCGGATTTCGGTGTCGTCTAAGTGACCTCGCAGCGAATTTTACGAAAACAATTTTGCGAAATTGTTTAATGTTAATGCTTTACGATTCTACTTCACTATATAAAATATTAATCGCACATGAAGTTACTTGTAATTAACTTATCTCTTTTTTTAACCTCTTGCTTTCTTTAGTTGCAATTTTTTTTACATTTTCGTGTCTTCCGTTTATGAAGAGGAATTTTGTAATTTCTCTTCATAAATTGTGGTACTTGATTTATATAGCATTTATTTTTCTTACTTCTCCACGTATTTAACAATACTTTTATTGATGAAATAACGTGACAGTATACGAGAAGAAATTGAACTCGTATCTTGCGTTCTTTACAGACTGCTAAGATTACAGAATTATATCTGATGGAATGAATCGGGAGCTTGCCAGGACCTTTCTTTAGTGACTTCATTGTGAGAGGGACTTGACGGCGTTCCGCTCTCGATTCGTGATGAGCGGACAAAAGGACTCGTGATGCTGTCGCCTTCGCAGCTTCTGCACTGTATGCTGGGAACGAACGACACTCTGTCTGGCCCTGCAAGAAAACGACCTTTCTTTTAATTGCTGATTCACTTTTACTGTGTTGTAGTGGAGGAAAAGTTTGTTGACCAGTTGACTGCAAAAGATGCAATTGTCACTACAAGAGATAATTACTGAATCGAGAAGATATTTTAATTCGTGAATTAAAGGAATATTAAGTAAGGAAGTTTTTATTCTCAAATCCCAAATTTTCTGTAGATCTATTTGCCAATAGTGCCGTGTTAGTAAATTGTTTGTTTCTTCTGTTATATATTGTAGCGATTCACATGTGTTATAATTATTATATTGCTTGATTATATTCTTAACATTAAAATAATTTGCATTATTTTGGTTGATGGTCAAGATGATGTTCCTGTTCTGATTGAAAACAAAACAAATGCATCAAAAACAAGAATGTGAAAGAAATAAAGTGCAAAAAACAAGGCTATAAAAATTTATTTAAAGTGTACTTGAATTGCCAAAGAGACATTTATTATGAATCAATCTCACTCGTCGACTGCTGTATCCTGGCATTTTTATCTCAGATTATCAAGTTAAAAACAAACCATGCTCTGCATAAGCATACATTGCTTCCAAGTTACAGAGAGCACCCTGTTATTAAGTACTAGTAGAAAAACCGAATGTTGAACACTAACTTTCAGAAATGTAAATCAAGGTATTAGAGGAAGAATTGTTTTCGAGTTTTGTTAGGGGTCAGGGAAGAGGGTTTGGAAGGATTCAGTCTGACCCCCCCTCTTTTTGTTTGCGTTGCATTATCCTTAAAAAACCCTCGTTAATAAAAACACTGAAACACCTGCTATAACTCCTTGTTGACGAAAGTGGCTCGTTTTATGTGGCAATATTGTATCTGTGCTGGTCACAGTGGCGGAATAGAGGAAGAAGGAGGTGTAGTAGTAGAAAGCGTGACGTCCTTCTGAACGTCGACCTCTGATTCACTCCGCCAGACAGGATGGCAGCGACTGTCAGTCCGTACACAAGCACTGCGTGAGTGCAAATGCACCCATGGAGAATGGCGCGATCACGCGACTACCAGTACTCGGTAGCGATAAACAAATCGATTCTTTGATATGGTTTGCGTCGCCGCCTTGAATTATTATTTTGTTATACACGATCTGTAAAATTTCCTTGTAGATAAATCGATAAGAACGTCAGACATTAATTATGCTGACGCCAGCAGAAACTACATGACGGGTTTTTAATTTGAACATTAATGCTGTTCAATCATTCATTCGTGTCAAATGATTCACGAAAGAACCTTATTGAGATGAGTATAGACCATTGTCATTCCGTTAATTTTTGGGTACGGAGGAATTAAGGCAGATGTTCAATCAAATGTACTCGTTTTTATATAAAAAGCAATTTACCTGTATGTGTTTCGATAGAATATTTACAGTCTAGGTTCGTGATGGTTCAATCCTTTACTTTGACCATACCTTGTTTACTCTTAGCAGCTTTTCTGTGGATTTCTGCTGTATTTCAGAATTACTGATGCCCTTTCTTCTCCTTCCCATTACAACATTAATCTATACTCCTCCCTGTCTTTATATAAATCTACCGCCGGATTCTATTCTTCCGGGAAGCAGTTGTCTCGTCCTGTTAACTCCACCGGTGGAGCAGCCCTGCCTTCCCTTTCCCCGCCGTCCCTTGCGATCCAGTGCGCGGGCGGGCGACCCCTCCACGGAAATCCCCGAACCATCAACGGCAGGCAGACTGGCACAACTTGTAATTGCTTGATTCTCCCTTTCCGCGCCGACGCCCCTCCGAATCGGCCTACAATGGCTCTCACGTGACCGTGGTCGTCGATGAATGCATCGTACTTCCAAGTCTCTCAGGTAGCCGTTCCCTGTGCAATTAATGTTTCCCCAGCTGGGATTTCACTAGGGAGAATTGCCCACTATTCACCTCCAATTTCGCAATCACCAAATTGACTTTTTGTGTGTAGCCGTGTCTTTTTTATGATTATAATTAGATTTTGCTTCTTGGATTAAGCTTTCACTGCGGGTTGGTTTTAAAAAATGGTACATATATCTTTGCGGCTGGATTCCAGAACAAAACTTAATTTGTTCTGCAACGATAATCTTGTGGGTGGGTATTGTTCCCTTGTTAACTAAAAAGAGGAAAATTCGAAACGTATAAGAATGGTATTTGTCTTATTTCTGGACAACTCATTTGCATAACTTACCTCCGGACTCTTTAATTTTATTGCTTAGTAGCTAGACATACTGAATAACGGAAGACATACCTCGCTGATTTTTTCCCAATTTATTGTATTCTATATGTTAAGCATTAAATGCTCACAAAAATGTGGAGAGACCTGAAGTTTCAGAGTGAACATTTAAACATTTCAAAAACAATCACCGGTTGCATCCTTACATATGTTGTAATTGTTTTTTTTAAAACAAATTCTTGATAATTACTACTTGTCCCTCAAAATTATCTTTCTTTTAGAAAATAATGAAAGTGATCAACATGAATGTGCTATTAGTAAGTAATTGTTATTTGTAATTTTTTTCGTATGTACAGACTTGTACTTAATCTATTTACTCGAAAAGATTAGCGGAACTATTTTTTTTTTCAGAAATGAATTAATGTTTTATATAATTACAAGTGTACCTCATTTTCAATATGTTGATCAAAATTATGAGTTTTAAAATTAAATGTATTCCTTTAAAATTGGCACATTAATGTAACTAATTTACACCTACGGGAAAGAAAAAACCTAATATAAGATATTCTCAATGCAATAGATTGTTTACGAAAATACTACTTGAAAATATTTTAAGGTTTTCTCCGTTTTGTATATCTATTTTAAGTACCCTATAGAGCTCTCTTCTGTGATGGGAGAAATGATTGAACTTGATATCTACTTTTGTATTTGAAATGTTTAAGAGGCTCTCGTGGATTGTCTTTTTGTGACTTAACGTGACAAGTAATTAAAGAAGCTTTGAATTTGTATTGTAAACAATTGTGAGTGTATCTTGTAATTTGTGTCGGTTTTTCGACTTGTGACAGTAGATGAATTCTGTGAAATTGACTTGTAATCTGGGTTGTGCAAAGGTTTTGTAACTATGGCTCGGAACCGCNTTGACTTGTAATCTGGGTTGTGCAAAGGTTTTGTAACTATGGCTCGGAACCGCTCGTAATTTTGTAAAATCAAAACAAATTCATTGTTTTTTGTTTAAAATATGGTTTAATATATTTTCCATGAATGAAATCATGAATGGATCCATTGCTGAACCGACAATAATAAAAGTGCCAGCTGTGACGGAAATGGTGTTGATCTTTAACCTTTGACCGCATGAAGGCTGTCTCAACTTTCCCACGTCTACTCCCCAAATCATATCGCTTGTGAGCTTCCAATGCGACGACGCAGTTTGGGCGTGTGGCGTGGCAGGTCGAGACCTCCTGCGACCTCCGAGTGGTGATTGCAAGGGCGGTGCCACAGGAGGGTGACGCCTCCACCTAAATCGATTATGGCGCGTGGATTGAGGACGCGGCGCGCCTCGACGACCCAGACCTTGCGACGCTCCCGATCCTCCACGCCGTCCACCATTTCTGCCTTGAGCTACTACGATAATGTATTTTATCTTAATATGCTGGAATTAGGGGTTATGGAAATAGAAGTTGATAACGAAGGAGAACACATACGTCTTCATGGAATGTTTTGTGTTGTTGAATATGTATAAGGATTGAAATGATTTCTATACACTGTAAAAGTTTTGTCCGTTATTACTTTATTTGCTTTTATTAAAGTCCTTTGATTTTATATTTTCTATAAATATATTTCAACATTTTTTAATGCATGGTAGAATGTGTAAAGTACTTTCTTTGTGAAAATCCATCTGTTTTTTAAGCTAATAAAAATTCACAATGTCAAGATTTTTCTGACCACTGGATGGTGATCGCTGTTTTTTTAGTAAGGGTTTTTTGTATAAAAGTTGAATAATTATTTTCTTTATTTCCTTTGATGAAGACCACGACTGGATTATTGTATATGTAATTTTTATTTAAAGATCTCTAGTATATTTTATTGTAAAGTAAATTGATGGTACATATGTTTTATACTCTCATGTTGGGTTGTGTGTATTATTAAACGTGCAGTACTGCATGTATACCTCCAACTTTCGTATAATGTAATGTTTAAAACTAGCCACTTCTTACCTGACTCAACTTAAGTGTCGGTAACAACAACCTCTTTATCGTGCTGTTTGTCCTCTATTTTCACGGGTCATTTCTTTGAGATAAGTAACGATGTATTTTGTGTTGTACCATCTGAGTTGGATTGAAATATCTTTAGAGAAAAGTTGTTGATATCTTAACCCTGTCTTAGCTATCTTAGCCCGCGGGCCACTTTTTATGTACTTTCTCGCGATCTGACCGGCAGGGGATGGGGTATGGTAAAATGTTGCCCCAAGAATATAGATTCTGGTTGTTATTTATTTACTTTGACGCAATATTTTGATTATCATCAAATTTATACTATTTCAAGCTTGAAAAATTAAATTGCGAATTTCTCTATTTTTTTAAAGTATTTTAAAGATTTAGTTTTATAATAAAATACTGTCATATTGTAATGCATGACGGAGTAATTCCGAACGGAAGTTTTTATTTTCTCTCGCCGGACATGCCCTGTCAAATAATTCTGACAGCGTAGTTGATGGAACGTTTGATGCAAAATTACTCTTAACTCGCAGACTGTATAAAATGTTCCTCGGACCGCCAGTTGGACTGCTCTGCCTTAACCTATCGTTTCTCACACAGAAATAATGTACACCAGAAAATAGTACAACAATCAAATCACTATTTGACAAACTGTTAAGAAATTTTTTATTTCAGGAGACTACAATAATTGTCGATTTGAGATCCCTGACGTAGGAAACATGTTGTCGATCCCTTTGGCTAAGCAGAGTAAATCTATGGTCAGCCTGGATGCGAACGTCGCCTGCGGATTTGTATCTTTCAATATTGTTGAAAAATTGATAAACCTCTGCACAGGGATCATCGTCCTTCCTGGTGTCAGCGCTGAGTCGCTAGCGATTGCCGATGTCTTCGCTTCGACGATCACATCTTTTACCGCCTTTGTCATTTTATGCCGCCATAGTACGTCGTACTTTTATTTATATCCTCTGTTTATTTTGCATCCGAGTTTATCGGCTATGATGTCGCTCGCGTGGGAAAGCGTCTTCCCTTCTCACAATGGTTGTAGAGATATGTATTTTGACACACTGTATTCTTTGGTGTTTAACTATTATTTGCAGTGATAATTTTTGTTGACATTCATTTTGTTTTTTGTTGCTTTTTAAAATTAGATTTGTTGGTAACCGAGTAAATGTAATTGCGTAGGTGACCGATGTACTGGGTTTTTGATAAACTCTGCTGAAACAATTAACTATAAGATTAAGGAGAGAGAAAAAAAATTAAAACTTCAACATAGTTTTGAAGTGAGAATAGGTTGATAATTAGTTGTACTCGACCATAAAAACCAGCGATTCCACGAGGAAAGTGTTTATGTGTAACTTCCTAAAACAGTTTTGAAATAATTAGGGAAGAAGTGTAAGTTCAGATTTTCCTTAAAAATCGAAAACTTTAATAAATTATTCATCATTTTAAGGTTGTAATTTTCTTGGAGAACAAAAATATCAGCGAAGAATTAATTAATATACGAAAAAACAATAAATAAAATTGAATTTACGTTACTGAATTTTCTGTTTGTAAAACTTGATATTCTTATTGTTCTGTTTTGAATTCTAACTTTGATTTTCATGATAACTTTGATTCTCCTTGACTAATATAAATTATGTACGTATTTGTATCACGAAATATTTCTTCAAACATTGCGATCACGACTAATGACTCTTCGTGTAGGTGAGTTCGCAATTGTGGTAGGTATGAATCTAAAATCGCCTTAGAAATTGCTTTTCTATCAAGACAGTTTTCGTGTGCGTGTGAAAAGGCGTCATCTTTCGCACCTGGTGCTGACTGGTGAACTGAATATGATTCGAACGGCAACTCTCATCAGTTCTTTCGCCTGCTGGGTGGATGCTCCTTCCATGTGTTCAATTGAATTTTCCTTCGTAACAATCTTCTTTCAACCGACTTCATGTTTTCTTTATGATTTAAACTATCGTTTCTTTTGATACTTTCTCGGAAGAAAAAAGATGTTAATTGTCCAAAACTTTACCCCTGAGATTTTAGACGAATAATGCGAAATTTGACCTCCCATTTTAGAAATTTATCTCTAAGAAATTCCAATAGCACCATGTATAGACACGATTTCTTGAGAAGGTTGGAAATTGAGCAGAAGATACATGGCTCTTAAGAGAATGGTAGGGAGTGATGGTTCAGTTTATCATTTACGGTTTTTAATTTTTTCGTTTAGTGTTTTTGTGTTTTGATCCTATCCAGAATGTATTGTACGTGATTGGTTGGGTCAGGAATCTGTAATTGATATCTTTATCAAATAACGAACATTAATGAATGACATTCTACTTCGTAAATATGAGTAATATTTTAAAAACATTTGTACAAAAATTCATGTAAATGAAGTTGCAGTACTTTGCTAGTTTTAAATGAAAGTTGTGGTAAGTCGCCTTGTTTCATTTGTTTATGTAAAGTTTATCCATCATAATACGAATTTTTAAATTCAACAATTAATTAGAGCGTGAATTTAGCCTTGTCTTCATCAGAAGACAATTTAAAACTGCTAGTCTTCGGTATGTGTATTATGAACCCTGCTGCCAAAAATTTCTTTTGAGGTTTGGGTGGGGGAGACTAATTAATATTAATGCGGAGGATGCTAACTTATAGATTATTTGGCGTTATATTTTAAAATTGCTCAATTGTATATTTCACATTGTTGATTACATTGCAAATACTAAAGCAAGTCATGTATATTTCGTGTGTGAACTAATTCATGAATTTTGAAAATTTTGAAGGGGTTGCATCGAGAATTCTCTTCTGGATACATGCGTCAGTAAAGTAATGTTAAACATGCGTGTTAAGTGCCTCGGTAAAAATAGTTATTACTTGCCTTGAAACACCGTTGTACTGAACTTCTGGCCGTGTTTTTCCTTGTAGAGCCGAGATGGTAAAGCAAAAAAGCTCCACAAGGTTTCAAGGGACCCGCACTGAGGATTGTGTGCCGCCAGGTGCCTGGACGAAGCGGGCGACTGCGCCGAGGTGAAACGGCAGGTGCGTGGAACTGAGCAGCTGACGGATACGACTGCGTTCCTGCGGTGTCCTCTCTGTCTGATGTCACTCGTGCAGCTGAGAGTTCCCGTTTCCCTTGTTCTCATGGGGGAACCTCTCTCATCCGGGGATGGAATAAGAAATTGTAAGAGTTTTAATCCTGATACTTCTAAAATGTAATGATTTCATATCTAACTTTTCGCTTCACTATATAATTTAAATTCGTATCCAATTAAAATTTGTAAGATGTTCATAAAGGAATAATCAACCAAATTAACTACCTCCGATGAATGCGCGTGAACGATTGCGTCAAATTATATTACAGAAAATTTTTTACAGTTTCGTTTTAAAATCTAACGTTTTTAGTATCGTGATTATAAAATTCATATTATCGGTACTTACTATTTGTCTGTAATTAAAGGAAAAATATAATGTACGGATGTTTCAATCAAACAACTAATGATGTACATCTTCCCCCTTCATAATTTCGCTCTATGGTTTTATTGGTTATACCCTTCACGACATAAATGGGCAATTCCATATTAGATACATTTATTTTACTTTGGCTGTGGAATTGGAGAAGTGGAATAAACTCTTTTGTTGTTTTCCCCCTACAACGTTCCGAGTCACATTTATTCCGTATTATGAAACTTCAAACAAACGATTCCAGAATTAGGATGGTTTAAGAATTAATATGCCGGGGACGAAAAAGGCAGTTATATGGCGAGGTATGCTTGACCCTAGGACCTCACTACCGCATTCTGTCCTTCGATGATCTGAATTTCGTACGCCACTGTTGTATTGACCTTTCATGATCGCAAGGACCGATGGTGGGCTTCTCGCGAGTGCGATTCGGTCAAAAAAGTGGGGCAACGGACAATTGCTGTTTCGCTTCCGTCCGGTGGAGCTGCGCGGCGCCGCGCTCGTGGCAGCGGCGACGGTGGTTCCCACGCCCTAAACCGCCTCAGACACAACAATCGACAGGACCTCCTCGTCCGCCCGTCCGTCGAAATGCTCTCATGTCCGCTGGCGTGGCACAACTCCTGCGTGCGAAGAGAAAATTGAGGCGCATGTGAAGAGGTTTCTATTGCTTCGTAATAGTTAATTACTATTCACGCTATTTTCATGACGTAATGCATTCGAGGTGTCGATGAAGGAGGAGGTATGAAGACTGTAGATCAAAGGAAAACAAGTAACTGTGGAAATGAAGAAACCGACTCAAAAATTTACAACTTTTTAGTGTGCTTCTCTCTCAGATGCTACGTCCCAGTCTTTTTCTTCAATTGAAACCCAAGGGGTGCAACGTTTTATAAAGAAAGTGAAAGTAGCTAAGTAATAAGACTTGTTTACACATATTACGTACATTCTGATTTCTCTATCTCTCGCTCTCACCTAGGATTTGCCTTCATGAGGACGCTATATGAACCTGAGATTTTTGAACTGCTCCTCTGTGCAGATATTTGTTTTGTTCAGGTGGTTGGTGATTGGATGACTTGTTACAAATAAATGAAATGTAAACATTTTAATTGTTATATGATTCAGTCATTTAAATTAAAAAAGATTTAGAGTTAATTAGAAGCAAAGACAAACACATACAAATCACTCACAAATTTCAAGGAACCGTTTCGACATTCAGCCTTCCTCAACCACGTAGAGAATTCTCATTAACTTTGATTAATTATTTGTTTCTCATTCACTTTTATTTTTTTATTTGTAGAAGACATTTTGGTACGTTATTAGGTGATGGAATATTATTTGATTCTGTAGTTACTAAAGTGATTAGCGAGATAGGAACAGTACGCTGGTATTTCTCTTTGCTTATTGCGATCTTGACAGAGCGTGTTTAACGCAGACTGAACCACTCGCACGTGACAGAAAGACATTTCCACGTCAAGAATCTTTCTTTGTATATCGTGGAAAATTTTCTGCTCTCCCCCTTTGATTTAGCTTTGTTGACAGCTTTTCAAATCTAAAATGTGTCCAATTTGCTTTTCTTTTTCTTTGTATTTCTATTTTCGTAGTACGTGTTCGTTCATTGAAATGTTAAGTCTTGTGAAACGTATTCATTGCTAAGGAGGAAAACAATTTTTTGTCATGCCTGGTAGAAAGTTTTAACATTGAAACAATTTTGATGTCTTAACCAATTCAAACATTGTATTTAATTATTCGCATCTGTAGTTATTGAAGAAGAGTTGAGAAATTTATTTGAAGTTGTATCATTTCATAAGTTAACTAATGAAGGACTTGAGAATTTTGACCTCACATTAGACCAAAATATTAATAAAAAATCCATGCTGAGCTACATTGAGATAAAGAAGTGTTTAATAGTAGTGGTACATGGACTGGTTGTATCAGTATAAAAGGACTATAAACATATTCGTTACAGAAGTTGTTAAAAATCGACAATGTTATGTGAGTATATTGGAATGCGAAATTACGACTGTGATAATTTGTTTATGTCTTCTCGTGGAACGTTGCCATCTCCAACTCTCCTCTGCGTAGAAGCTTTTGTATTTTCCCTCTTTTCTTTCGCGGAGCTCTCGGGAGCAGAATACAAAAGGAAGTACCTGTGTCTAGCTGCATGCGCCCGTGAGGGAAGTTGCAGGGGCGCATTTTCTCACGTGCGTACATATGGCGCAGATCTGCAAGTAACCCCGCTTCGTGTTACATTTCTCGCGCGGGAGAGGAAAGAAAGTGGGAGTAGCAACGTGCTGTACGGCATCTCGATCTGCACACATGACCGTGAATACTGGCATTTTGGAGCGAGGGGTATATTTCTAAAAACATTGACTCACTATAGGAATAACAATGACACTAGACTTGTTAGCACTTGTATGGAATGTGATCCACATGAACGCGAAATTTAGCTTATTTTATGCTGCGTTAATCGATATGAGGCAAAAAAGAAACCGGAAATGTTTGTAAATAAATAGTCTAGTAATTCTCGGTCGGCAATAGTACATCGAGCAGTGTTGTAAACTGACACGAGATGCCAGGCATTCGTTCAGCATATTCGATCGCGTTGGAAATTTCACTGGGAGACCTCAGAAATGTGCTCAAAGGTTAGGAAGACAGTACTACCTTATAGTTTAGTTTTATAGTAACGAAGTTGTCTCATTACGAGACACATTAAAATTAAGACCATGAACTCCATTGCAACCAAGAAACAGTATTCGTTGTTTACCCTGTAATGAGTAAGATGAAGATAGAGTTGATGACGAATGAAATGATTTTGTGGCAAGATACAAGAGATATAGTAAATAAGTATTAATACATTTAATATATAAATATAAATTCTGCTTGGGTTTTTCCAAATTATGAAAGTGACCAAAATATAGAGTACCATGTTAAAAACAAATCTGTTTATTGTGTAACTCGAAGACGACCAAAATATAGTCATGCTATGTGTAACCCGTCGTGATAATTATTTAATGTTCTATCTAGTGCAGACTGAGAAACATATTTTAGAAAGTATGTGCAATGATTTTGAACAATTATTAGAAAAATGTCATCCCTAGATCGATCGATTGCATCACCGTCTCACTTGCTTTCTGATTATTATTTTTACGATTGGGCCACGTTTCTTTGCCACCGTCCCTAGCGGAATGGGTGTCCTTCCCCACGCCGGGGAGGTGGGTGTATCCATATATTTTTCGTGAGAAAGCAGTAATTCTTTCTTTCATCCCAAGCCTAATAAGTTCTGTTACCTGCTTTATCTCTACTTGCAATACCTTGATTATTTATTTAAGTTAGTCACTACAGATAACCCTGTTTCTAACGCAGCCATTAGGAGATTCTGTTTGTCCATCACATCCCCTGTTTCGTTTTTCAGTTTTAACTTTACTCGGTCCTTGCCTCGAAAGGCGGTCGCATTTCTTACTATTGGCGAAGTATGTGTTCTTCAGTGCCGAAATTCAGATTCCTAAGTTTCAAATTGCAAATGATGAAGAAAGACAGGACTATTATACGAACCAAAAGAAGAAAGGAGTGTATCTACTGAAGACAATAATAAACTAATAGCGACAAAGACAGATAAAATGATTCCTCTGACTATGTACAACGACTATGTGTGATAAGGGATATCTACAAAAGCACGATAAATAAAAGGTAAAAGATTTTTCATACGCTGGGGACAGATGTTTCCAGAAAGAGATCAGGAAGAAATAAATACCGATATAATAAGGAACGATGATAATTTATATCCACATAATAACTGTTGAAGATGTGGATAACATGTATTGTTTTTATGTACCAATTGATATGGTAAAATAAAATTCATTAATATTTTTAAATTGTCTTCTCTATAAATTGCTTATCTTCTACTTAAATGATCTTATTCTCTCTGTTCTTTCAAAATTCGTGTTCTTTCTGGCCCATATTGATCGCCATTCCATGTCACAGTGCCTTGATTGTGATTACCATGCGAACTTAAGATCCCAACCCTTGACTTGTAACTCCTCTGTATGCGGGTGTTGCATCGCCGTAACCTCGCCGCCGCCTCGGAGTGCTGGCCTTCGTGTCGTCCCGAGGGAGTGATTCTCCT
Organism: Laupala kohalensis; assembly: GCA_002313205.1. Lineage (NCBI taxonomy): Eukaryota > Metazoa > Arthropoda > Insecta > Orthoptera > Trigonidiidae > Laupala > Laupala kohalensis. The sequence continues at coordinate 894,889 of NNCF01126833.1, read as the reverse complement.
CCGCCTCCGTGCCAGCGCCCAGAGCGTAAAGCGGCGAGGCGCAATCTGCCCCTCGAGACCGTTCTCTGCGTTTGCTCGGGCGGAGCTGCACATCGCTACGTACGATGTGGCAGAATGCGCTCAGGCGAAACGGAAACGGACCAAGATCCGAAAAATAAAGTTGTATCAACGATCGTAAATAATCCTTTGCATGTTAATGACATCCATATCTAAAATAATTTTGTCTAACTCATAAGACTCAACTCGCAAACACCACTACGTTAATCTCTAGTAACATTTTTGTAATTTTTCAATGAATTTAAGAATATTTTTCACGTCGTTTTTTCGGTAGATAATTACTACTCATAAATTTATCTTAGTTCAAATTGTTATCCACAAAAAATGTTTTTAGGCTTTAAAATTAGTTTCTGTACTTGAAAAAGAATTATTTTAAAGAAATAATAAAGAAAACGTTGAAGTTTTTAACTAATTCAGGTTGCTAAATATTGTTTGTGGAGTTCAATTCCAATAGAAATCATAAAGAAATTATACGTTAATAGGTAGCAAAAATTTAAATTACACTCGAGAGATGTCGGAAATGTTTTCGCGCTTCTCAGATAGGTGCAGGATGCTTTTATATATTTATATTGCTAAGTTATACTTTGTTTGGAAAGTTGTATCGTTTTGTCGGAGTGGCGAAATAAACTTCAACTGAAAGTGAAAAGCATTTGAAAATAAACCTAAGTTGTTAGAATGAGATCAGATGACGCGCGGAGACTGCGTGTCAGTTTTCTTCCTTCTCTGAGAAAAAAACACGACAGTGCCGCACCCTTCTTTCTGTGTCAAGATTTCAGTAGACAGACTTCCTCATTCCAGAAAGGAAAAGGACTACTATAAGCTAAAGAGACATGTGCGTTTTTGACGCGAAGCGGAGCGATTTTTCCGCCGACCTGTGTTATCTTATGGGCAAAGACACATCTAGCGGGCGCGGAGCGATTTTTCACCCGCTGCTTGCAGCGGAGATTTCCGCTCATTTCTGCGTGCCGCCGGGGAGACAAAACGTATTATCTTATGAGCAAAGACAACCTAGCAGGTGCGGAGCGGAGATCTCTGCTGCTTCCTGCGCGACCTTGTCGCCTGCTGATGTCTCAAGTGTTAATAGATGGATATATTGAGAGAAGCGAGGAAGGCGAGTGATTTCTTGAATTTCATCAATTTCTACGAACGGATTATTAACTATATCAATGTTCATATTAATTATTGCAACACTGTTACAATATCACTGAGTATTTGTTCTAGTGCTTCCTCATTTCTCTATAAAAAAAAAAACTTTTCGTGTCCTTTTTAGCGAAGTTCGTTGTTCTAAAGTTTTCTTATTTTCGTGTTTTACTATTTTTGACTTCATGTATTCTTCTGTTTGTACTTTAGTCTTCTGAGATTTTTGTTATGTAATTATCAAAATTTTGGCGTAATTTTAGTTAAAAAGAGAGAAATGCGCATTTTCACATCTACATTTTAAGCTTTACATTTCAATTATTTGTAAAATTTGTTTCTTAATTTGAGTTCTATGTCGTACTATTTTTGTGAATCTTTGTGTCATGTTGTGAATTTGCATTGTGTTGTGTTTTTGATTGTCCGTGTATTTGAAACGAACTAAACACAACTTCTTAAAAATCTAATAGAAACTTGTCGAGTAGGGAAGTTTCAAAATATTGGGTAATTTTGTCTGTACAGTTCGCTTTTAATTATCAAAATTAAATAACTTGGTACATTATATTGACACACGAATCAGTGCGCTGGAAGAGATCAATAAGAAAACGATCGGCGGTTGGACTACAGTTAGAAATTCTCGCCGTCCTTCCAACTGCTATCACCCGGTTAAACCAACGACGCATGCACCACCCCAACTCTTCACTCAGAATAGGTTTAGTGTGTTAGATGACATGTCCCTGTTTCCTCCCTTACCTACTCGTTTCATCCCCTCCCGTCCAGTACCCAGACCTGTTCGCACACCACGCACTGGTAAGCACAGCCGCCCAAAACCACGTAAAGTAGTGCTATCCAGAGATGATACCAACACTTCCACGCAGAAATCAAACGTGCTCATACTAGCTGATTCGCACGGTCGTCAGATGTCCTCCGTATTGCGTGGATTTCTTCCTAGCCAGTTCTCAGTCTCCGGTTTCTTTAAGCCAAACGCTCGTTTGGCTGAAGTTATTCGAGAACTGGACACTTACACTAAAAAACTCACTGAGCGGGACACAGTAATCATCATAGGTGGGCAGAACGATATCAACTTGGGTGGACATTTTAACGCGTCTGAACATCTACAGAAACTAAAAATGGCCTCCCTGCACACAAACATAGTGCTCTCTAGCCTGCCTCCACGCTTCAACGTTCCACAAATAAACCACGAAATTAACCTGGCAAACATCTCCCTAAAACATCACCTGGCAGACACAAAAATCACATTTTTTGATTTGCAACCACACCTGACTGCCAAGGACTTTACCCAGCACGGTTTACACCTGAAACCGTCTGGGAAACAGCACTTCGGTTCTCTCCTAGCTTCACATCTGACCTCACATCATCCACCTCCTCCATTACCTCCTCCTGCACGTACCTCATCTCCTCCTCCACCTCCCTCTACTTCTACCTCATCTCCTCCACCTCCCTCTGCTCCTACCTCATCACCATTTCCTCTTCCTATCTCCACACCCATTTCTTCTCCTGTCCCCGTTCTTTCACCTACTGCTTCCTCATCTCCCACGTCAACATCTATTCCTCCTGTCGCCCCCATACACCGTTACAACTTGCGCTCAGGAGTACGATGTGGTACTCGAAGGTGACAATCGCGTTCAGGTGCTGTGTGCGAGCTTCATCCGGAACTAGAAGCTGTACCAATTTCAAATTCCTCTCCACAATCTAACGTCGATTCCATTTCTCGTGAGTCACAAACTCTTTGCGAAAATAAAATAATTATATTTCATCATAATGTCCAATCCCTTTCAAACAAATTGACAGACATTGAAATTCTGGTACACGAAAATCGATTCGATTTGCTATGCCTCACAGAGCATTGGCTTTCAACTAACAACATCAACGATACTGCTATTTCTAATTATTATTTAGCAAGTTCTTACTGTCGGCAAAATTTTAAAGGCAAAAATCCCCACGGAGGTACGTGTATCTACGTTCGTAATGATATTTTATCTTCTCCACTGACAGGCTACGAGAACTTCTGCGTAGATAGTGTGTTCGAAATTTCTGCAGTTGAACTGACCGACACCGGTATTGTTGTTTTGTGTATTTATAGACCTCCTCAATCAGATCTTGACATATTTTTTCGGAACTTCGAAAATGTTTTAGAACATATCGCACATAAATCTACTAAATCTATCGTTATATGTGGTGATTTCAATATCGATTTCTTGAGTACATCCGACTCTGCACATTCACCAGTTAATCGATTCAAGAATCTTATCGACTCCTTCAACCTTATTACTACGATAAATGACCCCACTCGCCTCTCCGGCTCATCTCAAACATTGCTAGATCAAATTATAGTCAACAATGGAATCTCGTATCTCTCTGAAGTGTTTATCGCCGGATACAGTGATCACCTTGCTCAAGTATTGACTATTAATAATACACTAAAACCGCTTAAAATCCTTTACAAATTTACAAGAGAGTTTAATGACATAAATAAATCCATATTCGTAAATTATTTGCGTGAAGAAACATGGAAAGATGTTTACAATTGCCAAAACACCGACGACAAATTCAATGTATTTATCTCAACATTCCTAAAACATTACAACTCTAGTTTTCCCATAAAACGCAAGTTAATTAACACAAAAAAATACAATAGATGGATCACCCTAGGGATAAGAATTTCTTCAAAAAACAAACGCCGTTTATATTATCTTTCAAAACGCTATAACCAGCCACCCGAATTCCATAATTATTTTCGTAAATATAAGACTATTCTCCGAAAAGTAGTCTATGCAGCTAAAGTTATGGAAAACGACAGGCATATACTAAAATCGAACAACCGGATGAAAGCCATGTGGAATATTGTTAACAATTACACGTCAACTTCTGAAAATCGCGAAGAAAATGTTTCTTTACTAAACGATGGCAAGATCGTGTCAAATCCTCAGGACATCGCAAGTTTGTTTAATTCTCACTTCTCAGAAGTTGGTAAAATAACGAACTCAATATATCCAAATCAATGTCCTCCAATTATTACCACCCACATACCCAATTCTATGTTCACTTCCGAAACTAACGCCAGTGAAGTCATGGGAATCATCAGCTCCTTAAAAAACAAATTTTCACGAGGCATAGATGATATACCTGAGTTTATTGTTAAATCTTCGTCCCACGCTATATTAAATCCACTCGTAAATATTTTTAATAGTTCTTTATCGGAAGGGGTGTTTCCCAATATATTTAAGAGAGCTAAAGTGAAACCTTTACACAAGAAAGGAAACAAACTTAATATTGGAAATTACCGACCAATATCTCTACTACCCACTTTCTCAAAAATCCTAGAAAAATTGTTCTATAAGCGTCTTCTAGATTTTTTATCAAAATATAACATTCTCTCTGACGATCAACACGGTTTTAGGAAATCCTTTTCCACTACAAGCGCCATATTTTCCTTCTTAAACGATGTTACCACATCTCTAGACAGTGGAGAAAATCCTCAGGGTGTTTTTCTTGACTTATCCAAAGCATTCGATGTCATCGATCACGGAATTCTCCTTACCAAATTGCATTCTTTAGGCATTCGTGGACTTCCACATCAATGGCTAACTTCTTATTTAAAAGATAGATATCAACAAGTAGAAATATCCTATACTAAAAATAAAATACTTGAGCGTTGTCTTTCAGAAACAAAGCCACTTACTTGCGGAGTACCCCAAGGATCAATTCTCGGCCCTATACTCTTTTTATTGTATGTGAACGACATGTCATCATCCACATCAGATTGCAAAATGGTTCTTTTTGCTGATGACACTAATTTACTATGTAAACACGCCAATGCTCAAAAAGTTTTGTCTAACCTTTCGACTTGGTTCCATGCAAATCGTCTCATTGTAAACACTGACAAAACAGTGTCTATGTCATTTCACAATAGTATCACAAAATCTTTACCCCAGGTTTCTCTTTCTTTAAACGGAACACAATTAAAAACTGTTACAAATACAAAATTCTTAGGTCTCCATATTCAAGACAACCTCAAATGGAATTGTCACATTGACAATCTTAATTCCCAATTAAGCAAATTGTGTTACGCATTCCGAATCTTAGTTAACGCAGTTAGTCCACGTATTTCCCGTTGCGTATATTTTGCAAACGTTTACTCCCATTTACGTTACGGCATTACCTTCTGGGGTAATTCCGGTCAGAGTATTCAAACTTTCAGAATTCAGAAGAGGATAGTTCGGATAATTTGTAAATCTCACCCCCGAAACTCTTGTAAACCTTTATTCAAGGAATTAAATATCTTAACACTTCCCTGCATTTATATTTATGAAACGGTCGTGTTTGTTAAGACCGAATTACTGAAGTGCCACCCTTGCTTTATACGAAACAGTCTCGTTCACGAACACTATACACGCAATAGTAGTAATATTCATCGCCCTAGAGTGTCAACCACTCTTTGCCAAAAGGGACCATACCATTCGGGAATCGTTCTATATAATTCCCTGCCCAAGAATATAAAAGATATTATGAAATTGAATATCTTCAAATCCGCGGTTAAAAACTACCTCCTGCACCAGTGCTTCTACACTGTAAAAGAATTTATTGATTTTAACAAAAGTTAAATTCGTCTTGTGCTTTATCACGCCATTGCTGTAGTACTTTTTAAACAACTTATAACAATTTCAAAAACTATTTTCTTGCATGATTGTGTTGTCTTATGGCTCATATTAATTTAGTTTTATGTGTACTCAACATTGGCACGTTTGTGTACATAAATTCTGTAGCCCCATCCTGGCCCGGGTTTTTCTCCGGTTTTCCTTCGGGTAGAGGCGGATTTATCATACAGGTTCTCTAGGCTTTGTCTAGGGGCGGGTCTATTGTAACAATAAATCGTGAATTTAGTGTTATTTCAATTTTTAAGCACTATACTCAGAATAATCTATAGTTCGATAATAACTTACATGTAATTTTTTGCTTAAAATTACAAACATATTGACATTCTATTAGTATTATAACTCGCAGCTAACTTTTTATCTTATCTAGGAATTTTTGCTGAATTTTTTGAATCCGCCTCTGCCTTAGGGCCCTTGATCGGAATTGATGGGATGGTCCCTTGCTTGCTTCCGGAGAGTAAATTAGTTTTTTTTCCTCCACGTGGTCATACGCAGTTTGTACTGTTTTTTGACAATAAATTTATTATTTATTATTATTATTTATTAAATTATATTAACAATTTTTGAACATTAACATTATGAATATTAATAATTAGATGAAAGATTGTCCTACAGTTGGCCTTATTTAAAGCATAAATTAAAAATTTGTTACTACGTATTAACTGTTATTAAACAAAAATATTGAGACAACCATGTTAAGTATTTTGGAAGGTAGTTATCAATAATCATTGATAAATTACATGATCCAAGTAGAATCCAATCCAAGTAGAATCCGAGGTGGTGGACGGAGCGGTGCTCGCGGCAGGTTTTCTCGGGGTTCTCCCGTTTCCCCTGCCTATCATTCCACCACAACATTCACTCATAATCATTCACACCCATTTCATTTCATAAATCACCGCTTCAGGGGAGGTGCGTCAGAAAGGGCATTCGGCACCATGAGTATTCCCCAGCCAAAAATCCTAAGAAGCATCATATCCACCCCCATCTGAGCCGACCCCACATTAAGTGGGAAAAAGGCTAGGAAGAAGAAGAAGAAGAAATTACATGATAAGAGTACATTTTAAAAGGGAATTATATTTGAATTAAATAATTATGCAAGTATTCTACTATTAACGTCTATTATATTTATGATAAATAAATAAATTACAACTTGCGACCTTTTTACGGACGATTAAAATAAATATTGTTCTTATTAAAATACACAACGTAACGACTCGTGGTTTGAGTCGTCGTTTGGTGGTAACACTTTGTAACAATAAACATGAACGTAGCAACATATTACCCACAACAAGCACAATATATATCGTAATCGTCCGTAAAAATTTCGTACGTTGTTATTTATTTCTTATGTAAGTATATTTAACTATTACTGACTGGCATCTATGTATAGTGGGTCTTTATATTATATATAGAATACGAAAATTGTCGCTGTGGTGTTTATTGCACCGTAAACAATAACTATTACTTTAAACATTTTCATTACCTACAGCTGTTTTACAATAAAAGCGTTGTGTAGTTAGCGGGCAGTTGCATGGATGCTCCGTACAAGACCTGCGCAAAGCAAAGTATGTTATCGTCCTGATGTGACCTTGTTCCTTTCACCCCTACTCACGTTCCCGTACTCCTGCCCGCTGATGCTCCACGAGGTGTGTCTTTGCACAAGGTGAACGGAGAAAACGCAAGTGTGTCTTTAGCCGTAGGTTGTTGTTTCCTAAAACATGTAAAATAAGCTCTTTTCACTTTTTCACAAGTAGTATTTTACGCAAGAGTTTTTTAGTTATTTTACGAAAATAGTTTATATGACTGAGTTTAGAGTTTTTAGATCTCAAGTGTAAAACTGGGAAATATCGGTAATAACTTGAAAATAGCGAACTTCGTTTTGAATTGTTGGGGAAGTGTTTCTCTGTGTATGATTTCCTAAAATATTTGTATATTTGCCTTGTTTTTTTTAATTTTGCTCTTTCGTTTTTGGAATAGCTTATTCTCATGTCTTTTTCATTAGGTTCGTAGTTTGACAGATATTGTTTGCATTTTACTGACGAACCAGTCGTGTGCACGCGAGCTTAATGTTCGTAAGACTTTTCTTTCGTGCTGCAGACTAATAAAGTAGCAACAGTATCAGCCACTACATCTGTTACGCACTGCATGCTGATACGTGCTTTGAATATACACGATGTGACCAAACGGCTTGTAGTTTCTCGTTCGTTTTTTTTTCTTTTTTTTTCTCGACATGGAAAAGTCTTATGTTACCAAACAACGTGGCGACACTCGACATGAAAAAGCCTTTACTCGGAGCTATTAAAAATTCAAACGTCTTCTCACGGCAGAATGGTATTCTTTTGTTAGATCAGTTCGATCAGTAGAACAACGGTCGTGCATGTACAAAACGCAGTGGAATAAATATATCGGTTAAAGATAAGATCGTATACGCAAAATAAAATCGTTATATTCATGGACCCCAGCTTTACCGTGGGTGAAAGTGTATTTTGAATGTTGGTTTTGAAACGTTGATACGGGTACTCATTAAATTAAGAAAATACTTATACATGAAAGAAGGGAAAATTGTTGAAAATAAAAGAAGAGTTGAATAACGATAGGGAAGACAGTGCTTAAAAATAAGACTCGTGGACACGATAGAGTAAAACGCTCTCAGCTCTCCATTTTGGCGAGACATGTTTTACCTTCACGACACGAGTGTAGTCTCGGCGCAGTACTTACATACTACACCCACAGACAGTTTGCACGTGACGCCAAAGAGAAGTTTGAGACTACTGTTTGCGTGGGGATGTGATGTGTTTGTGGCTCAAAGTAACTTACAAATCGAATACTTTTCTTCCGTAATTTACAAATCGAATATATTTAGTTACATTTTCATACACAGGGTTTCTAGATGACACGTTTACATGAAAGTTTCTCGTATTTGATACGTTTTGTTTCTTGTTGTGTACTGTACTGACCTTACTTAGACATCCGGATGCCCCATATATTGTTCATTTTTGAATGCCGATGGTAAAAAAAGCATTTTT
>NNCF01126833.1:863662-875404 GCA_002313205.1 Laupala kohalensis | reverse complement strand
AAAAAAAAAAAAAAAAAAAATGTGACTCAGGCTTCATAATGTTACGTGATGTACTTTGAGAACGTTCTTTTTTATATTTGATTACTAATATTTCTTTAGAATTCATGCTGAGAATTTAATAACTCCGACTTATCAGAAGCACCATAATAACTCCTTACCATAATTTATTCCGTTAATAATTAAACAACTTATTACTGTTGGACAAATATAACGTAATGTATGTTAATAGCATAATTTAGATAACGTTATATTTATTAATTTTTCAGTTAATAGTCAAATGCTTTTAGATTTTTCTTGTATTTTTTGTCTTGTTTTCCGTTGCGAAGTCAGAAACGTTATTTTACCGAAGATTATTGTATTTAATGTTGAGCTATTAAGTGGATTATATATTTTAAGTAGTTGAATCATTGCCTTACCAATTTCGATTTCTGGACGCGTGTGTGCTGAAAGAAAGGTATTTTTTCTTACTTAGTTACAAGATGAAGCGTTTTCTCTGGAAGTTGTTCAGTCTATCCTGGCGTGTGGCGTCGTGCCCTGCGTGTTAGGACGTTTCACTCTTGAGGGCGCCGGCTATTTATAAATTGACGGGAATATAGTATGGAACCCTGAGTGTATTTAATTCCTCACGACCGGACAATCGCTTTGACTTCAAAGACCTTCAAATTGGTTCTTTTAATTATACTCTACATTCAGCCTATACATTGTTGTCCCATAATCGTTTGTGTAGCAAGTATTCTTTCTGCTGATAATTTTAGTTGGAAGTGGGAGAACTGTGCGGAAATTTGGGCGATGAATGGAAATAATGATTTTTAATAAGGTACTGTTTGATTGTTGTAAGGTGAGCTAGTTTTTCCGAAATGAATTTATTTAACTTGATTAATAGTCTACTTGTGTTTTCAAGAACAGTACAAGGGACAGAATTTCAATTTCTTTGAATTTTGTGGAGTCTAGTTGTAAATATATTATTTTTAAATTTTAAGTGTCAAGTTTATATGTAAGTATGTAGTTGAATCAATGGTTTATATGTTGTGTTGGCTATTTCGGTGGAAATACTATTTCTATTCAATTTAATTATGATTCTTTTCTTTGTTTTACCCCTTCCCCAACTTTTGGTTTATATTGTTAGAAGGGATGCATCGATCAGAATGTGTCTTTGGACGGGCGAATACTTTTCCCAAAGAATAATTCAGATATAAAAAACGTTCTTAATTATAAACGTACGTTTCCGCGGCCGGAGTCAGTGTGAACTTGTCTGTCCGTGACAAACCGCGTCTTATTAGATACAACTACCAACGTTTCGGCTATGCTGTGGCCTTCAGGGCAATGTCAGAGTCGTACAGACCTAAGCCGCTGTCATACTCTGCGAAGTCGTACGAGTCACGCGTCGGTTATATAGGTTCGGTTGGGGGACATCATCCTGATTGGCCGAGTGCGGCGGCCAATCAGCGAGACCGGGTGGGGCAGGTGTGGGATCACTGCGCTTGGCGCCCGAGCGCGGTGGAACGCCCAGGGGGAATTAGTGCCCAACTCCAGGCGCTGTTCAGGATCAAGCCATGATCAACATTAAGATTGTTCAGTGTTCTGGCAATCTCTATGGCTTCTTTGGTTCGTCTGGGTCACCAGCGATCCTCGTTAGTAATAATACGGGTGCCGTCAAAATTAAGGTCACGTCATGCTTTGATCGCATGCAGGGCCACGGCTGATGTTGTCCTACCGTACTTAAAATGTCGAATGTGTTCCCTCATTCTCTCTTCCATAGTTCGTCCTGTTTCCCCTATATATTCGCGACCGCAACTACAAGGTATGGAATAAATACCAATCGACGCCAGACGGGGTACCCAACTTTTCAGGTGCATTGTAGACAGGTCGCATGTCATGTTTCTTTAGAATTTTACCAACCTTGTCAGTTACTCCAACATATGAGAGTAAGGCGGTTTTGGAGAACTCACGGTTTTCTACATCCTCCGTACGAACATTATGGATAGGTTTAAGGACATTGTTTATGATTTTGTTGTAGTAACCATTATTGCGGAAAATATCACGCAAAAGTCTCAATTCCTGGTCTAAACTCTGTCACACACTTTCCTTGCTCGGGTGACTAATGTTTTAACACATCACGATTGATTGCTGGATGATGGTGTGACGCAGCATTCTAGTACGGTTGGTGTGAGTTGACTTGCGGTAAACGCTATGTGCAACAGAGCCATCATCTTCCGTTTTACGAGCACATCTAAGAACGGTAACTGTCCATCTGATTCAATCTCCATCGTAAACTTGATGTTAGTATGCGCTTGGTTGATGTACTCCAAGAATCTGTGGAGGTTTTCACGTCCATGTTGCCAGGTGACGAAAGTGTCATCCACGTATCGTAACCAGACTAGGTTTTAATAAAGCATCCTCGATAACCTCATTTTCGAATGCACCCATAAAGATGTTAGCAATTACAGGAGAAATGGGTGAACCCATTGGAGCTCCTTCTATTTTGGAGTAAAATTTACCATCAAACTGAAAAAAAGTTTGTGCCACTCCAACGGTAAGCCGAGCTGTTGTTCCATGACGTTCAGTGTTTCACGGATCGAAACCTTCGTGAAGAGTGAAATAACATCGACGCTCACCATGAGTTTTTCGTCACTTAAGAGTTATCTCAGAACATCTACAAAGTGCTCAAAATTTTTGGTGGTTGACGAGATGATATCAGTCAGTGGTAATAGTTGTTTCGCTAGAAAACGGGCGAGATGTTGAGTTGGTGCGTTGATGGCACTCATTATAGGTCTCAAGGGGACACCAGATTTGTGCACCTTGGGGAGACCGTATAGTCTAGGCATGGCATTGTTACCTCGTTTTAATGGTTGTTTAATCTCATCAGGTATGGAAGAAGCATTGCTTATGAATGCATTGACCTCAGTCCTCATCTTCCTTAAAAAGTTTGTACTTACCGGAAAGTACGTCCCGTCACTCAAGAGTTTTTTCACCTTACTAATGTACTCACATCGTTTCACAACGATAGTGGTATTACCTTTATCCGCTGGCATGTTAACTAAATCATCTCGTTCCCTAAGAGATCATAACGCACTTCTTTCCTCTTTATTGATATTACTTTTCGATGGTCTAGCTGGAGATACCACCCTGGAAGTTTCTCTCCTGATTTCCTCCGCGATGTTAGGAGAAATACCCATCAATGCACTTTCAATGTCGGTATTGTAGGTACCTATACATCTAAGCTGAGCAAAGAGAGTAGACATTTTTATGTGCGCCTTTTGCAGGACGTCGAATCTTCGAGAACATGCTCCTTGGCGACGATAGCATGTAGGTTAAGCATCTGAGACGACAATTAGTTACTTTTATTAGCGAGCGATCCAGACCTTCGGGGTTGGAGCTTGGAAGTCCGTGTCACTCGAATTAAATGCGAGACAGTAAGGAGGTTCCTAGGAATTTGAGAACATGATCTCGGCGTACGCAGGGAAGTGGAGGCATGTTCTGCCCTTGTAGTCCGAGGTTTCTCCACGCTTTGCTCAGCTCTTGTTCGCCGTCTGTTTGCGCGAAAGTTGTAAGAACAGTGGGCGTAGCATGTGCTTCAGATTTACTCTCGGCTCATCGTTCTACCACTATGAGCGTACTAATTATCTCTGCTTCGGGAGCTCGTTAAAAAGTACTTAGCTGATGTCCAACGAAAAATTCTGTCAAGTTAAAATGAGTGCTTTGTTACATATTCATCATGGTGCTTCATTGACAATTTTTATGATTATCGTTTTCTGTCTGACGGCAAAAAGCTGACGTAGATAAAAATATTTGAAAAGTAAAATTTCGCATGTCTGTAACTTTGTGGTAGGTAGTAACGTAGTAGTATAGTTTACGATGCTTTTTAGCAACAAAAGAAAAATGAAGAATGGTTCGAGGTTGTGTTTACGAAAAGCTATTACATTTGTAAATTATACGACAGTCCGTAGTCCGTTTTTTAACCCCATGACTTACCATGCTTTTGTTTGTCACGCTCTGTGGCTGGTCACATCCCCGGGTAGCGCAAACCCGCTGTGCAGGGCTGCCAATTTGCGCCCAATCGCCCTCAGCAGGGCGGCGATGCGCGACGCAAAAGCCCGTGGAAGCAGAAACAGGATGGGAGGGCGAAGGGCAGGACGAGGGCTGCATTCGGCTCGATACACACCGCCAAGGAGAGTGTGAGTGCAGGGCGAAAGGGGATGGGGCGTGGAGCAGTTTCGTTACGCGGTTGCGACCGCGCGTAACGCAATCTCCCCGGGCCGACGAAGGTGGAAAATGCGCTCGCTGAGGCCGATGGGAAGAGGGCTACGTACGTTCCGAAAACAGAGCTCGGAGAAAATTGGGATATCGTTGTTGGACTGTGAACGGAGAAAAATGTCTTTATAAGCAATTGGAAGGAAGGGATTGAGGATATTAGGTCTTCTTTATCATTGTTTTTCAGGATGATCGGTTTCGTAGATGAACAGCTTGTCTTCTTCATTTTTTGCACTGTTGTAGAAGTCTTTTTTTAACATTAAGTTTTTCACTTAATGCATGAAATTAAAAGAATTAAGTAATGCTTCTTTAAGTATTATATCATATTCATAAAAAAGCAATATTTGCGAGAAAAAATTCAGTCATTTGTGTGAGAGTTCTGGTTTGTCAACACAAAATCTTCTCTTGAGGATACAGTAATAAATTATCTAAGATACCCCTACATACGAAAGATTGAATAGCCAATGGAGAAATTACTTAATGGAATTTAAAGTTGTTTAAATACATCTACTTAGTATAGATGGCATGATTGTAGTGTTCGCTATCTTATTCTATTATAAATTGTTATAACTTGATATCGCGTAGTTCTTTATAGTCTGTTAATCCGGAGAAAGCTATCTGAGTAATTTTCTCTAATATTTCATATTTCCTTTCATTGGTTTTGTTTACTCAGCTGCGTTTTAATTAGGAATGGAACATAGCATAATCAGTATTCTGGTTTGCTGTTTGCCTTGACTTCATGATAGTACAGTAAAACGGGTATCAACTAGGATTATGTACGTATGATTACTTATGTTGTTATATTAATTATCTCAAAATTGTGGGGACGTTTTTATATAACTTAATAATAAATATTCTGAACTTTGTATTTCAGTGTAAGAATCTCGAGTTTGCCCCCCAGGGGACTTACATCTAGGAAGTACGTGTTTGGCAAACACGGGGCCGCGAGTTGAGTCTGGCATTACTACCACTTACTTGTGCGACGCTCCTTCCTTTCTCTTCCCTGACTTTCCTTGGTCACCTATTGTTCTTTTCAATCCCGACGCTAGGGTATCTTTCATTTTCCTCTTTCTTTTTTATTTTTGTAATGGTGTGTAATGATTTGAGATGTGTTGATATTTGAGTTTTAGCTGTAATTCAGGAGTGTGTCTCCCTAGTGCTTAACTGCATTTTCCGAACCTGTACAACTTTTTAGGTCTCTAATAATCTCGATGTCGACGAGCCGTAAAGCCCCACAAACAAACAAAAAATTTCGATTTTGCAAAGAATGCGAGGAACATTTCCTGCTCGTGATATTCATATGGCTATTATTCTTTGCGATTTTTAGAGTAGAATAACATACGTTCAGAGAACGCACGCCAGCTGACGTTAATTTGGGAACGTGAATGTTTCATGTGAAAATATTAGCGAATTGCAGCCGTTATACCTTCGTATTGTTGTCGTAAGTAAGACTTGCGATGGACTCGGACACTCTTGCTATCGCTGAATTTTTATGACCGTCCTACGAACAACAAAATACGGAACCCTGCGCCTTTCACAACAGTCATTCTTCCTCGCAGCTCCGCAGCAGAAATCACTGTTACGATTCCGCTCGCTTATTGTGTTTCATGCATTGCATTAAATGAATTTGGTCGAATCACTTTGTTCCCCCTTACATAAATCTTTCTCATAGTGCGGAGCAAGACTATTTTATTTACCGGAGTAATGTGGTAGATATTACTTTCCCCCGCATCTTCTAGTCGAGGTAAACTTCACTCGGTGTCATATTTAGCATTAAGTATGTAAACATCACATCAGAATGGATGTATTATACAATGGATCATTACGTTACTAGCATACAATTCCCTGCGAATGGTGTTTATTACTTACCAGACGTATCAGTGATTTCATTTGACAGACATTAGGAAATCAAGTTTCGATTTAAAATAGATGAGTCAAGTACCATGTTTTCTTGATGTAATTTGTAAGTGCTGTTTCGGAAAGGAGAAGGTCTAAGATAAAATAATAGGTAGTCGTAGATAAAACTTTTAATGCTCTTAAGTTACGATACTTCATTTGTGTAATTTGCTCCGTCCGGTTACGCATAAAAGAAACGAAAAATTACATTGGCATTTGCCAATTAATATAAATGATGTGGTATTAATGGTTCAGTTTATTAGTTTATAATTTTGCAAATTTTAGTTTTTAGTTAGAATTGTGTATGGGGTGACCCGTAGTACCTAACGCACTCGCCTTCTACCTCTGGGGACGCGGGTTCAAACCCAGTTCGATCCAAGTAGAATTCGAGGTGGTTTTCTCTGGGTTCTCCCCTTTCCCCTACCTTTCATTCCATCACAATATTCACTCATCATCATTCAGTCCCATGTCATTCATGAATCACCCGCCTCGGGGAGGTGCGGCAGGATGGGCATCCGATACCCTAGAAATTCCCCCGCCAAATCAAAAGTACGATGCATCATATCATTCCCATCTCCGACCCCTAAGGAATAGGGAGAACGAGTTAAGGTAAAGAAGAAGTTTGAATTGTGTGTAGCCAGCAATATTATCAGATAAATGTCCGTGTCATAAAATAATCGTTATTTTCCTCAATTTAATTTAAATGACTTAAACTAGATATACCCCCACCATTATTGGTCGATTTTGAGAGTCCTACCTCTTACGTATCACGTCTCTTCGGAATGATAAAGACATACTGCATGAGACGTAGTTCTAAGAAATATGGAACCCTAGTTGAGATTAAATTGAAACGTGTGAAGTTATTGCCTGTATGAGTTACGCCCTTCTTGCGTATCTCCGTAGTTTCCGGATCCAGTTTACTGGAGGGGAGTCGCCAAGGGGGCTCGCAGCTGCATCTGAATTGCTTGTGTGCACAATATAAGTGGGGAGAGGGCAGTTATCGTGCCCTTTTCGCGGAAGCAGTTTGCTACTGCGGAATTCCCCCAGCTCTCATGCACTTCTGCCTTATTTCGAGTGCTCGTGTCGGATGTATTTCCAGTCTCAGAAGAGGGGAGAGCTTTGTTTCACCAATGGGACGCGTTCAACGCAATATGCGGTTTTATGTGAGTGGTAGAGCTTTACATTGTATCCAACGATTGTAGGATAGATTTAGAAAATACAAAATAATACGTCTATTATTTTCATCAAATTGTCGTAAGTCCAACTAATTCATTTATTAAAGATTTATTTTCGTGTAAGATTATGTTTCACGAAGATTCGTAGTGTTTTCTCGATGCGCTCGATGACGACACCGCATCTGTGTTCTGGCGTGTGTGGAGTAGATGTGGTCTCTTGCCACCTTTGGTAAGTGGGGCGCGTGCCCTGGCGCAACCGGGATGCTCTCGTCAGCGAGAGCGACTGATTCCTCACGGTCTCTTAGGCCTCTCCACATGTGCACGTAATTCCTCCTCTACACTCCTCTTATTTAGGCTTCTACGCCGTTGCCTGTGGGTGAGAGATTGCGATCTTTTCGTAATTTTATAAATGAGAATATTCATACTGTGAAACCTACTTTTGTAAAAGTCTCCAGCTGCTGTATCCTTTTTAGACCTTTAATAAAAAATATAAGGATTTTATAACACACACTTATCTTTCGTGGAGATAAATAAAATATTTATATGAAATGGTGGCTCGTGTATTTTGAACGGCTTTTCACACAATATCAGTGATATTACCTAAGTGACTGCATATATTTTAGGGAAATGAAATAACGGCTCGTCAACAAGAAGGTCATTAGAACCCTTCGTATAAATTGAGTTAAGTTTTTTCTCATTATAGTTTTCTCACATGTTATGCATGCCATGTATATGCGAATTTTATCTCATCGTGGCTTCTGAAATTAGTAAATAACATGTCTGTCTGTTCAGAGTGTACGTACACGGCAGAGCATCGAGTTGCTAGCTAAATGGAACGAGTTCTATTTCCCAGTGAGGACTTGATAACTGACGCTTCAAAGTTCATTCTGACTCCTGGGCCAACACTGCATTAAAATTACCAGATCGGCTGGAGCGTCTTAGCCATCCATGTCTCCTGCATGATAGCTCTTAGTGATCCCCGAATACTTGTAGTGAAACATGACCCTTGCTTTTCTTTCGTTCATGGCATTGGCTAAGCAATTGTTGTTTTAGTTGTTATTTTTAAACACATTTACTCTAAAATGATGTTATCTTCCGAATTGTGTCGGGTTCTAAGAAATACAGTTGTAGATGTAACAGTTTCTGCGACGTATTTTGTTGTTTTACTACCGCTAATTGCAGTTACATATATTAGTAATCAAGGAGATATCTTCCAAGGACATGCTGACTCGTCCATCCCTGGTTTTACTTTACAGCTCCATGTATTTTGTCCTTTTTCTAGAGGTCTCTCGCTTCCTCGTTATCTCATGACAGCTATTTAAAATGATGAAAAGGAAACTATCGATTGATCACTTACAGTATCAGTTGTATGTTTATAAAAGAGGATCGATTTTAATGAGTATTATTTGTCGAGATTTTTCGTAAAAAATATTTTTACGGCTATGACTTATTTCTTATCGTTTAGTGATTATCATTAGTTTGCTTTTTGTAAATTGTTATTTAATGTATTTCTTTCTTTCTTTCTTTTTTTACTGGTGAGCACGTATGCTATCCTACATTGTGTAAGCTGCAGCTATGGTAATCTGTGAGTAGAGATAGAATTTCGTGTGAATTCAATAGAAGTTGCTTTATTACGACTTGGTGTTCACTTTTTTTGTTCTATTGATTCAATTCTCAAAATATTCAACTTCTCATGCAAGATCGTGGGTTATTCCGTTTGTTAGGTGATGCAAAAATTTTGGCATGAGCGCGTTAAAGTTTTTACTCATTTCTTTAAAAACTCAAACGGATATGAAATCATGCTAGGAACACAAGTCTTCCATTTGAACTGTCACTTGAGCATTGTCGGAGAAAGCCTGAGTCAAAGCTTTGATCCTATTATTTTATTGTTGATCGCCTATTGGTGAACCAATGAGGATTTTGCAAGTACAATTAGGTATAATGATGTTCTGTATGAGAATAAGAATGATTACTTTTATGTAGCAAGACTGTTTTATCGGCCTGAATAATGTACTACTTTCCCTCATAATACTAATCTTGTAAGCAACGAATTTCACGCAGTTTCGTATTCTGCATTATCAATTTAAACAGGACATCAAAATATATATATTATACAATGGAGCATTACGTAACTCAAGGACAATTCCCTACGACTTTTGTTACAGACGCTTTCATTTGTCAGGACTCAAGTAATCAAGTTAGTAATCCTTTTTAAAGACAAGTAGCGTTTTTTCTATGAAATTTTAAAATTCTGTTAACTCGGAAAAGGTGAATTTTAAAAAATGAATTTGTCTGATGTCATTATAAGTAGTAACAGATATTGACATTCTGTCCTTTTTATTTATTAAATAAAAAAAAAGGACAGATTGACAATCTTTTACTACTTACAAAGAAAAGGTGAAAGATGAAATAATAGGAAATCGCCGACCCTTGTTTTAATATTCTCAAGTACACTTCATTTTTGTGATTTTTTTCCGTCCGGTTACGCAGGATAGGATCTAAGAAATTCTGGGTCATTTGCATATTCATGTATATTATGGAGCTTCAAAATACTTTAAAAAGAGCACTTTGTTTCACGAGAAGTCAGAATAATCTGTAGAAAGAAAAGTGAAAAGGAGCTCCGAGGAGGGATGAAATTCTAAGAGCATGAACTTACTCTAGATCGTCACTTCGCAGTTAAGATGTAGTTTCTGAAGTATGTG
The DNA here is from genome assembly GCA_002313205.1 of Laupala kohalensis. Classification (NCBI taxonomy): domain Eukaryota; kingdom Metazoa; phylum Arthropoda; class Insecta; order Orthoptera; family Trigonidiidae; genus Laupala; species Laupala kohalensis. The sequence continues at coordinate 865,380 of NNCF01126833.1, read as the reverse complement.
TGAATTTTTAAGAAGACTATTGCCAGTATTTTAGGTGTGCAGTTTATATCTAGCATTTCAGCGTAACAAAACGTTTACTAGCAGTTTCACATGTTTAAAATGTTTGAATATTTCTCACATGTGTGTACTAATAATTCGCTCAAATTCGCGTTTAAATTCAGTAGTTTGAGTTATAAAGTAGCTATTTCAAGAAATTTGTCGATGTAACCATTGATATGTTTGGCAGTTCGGAGATACGTTCAATTTGTGTTTTTTGAACCACTTGAGCGGTGTATGTGCTTAATAACAGACACGTGTGTTATCTGCCACTCAAATGACATGAATGCCTGTATTAATTTGACACGTTGGAAAGTGGGTTTACTGTGAGCTTATTTCGGAAGCTAATTCCGTCGCTGAACAGTGTGTGACGTAAGCGCGCCGTCGAATGTGCGATTCGTATTATATGTATAGTGAAAATCACCATACTTTGCTTCGAGAAATTCAACTTAGGAAAAAGAACATGAACGGAAATGCACTGTGTTTATTAGTTTATTTTGTATTTGTCGCAGTAAATTACTTTATTGTCCTCAATATGGTCATACGGTGTTTGTAACAGCTCTCTGGACCGTAAATTATTTATATATTTATTTGTCAGTCGAACTGGCTTGAAATTAGTATAGAACGTGTACTCAATGTAGCCAACGCTTTTACTTCGCCATCGTCCATAAAAGTAATGATTAGGGTACCTGAATTCAGTTGGCAAGATATTCGAAATTGAATTCATAACCAACCTCGGACAACAATCAATTCACTTCCTCTAATGGCGCTGTTCTGTTCTTTCTTCTTCGAGCGTGTGGAACGAATACTTTGTGTCTGTTTGTTGTGTTATTAACTTGTATTTCTTTACTGCAAATAGTACAATTAATATTTATTTGGATATTATTTAAATTCTTTGTGACCACGCTTTTCCTGAAATTTTGCTACCACGCTTTTTTCCTTCAATTTTTTTACGAGTGTTTCAAGGATTGGTTTCGTACAGGTTGGCAATTTGTTTAAGGCAGCCATATTGAATAATTTTAGGCAAAGTATCGTGACTTTGAGTATAGGATGTGTAGTTAGATCGTCACCGGTGCGCGAGTACCGGAGCGATCCTCTCGCGACCTCAATCGACGTCCCTTGTGTCGTCGGTCGCCCCGCGTGTCTCACAACGACCCATCTGTCGCGTCTGCGAAAATAGCTCGTCCTGTTCCTCTCCCACACTTCTCTGTACTTCCCGGTCCTTGTCGCCATCTCTCACTCGGGCACGTTCCTCGAAGCACGCTTCCATGCTTCCGAGTTGCTGGGAACTTGCATCGATTTGTCCTATGCGAAGGGATTGTGACTGCGCTACGAATAATGCGCTACACAATAGTCCTTTCCTGGAGGTAGTTAAGTAGCCGAGTCTTTAACTCAGTTCTGTTATTTTATTGCTTATATGTACAGTTTATGAAGAAAATGGATTATTTGATTTTCAAAGGAAGGAAAAGAAGATAGAAAACAAAGTTAAAATGATTGGAATGTTACGGGATGTACTGTAGAGTGACACGTGTACATAATTTCGAGGCAGGACAATCATGACAGGAAAAGGAGTCATTTTGCGAGTTCCACACACGGGGAGAGTCATTTTGGCTTTCCTTAGTGCGTAACTGCATTTTCCCTACCTGTACAAAATTTTAGGGCTCTAATGACCTCGATGTCGG
>NNCF01126833.1:843900-863600 GCA_002313205.1 Laupala kohalensis | reverse complement strand
ATATAACGCACTGGAGGATTTATGGATAAGGAGGAAGAAAAGCATTCCAAAGACATTGAAATGAATGTGAACTATGTGAATCATGTCTCATAACACACTTTTTGTTTTAGTTTTTATATTAAGAATGTGTTTTGCAGTGAGTCGCATTTGAGAACTCAAAATACTGTTAGCGTCTCTATTACACGTGATATATTCATTGTGAAGACTCTACCGCTTTGATCCTCCGTAGATAATTCATCGATACTCTCGCATTACAACGATGTTCTCACCAACATTGGCGAGCGATTGCATTGAGAATCGTCAATCTGAAATTCTCGTTCATTATACATTCAGTTGAAATTACTTCAGCAAGCATCTCGCGCGGCTATTGTTATGGATTATTCCATTACCAACACCTCATCACACCGTGTCATTACATCATTCTGAACACAACCTGAACGCGTGGAAAGCACTATACTAGTGCTTGTTTCCGCTACACTGCCGGTGGCGATGGATGGCGGGCCCGCAGCGGTGCCAGACGCGCATGCAGATAATCCCGCGGTGGCAGTGGGTCGCTCGCGGGCATGCGACCCCGTTGGAATACTGCCCGGCCGGCGCTGTGGCGACGACGAACATCCCCGCCGGAGAGTTGCATTTTCGTTATTTCACTCTTCGGGAGTTTCGTTGTCCTCTTTTTTTCTCTACGTTTCTCCTAATTAGCTGGACTTTCTGGGTTTTTTTCGCTCCGTCATTGTCATTTCTCTACCTTTCTTCCTCGCATCCGGAGAGTACCTTGAATAACACGTAGTATTCGCGATCTAACGACGTGTTTAAACGTACTGATTTAAAAAAAGACTACTATCTATCAACGCATCTTATAAAATTTGGACATGGCATTAAAGAAGAATTGCACATCTTGTCTTTCGGGACTATTACGAAAGTTATTCAACGAAAACAATTCTCAGATCAGACTCCAATCAAACTAGAGACCATTTTATCTAATATATGTTTCAATTTAACCGGTATAATTGATGATCGCAGTTTTTAATACACCATAATTCATGAATTACTGTTATACGCTGGACTAGAGCCTCGCACATAGAACCTTATTTAAAATTAGTCCGATTCCCTATATTCGTGCTTCCCGCACTTGATCTGATAAAATTTCCATATTCTCACATCAAGGGATAGTAATCTATATACTGTACTACGTATTCCTGGCACCGAATATTCTTTCGCAAGGTCACCTCCAGAGAGTGAAGAGCGTATTTGCCTTCGCGAATTAAGAGACAGCTTGGACCGTCTGTTTGGTGTTTTGTGGTTGTATTTCTGTCTCATGACTCCGTGACGAGGGGGAGGAAGATAGACATAGTTGGCGTCCGCGGAAACGTCATTCATGATGTGACCAAGGTCACTGCGGACGCTTGGAATTAACAGTCACTTGCGGACTTCAGCCATGAGTTTCGAATGAATGTAGCCAGTATTTTATGCGGAGATCCTTGTTTTAAGCGTCATGTGCTTGGAGACTATTAATAATATGATTGTTTTTTGCGGTTTTAAGTTTATAGCAGACTGCGATAGATTTTCTTCCAAGTCAAATGTTTATTTTCTTTATCCTGTTTCGCAACTTATCAACGATGCGCATGGAATTTTTAGTAAAGCTTTTTGGATTTATGAACCTCTGTATCAAACTCGTATGAGTTAAGTACCTGTTTTGCTGACTAATTCCGGATTCAATGACTCCTGGGGATGACGGAGTGTGAATTGAAGAATAAGAATAGTTTATTTCCAAAATAACATTTACATTAATACATGACTACATAAATTGTTGGCAAAGTTCTGACCATCTTATCCAGTATTGATGGTCAGCACAGAACAAACTGATAAGAATAGTGACTACTCAGCCTGAAAGTAAATAAATAAACTAATCATACATTTCGGGCGACTCACTGGAGCATTTGCTACACCAACTCAAAACATGTATGTTATTGTCTTGTATTTTAAACATGTTTTAAAGCAACTTATAGTTTATAGGTAATGTTACGCTGATGTTTTGTTTACCAGATTTCTTGCCAATTTCCAAGCTTATAATAAATCACTTAGTAGTGTTGATTAATGCGTCGTAAATGCCATAGGCTTATTTTATGTAGTTTTAAGCATTTCCACTTATGAAATGCAGTGCATAATTTCTTACACTAGATATACGAAGAGAGTAAAAACAGTTGGAAGTACTGCTTTAACTGATTTTCACTACTTCTAATATCTTTATCTCAGACGTGTACGTTTTAATGTAACACCGAATCCAAGGGAGGTTAAAGTTTTAATTTGTCATTTGTATAGGGTTAGAGTAGAAATATGTTACTAAGAAATTTTCTTTTTTTTTCTACGTTTCATTACTCTTGTGCTTTCTTGATTTTATTTTAACTCACATTTTCGAATTTTATGTTGGGGTTTTATTTTCTAGAATTTTCTCATACGAAATTTCTTTTCTTGTTCACTTGAGATGAGTATCTCGTACTTCTCTTATGTTCATGCACAATCGAAGCGTCAAGCTTTTGTCCACATTTGATCCGAACTCCTTCGACGACAGTCAACTCGTTCCCTTTTGGTCGTTCGAGAGAATTCAGCATGAATGTGGTATGAATGCGGCCTCGGAGCCAAGGCCGAATGTCGCTGCAGGAGCCTCTGGCGTTCGCGAAAAACTAATGGCGGAGAATTAGCAATGAGTGATGAGGACACCTGCCGTCCCAGTTGGAAAGCTCTGAGCCCTTGTGCGGCGTTCTGAGGAAAGGAGAGTGTGAGGAGGTCGAAATAATTTTATTATTGGGGATATTGAGATACTGGATCGTCTTTTCCTTCTTCGCTCCTATATTTGAATATTATTTCCGTTTCTTATAACTCAATTGTCAATTATTTCATAAATATGTGGCGTTAGAAGCACAAAGATTGATGACCCATGAAAAGAAGTATATAAATAAACGTAAAACAATAAAGGGATTAAACGGGAATATTTTGAATCTTAAATAAATTTGTATCATTGTATCATATGTTTTGTGCATTGCATTTACTTCTATAATTTCATTTCCTTACTGTTTCTTCATAAAATACTTAGTGAAGTAAAATACTTATTCATATTTATATTTTGTAGTTCTTACGTGTTGAGCATTGTTTTTCGATGACCTGAAAAAAGGACACTTGGTTGTAAACGAAACACGTATTCATTGAATTGAAAATTTTAAGGAAATTAAAGGAGAGTATAAAAAACGTAGTTTTTTAATTTAAAAAAAAAGTCTTTGTTTTCTGTTTCTATAATTTTACAATAAATTGGTTTAACTAATAAATCGGTTTTGTTGATCTTACCTGCAAGTTAGCAATTCATAAGAAGAAATACGTAATTCATTAAAACCATAACCTAAATAATTTATATTTATCACATGCAATACTTCGGAATACAAATCATTCTGTCGAAAATGATTTAACATTCGTAAAATTTCGTAGATCATATATGACACATTATTTTAAGTTGTAACATCATAACAATTCTTGTTTGCATTTAGTCTTTAAATTCTCATTCAATGTCCATTTGACTGACTGTTAATGTCTATCTCATTAAATAATTTGACTCGAGGCAGCTAATGAAAATGACTAAGAAACTCATGAATGAATACGAAGAGAAAAAAACTTTTATTCGTACCTTTAGAGGAGAAAAGAAGTTGAAAAAAGAATGTGTTTCTTTCCTGAAACTCTTTCCACAATTATGATCCTGACACACACTCCCAATGCGAGTCACGTAATGTTGTGGGTGTCCGTGGGTCGGCAATACACCAAAGACAGACCCACTGCTGGTAAACTAATTGGGAGGCGTTGCTTAGTTCACACAAACGTGACACGTGAGCTCCCATTCTGGAAACTAGTCTTCTTCTCTTCATAACCGCGAACCCCTTGTCCGTTCGCCATGGGCGTCTGTCTGTTCTCGTGGACTTGCTCTGGAGCGGGTAGGCGGCTCAAACGAGCGCAAGTGCTGCGGAAGCATCGTCGCTGCCTGCGTTTTGCAACTTAATTAGGACGGACGCCGCCCCGCGACCTCGTTTTATACCGCACCTTCCTCCCTCGACTGTTCGCCACCGCTTGTCGTCTTGGATGAAACTACGTGTTATATTTATGCTACATTATTGTCCGCGTAAGATATCTCTCGGGATTTATTAATGATCTCATTTCATGGTTCGGTTCTGTTTCCTGTGAAACAGTGTTGTTCACGATGAATTATTTTTGGTATATTCTCACACAATATGTGGATAAAACATGTAATAAACTGTTCATTTCTTTATGTTAAATTTTTATTTTTTCTCGTTTTTGGTTTTTTTAGCTGAATTGTAAGTAAGATTTGAATTTTTGCTTACTCGTGGAATGTACATTTTTTTAATGGTGTAAAGATTGATGAACATTTGACGTAAAAACACAATTGGGAAGTGGGATTCCAGGAAAGTAACAAGGTTCAGTTGCATATATTTATGTTTCTTTAGAACTAAACATTTCTTGGTAAACACCGACTTGTTAGAGTTAAGTTTAGGTATAGTTGTTAATTTGTCGAGATGTTGAGAATATATACTAAGCTGCATTATCTTCTCTTTGTGTACGATCTCCGCAGTTGCGATAGGAGATAAATTTGAGAGGAATTAACATTGCAATTTGTAATTCCCTTTTCTTTGCTTGCGTCCGGAAGCATGAATTAATTAGTGAAATATCGTTTCGAAATTATTCATTTTCAATTTAATTTAAACAGCATTAACATCCTAGAAGAGTCTGACCGGTAAAAGAACGTGGAGAGAGTACTCTCTTCGTGCCCCTTCGGCCATCGGGGCGTTTGCAATACAAGGTCGATAGCATCACTCAGTATTTATGACAATCTGTGTGGGCTATGCCTTATCATCTTGGTATACATCGGTACTAAATATGTAAAAAAGATATAGGTTGTTGAGTGTTTCAATGTTGAATGCATGTATCTATTCTGAATTTTCTTCTTCTGATAATTCGGAAAAGAAGTGTCATTAGTAAAATATTTCATTGATCTTCTCATTCTGTGAATCGTGAAACCAATAGAGGTTCAAGGAAGTCTATTAAAATGTACGTTAGGAAATGTATCCGACTGGAAGATGTGCAGCGGGAGGCGTTCAGATACCGGAACTGTCGTGTACAAAGCGCCGGAAACGATGACTGTTCTATTCCGACGGAGCGTTAATGAAGTGTCGCTTGCGATTGGAATGTTGGCCACGATTTATCATGTTTGAGAAACGGGCAAGACGATTGGTAAGGATCTCTCAGTACTTCAACTTCGTCATTCGTTGATTTGTTTGTACATATCTTAATCTTTTGTGATGCATGGACAAATATTCTGAAATACTGCTGCGTCATTAAAGTACTAGATCTGCAATGAAATATTCGCATGACATTTATGCACATATTGCATGCATATATTTGCATATCTTATGGTAATGATTTATTTTTCAAATCCATATTTAATTTGATAAATACGGTACGTGATATTAAAATTAAGATTATCAGTGATATGCTTTCAAAATGGCGATTAGAATGGGGGAACGTTTGGAAACAGTGGTGGGTGAATACCGGCATCAGATATCTTACACGTTTTCTCCTAGGTCCTCTACCCTGTCACAGTTGGTTGATCTACGTGAGAATAAATGCGGTTTTTTAAACTTTTGTCATTGTTTTTTGTAAACGAGTCGAAGATAAATATAATCTTTCAATCTTTCCCCCGAAGGACAATTAAATTCCGAAGAGTATCGTTCTTATGTATATTATCTCTTGCTGATAACTCATTGACATCACTGATTTCATTCGATAGAGGACGTGAAGGGAAACTGGCAATGACGATCTGGGAGCGGAGAGCGCAGAAGCAGCGTGGCTAGTAGTCTAGTAGAAGGCGGAAACGGAGAATACGAGGGGCTTCCCCGCTTCTGACTTGCGATAGGGGAACGACGGGAAGCATCCTCGTCGCTCGTGTTAGCTGTAGTCACCCAGTTGCCGTTAAAATGAATAGAAATACATCTTGTTCATTGTAAAATTGCGAACCGTTTCCAGTTGTCATAATTTGTGATCCAGTTGACGTAAATATTTACGCAGCCTTCTCAGCATTTTTTACTTCAACATACAAGGACTCGTAAACTTATGTACATACATGCATGAATCCCATCACAAGGACAATCAATCGAATGTACACGAAGTAACATTTGGGTAATCCTTCGTCACGTGGATCAGAGTTGTGTGGACTGGTTAGCCCTGAAGATACTATCTCCGAATTTTGCAAGACAGTTTTCTTTTTATCACTTAAGGAAATAAATCTCGATATTTCTTTCCTGCCTCTTGAACCTGAATTTTTCTTTAAAAAGATTTCGGAATACATTTAGCTCCTTGGAAATGTTGCGAGAAATACAAATACACTACATGTTTTTAATCTTGAGGGCCGAGAATTTGAATGAGTTCTTATTTTTGGGCATAGAATCCGATTAAATGATTTTGAACACATTTTTCAGACCTGTCCGCACAAAAATGGATGTAACATTGAGTTTGGAATTACAAAAGGGCAATAACTCCCCGATATATACGATTTATTTTTATGACAATTCATTTCTGATAATAGTAGGCTCTTTTCAAGAGGAGGATTATTTCAATTTCTATTGCAAATGCATGTATTGTGATGCAACAGCTAGTTTTAGGTGGTCGCTATAACCGTGATAATTGCTCTTGATTAAATGAGAGAGCAACCAAATCGCTGGCAAATCACGTAGTTAACGACCGTGCTTTAGCCAACTGAGGCTAAAGATACACTTACGTTTTGTACGCTCCAGTAGTGCAAAGACACACCTAGCGGGGCGTCAGCGGAGCGGGCGTCAGCGAGCAGGAGTAGAGATACGAGATTTCGTTCACTAGAAGGATCGAGTCGTTCACGATTCACTCCCTCTCCGGAATCGTTCACTCATTGTCGTTCCATCGTTCACATGTTTTCCCGCTCTCCCGCTCTTGTCAGCTAATTGCGGGGTGGGGGAGATGTTACGAATTTCACATTCTCGTGCCATATAATATATTAATGCCAGAAAATAAGACATAATTTGGAAATAGTTAGTAAAGGTAATTATATATCAGAACTATATAAAGAGAAGGATATTTGAGATGTTACGTATCCCATATTCTTGTGCCATATCCATATAAGAATAAAACGAAATGATTTGAGTTCACATTAATTTCATAGTGATTTTTTTGTATATTTTTATTCCTTGGGCACGACAATTAAACGATTTGTGTCAAATACGCCACTCTGCCTCTGGACCACTGTAAGAACTTCCCTACCCAGTGAAGTGTGTTAGTACAAGCAATAAAGCACAGTGACACGAAGGAACGATTGGACTGTGCCGGACTCGTAAACGGCGGTTGGAGTAGGAACGATGGTCGGAGAGGATTTTTACATTCTGAAAAATCAGTTCTCGACGAATTGATGTCCCCCCGGGGGACTTACATCTAGTAAGTACGTGTTTGGCGAACACGGGGCCCCGAGCTGTCTGGCATTACTTCCACTTACTTGTGCCATGCTCCTTCCTTTCCCTTTCCTGACCTCCCTTGGTCACCTCTTGTTCTTTTCGATCCCGACGCCAATAGGGCTAGGGTATCTTTCATATTCCTCATTCCTCTCATTTTTTGTCCTACCCCTCATTTTTGTCCCCCCTTATTCTTTGTCCCCCTCATTTTAGCCCCACCCCCACCATTTGATGTATGTTGTGAGATATGTTTTGGTGTGTTGTAAATAAGGAGGGTTTTTAGTGGGTAGGGTTGAATCATCGACGAGTCCCACACGCGGGGAGTCATGTTGGCTTCCCCTAGTGCGTAACTGCATTTTCCCTACCTGTACAAGTTTTTCGGGCTCCAATGACCTTTGATGTCGACATGAGCCCGTAAAGCCCCGCAAAAAGAAAAAAAAATCGACGAATTGTCAACGATTAATGGTTATATTGATAGATTGTGTGGATAATGATTGCGTAAAGAACAATATTGTTGGGTTATCTATTCGAATATAAAACAAGATATACTGATAATTTTCTAAAAAATAATGAAAAAATCACAGAATTCAAAAACAGTGTTTATGAAAAACTTTTGATTGATTTATTGAATCCAGTTGTTGAATATATCATATGATCTTTAAATGGACTGAACGCAATATTTGTTGTGACAGTTTTTCAGTTGCTAGCGTAAAAGGGTTTAGGTTTTTTATATTCCAATATGTTAACGTTATTTCATATTTTGTTTCTACGTTGCTGTTTACTATTTGTTTATTCTGATGTAATCTATAATAGAGAATTGGCTATTATTAAGTAGATATATTTTCTACAATATACAGTAGTAGTTAAATATACTTACATAAGAAATAAATAACGTACGAAATTTAACGGGCGATTGCAATATATATTGTGCTTGTTGTGGGTAATGTGGTTTCGCATTTCTCTTTTTAACTAAAATCACGCCAAAATTTTGATAATTACATAACGAAAATCTCAAAAGACTAAAGTACAAACAAGAATACACGAAGTCAAAAACAGTAAAACACGAAAATAAGAAAACTTTAGAAAAACGAACTCCACTAAAAAGGACGCGAAAAGCTTTTTATCAAGAAGTGAGGAAGCACTAGAACAAATACTCAGTGATGTTATAACAGTGTTGCAATAATTAATATGAACACTGATATAATTAATAATCCGTCCGTGTAAATTGAAGAAAATGAAATTCAAGGGAAGCACCGTATAAGAAAACACTCGTCTTCCTCGCTTCTGTCAATATACCCATCTATTAGCACTTGTGACCTTCAGCAGGCGACAAAGTCGCGTAGGAAGCAGCTGCGATCTCCGCTCCGCGCCCGCCATATTGCCCATAAGATTACACGTGCTTTCTCCTCAGCGGTCCGCAGAAATGAGTGGAGATCTTCGCTGCAAGCAGCAGGCGAAAAATAGCTCCGGTCCCGCTCCGATAGGTGTGTGTTTGCATATAAGATAACGCAGATCAGCTGAAAAAATCGGTCCGCTCCGCGTCAAAAACGCAGGTGTGTCGTTAGCTGAAGGGGTAAAGGTCGAACTCGAAATTTGGCATTTCCTCTTATTTATGTCTCTTTTACAGTATTCCATTTTGTTACTCGTCTCCCTCAGTATATTTAAATTTAATGTGTTAATGATCAGAGACTGTTGGCTGGACTGATGAATCTTTGTTTGGTGTAAATAAGAATGTTATGAAATCCAGAGAAATAAGTTGTTTTCAATAATTATTTTCCCCCAGGTACTGAATTGTTAGTAGAAAGAGAAAAGTGTCACATGTTCAAAGTAAAATGCGTTTTGTTCTGAATGAAAAACTATTACGTTTTTATAACATCATTTATTAGACGAAGCATTGGTCTATGCACATATGACCAACTGTTCCCAATAAATTTGATTCCGAACGGGACCATTAACCCGTCAACAGTAATGAATGTGATTTATTCCCATGCGTGTTCTTCTCGTTGTAATCTGTGTGGAAAGAATTGTTAAACGCTCTTGATTTCGTATAATCAGGAAGTATTATACTGTTACCACTTCCTGTTAAGAGCGGTTATTCTCGGGGATTGTATCTCTTGTGTTCTTCCGGTCCATTCCGTCGTCCGTTTTGTTGCAGTGTCCGTTCGTTGTTTCCAAAGTTCCACTGTTCGACCTAACAGCGTGTTGTGGCCGGGCGGCGGTCACAGCGCCGTTTGCGCCAAGTGTTGCATAACACGCCAGGTGGCAGTCGCGCAACGCGAGGTTGGGAAGGGAGAGAGAAAGAAAGAAAGAAAAAAAGAAAGTAAGTGATGGTGGGGGAACAACACGCGAGTGAAACTGGACCACGCGCTAGGTGCTCTCGTAGCGCGTACGACTTCTTGCTTTCAGGTTTCTCTGTTCCTTTGAGCATCTCGTGGAAGAAGCAAGGATTTAAATGGGGCAATCCTATTTAAAATTTCCTACCATAACTTCCGATTGGAAACACGTGTCCTGGTGGAACGACGCATGTCGCTCCGCCATTCGGGCAAGGCGAAGAGCATTACGGAAATTTAAGGCTAGTCCATCTCCGGAAAACCTCGCCGCATATCGGATTGCTAGAGCAAAAGCGCGCAGAACTATCAAAGGATCCAGATCCACCTCCTGGAAAGAGTTTTTAAGCACCATTAAGAGAACAACATCGTCCACTCCGAAATGAATCAATCCGAAAGATATCTGGAAGATATTCTCGAGTCCCAATATCTGGACTCAATTATCAAGGTCGGATTCTCACCCACAACAGAGAAATTGCAACAGTGATGACTGAATACTTTGCTGACCTAACATCTACAGCAAACTGCGATCCTGATTTCGCGAGAAAAAGGGAAGTAGCAGAGAGCACATCTTTTGACTTTCGTTCCACCAACTGGGAACCCTACAACTCTTCTTTCTCTATGTGGGAACTTGAGCCAGCTCTAGCGACAGTCCACGACACTGCTCCTGGCCCTGATTCCATTGATTATGAAATGCTGAGACAACTCAGTCTCGAATCAAAACAATACCTTCTGGATATCTTTAATCTTTCATGGTTCGAGGGAGTATTCCCTAATTCGTGGAAGGAAGCAACGCTTATCCCTTTACTAAAACCAGGTAAGGACAAAACGAACATTAGTAGTTATCGAAGCATTGCCTTGACAAGTTGCGTCGGTAAAACNGTCTCGTCTGGTATCTTGAACGGCATGACTTGCTGAGTCGATCTCAGTGTGGTTTCAGGAAGTTCCATTCCACCCTGGACAACTTACTTCTCCTGGAATCAGCAATTCAAGATGCTTTCGTGCGAAGACAACATCTCATCATAATATTCTTTGACATCGAGAAGGCTCACGATACTTTTTGGCGTCATGGCATTTACAACAACTCTATGCCTGGGGATTTAGAGGACGTCTTCCTCTGATGCTCATGTCCTTTTTGGATAAACGTTCCTTCCGCTATAGAATTGGAGAAGACACCTCGGATCTCCTTCTCCAAGAGAACGGTGCTCCTCAGGGCTCAGTCTTGAGTGTGACCTTATTTGCAGTGGCCATAAACAGCATAACGTCTGCTGTAAAGAGTCCTCTTTTACACTCTCTTTTTGTCGATGACTTTGCTATCTTTTGTTCATCACAGAGTGTCACAGGTGCGGAGCGACAAATCCTTAATAGATTATACCACTGGTCGAAAACGACAGGTTTTCGTTTCTCTGCTGAGAAAACACGCTGTGTTCTTTTCAGTAGGATACCAATCCTTCTAGCAGAACCTCACCTCACCCTGGGGAACAACGTTCTAAAATTCTACCCCTTTGTTAAATTCTTAGGTCTAATTTGTGATCAGATATTAAATTGGATTGAACATCTGACAGACCTAAGAGCAAGAACATTAAAGTCTCTGAATTTATTAAAGTGCCTGAGTAGCAGGGAATGGGGCGCTGATCGCTACTCCCTGTACCAGTTTTATCGAGCATTCATAAGATTTCTGCTCGATTATGGCTTCGATGTATACAGCTCTGCACGTGCAAGCTATTTAAAGAAGTTGGATAGTGTCCACCATGCAGGAATTCGACTAGTTACGGGAGCATACCGCACTAGTCCCATTCCGAGTTTGTATGTCGAGAGTGGCGAACCATCTCATTACCTCCGGCGGCAACTCCTAATGCTTCGACACTTTTGCCACTTGCAAACTTTACCCGACAGTCTGGTGCACAACGCGGTTTTTCATCCATCCTCTTCTTCCATCCGTTTCTACAACAACAGACTGAGAGCAACCAAACCTTTTGGATATCGCTCCAAACAAATTTTGGAAACCTTAAATATACGCACACCTAATGTCTTACATCAAGGTTTTAGTAAGTCTCCCCCTTGGGCTTTGCACAAGCCGAAGATTATTTTCGATCTTCTGCATCATGACAAGAAGAACACTCCAGCTCCGATGTTGAGGGTATACTTTCAGCTAATCCTCTACAAACACCGGGACCGTATCCCTGTGTTTACCGACGGGTCGAAGCAGGCTGATGGTGTCGGCTGCTCCGTGGTATTTCCCCGTGAGACCAGTGGCTACCGTCTAGGCGACTTGTGCAGTGTTTACACTGCTGAGTGCTACGCCATATTGCGAGCATTGCGATCAACTAAGTGCTCCGGCGGATCACATTTCCTGATTTGTTTTGATTCGCTGAGTGCCCTTCAAGCAATCCAGAACATGTATCCAGCTGATAAGCTGATCCAGAACATCCAGGATGTACTTTTCTCACTTGAAAGTGATGGAAAGATCATAATGTTTTGCTGGGTTCCCGGACACGTGGGTATCAGAGGAAATGAGGAAGCAGACGTTTCGGCAAAGACGGCATGCCTCAAGAACCGCGTGGATTTCTCCACGATTCCCAAACGAGATCTAAATTCCGTCAGGATAAGGATTCTGAGTGAATGGAACAATGAGTGGTTAGCTGTTGAAAGGAATAAACTCCGACTTATCAAATCCTCTGGNTTATCAAATCATGTGTTAAGTCATGGAGCAGTTCCTGTAGGCCAGCCCGGCGCGACGAGGTCTTGCTGACCCGCCTGCGCATAGGACATTGTCTTCTCACTCATAAGTATCTCTTACTACTTGATGATGAACCCGTTTGTGAGAAGTGTAGTTGTTCTCTGACAGTGCGTCACGTACTAACTGATTGCGGAAAATACTCGAGTTTACGGAGACAAATTGGTTTGGCTGCAGATTTACCAATATTTCTCGGAAACGAAACGGTTAATGTTAACAAACTATTGAACTTTATGAGTAGATCGGGGCTCCTCCCACAAGTTCTCGGGAGGGTTTAAAAATTTTCATTCCCTTTTCATCTTTCCTATCTTTTTTCTTACATCCTTTTTTTCTGTAATTCGAAAATATAATATTTAAAAATTGTTTTCCCTTTTTTTGTGATATAATGTATTTTTATTGTGTTTTCTTTTCTTTTCTTTCATCTTTGTATTTAGATGTTTGTTGAATTCAGGAGGGTTTTTTAGTGGGTATGGTCGAAATATCCGGCGAGTCCCACACACGGGGAAGAGTCACTACGGCTCTTCTCTATGGTGCGAAACTGCATTTTGCCCTACCTGCATGGGCTCTAATGACCTCGATGTTGACGAACCCTAAAGCCCCATTTTAAAAAAAGAAACAAGAAACACTGTGTGTTCTCCACTCTTTTGCACGTGACGAATCCCTTTGCGACAAAAAACATCGAGAAACCAATAAGACGGTTTTTATTTTATTAAACATACAAGTGAAGTAATATTATAAATCGACATTTTTTTTACAGTTTAAGAAATACATAAACCTGTGTGCGACAACTATTCCATGAGCTACCTACTTGTGACTTGAGGTTTCTGGCAATCCATTCCTCATGTCCATTATATGTAGTTGAAAAATCTACTATTTGCCCGCAGAAGTTGCGGGAAATATAGAATTGCAATTTAACGGAAAATTCCTAAAATTGCACTCACCAATGTGGAAATCGGGACCTACAAAAATCGAAAGCTATTAGAATCTATAAAATAAGGTATAACTTATGGTGCTGGAACTACACTAAACTGTCTCCTCAATGACAATTTAAAAAAAACATCATCTGTTGCGACACAACCAATTTTTAAAAGAAATACCTACTGAACTTCACACTATTGTCATTGAACGGTAAATTACTAAAATCGAAAAAAAAAAAATTCGAATTTTTTTTTCAGTTCAACCACAAATAATTTCTTTTATCACCTTGAAATATCTATTGTAAGATCAAATGCACTCTAATGTTAAGCCTTGTTGTTTCTCATTTCTTTGTGGTTTAGAAAGGATTGAAAGAAGTTTTATAAAGGTTTTGTGTTTAAATTAATGTGGAGAAACGTGAAAATAAGCAAGCAATTCTGGGAAACGAATTTACCTCCTCAGCACGTCATACCTATGACACGAAGGTAGGAATGTTAGTCATATTTACATAATATGTAGTAGAGGATATTTTTCATTATTACTAAGATTTGATATTTGGTTTCGTGTTGCAAAGTTCCTTGTAGTGAAAACTCTGTTTTTTTGATTTTTTAAATTAGTCCCAATGAGGTTGATATCTCATATATAGAGGAAGCTGTCATTCTATTAAATGTAATTTTTTCGTTTTTGAGTTGATGAAAATCCAGTTTTTGACTTTGCGAGACTTCAGATTAACGTAACTGAAATGCAATGTTATGTCGTTTTATAATAACGATTATGTAGACTTTGGCGGCAGATGAAAATAAACCATCCTTGATTTAATATATTTGGATGTTATTCCGACTAAAACTCCATGACGATTCTTCGCTTATATCTTCATATATCACACTTAAGTTTGTAAATCCCTGTCCAGTGAAGGGAGCTGAAATAAAACTAGGTGTTTCAGATATGCCCTAGTTTCTTTCCTCCCATGGTCATAAATTTGCGTTCAAAGTGTACGAGATTTGTGTAAAAATAGTTGTCACAATTTAATTCGCTGTCTTTACGATTTCCCATTGCGAGCGGAACACCGCCATAACTCTTGAATTCGCCTCGCCTCGCTTTCCTAGAACGGTGCCGATAGGACTGGCGCGTCAATGGGGATTATTGGACTCGTTATCTGGCGCATGTTTCCCTGGAAGAGAGAGCCCGTGACTGCGAGTCGACGAGGAGCTCCTAGTCCTTCTCGGGAAAGAGAGAGATCGCCGTTCGCTATGGAATGGCTCCGATCCAACCGACACACGAGTATCATTTCGATGCGAATGTGTCGCCCCTCAGCACACTTTGGACACACAAAGACAGAGAGAGACGAGAGAAGGGCTTTTTTGTAGTTCATTTCAGTGGCGTACGCAGAAAAATTCTAGGAGGGGGCTTCAACCTCCGAATAAACCATGAACTATGACAAAATATTTTAAATTTTTCAGTCGACCTATTTTCATTACATTTAATGTTTTACTTATAATGTTTTATTCGTGATTGGAGCAGAAGACTCTAGCACCACCTTACGTACGCCTCTGGTTCAAATGGGTTGTTCTCAGATATGGGGATTCACTGAGGATACTCGATGAATGTGAGTAAATCTTGGTTTGGACGAGAGATCCAAATTCATAGAAGGGAAAGGATTTCTCGAATCCTTAGTATATGACATCCCAACTTTTATGTTGGCATGTCACAAGATTGTAAGATTGGTTGGAATGTCACAACCAAAGGTCGGGATGTGGAATTATTCTTATATTTCAACGTGTAATGTATTCAACTGAAGTACTGATACACTGCCGTAGATATTACTACAACCTTATGAGTATTATATAGCTTTGAATTATTACTTTGATAGAGCTGATTGAGTAACTGTGTTTTACCATGGAACCAAAATAAATTCTGAGAACAGTCACAAGGGAGATATATTAAATGTGTTTCTATTAGATTTATTTTACTTCTTCGTATTGGACCTTTTTTAAGTTCACCGATACGCACTTGGCATGTTCTAAACAAACGACTTAATACGCAGACTACTTTGGTATTTAGTTGTATGTACATTTTTTAAATTTACTTAGTGAATAATTTTCAAAGCCATTATGCAGCTATACAAACTTTAAGCGACCAATAATCTTCTTTATTTAAACGCATGGTATCATTGTAAATAATCAGATAGCTGATAACAGTAATTTAGTTAAATCTGGAAACAGAATACCATATTATGAAACCTAATTTATACACTAATGTAATACTAATTCTAATTGACTCAAAAGTATTTCGCAAAATTAAATTTTCAATGTACTTTTGATTGATCTGACCGACACGGAATGGGGGTTAACTAAATGTTGCCAACATTTTCCCTACCTGTACAAACATTTTAGGGCTCTAATAACCTCGATGTCGGCGAGCCGTAAATTCCCAATTAAAATTTGTTGCCCAACGAATAAAACTAGTCCATCATATTTATTTATTTACAAGGCGATATTTTGACTCATAAATAATTTTATACTCCATAATTTCAAAACTGGAAAATTAAATAGTATATTTCTGTATTTTAAAAACATTATACTCTTTAATATTTTAATGTTTTGGTAATATTCAGTGCGTCGGAGTTTTTTTCTATTTTCTCTCGCCGTACATGCCAAACCAAATATTAATTCTGAAGCATAGATTTATTACACAATTTTATACTCGAACGTTTTATGTAAAATGTAAAAAAAGTTTCGCGGATCACTAGTTGGACTACACAATTTAGTGATATATATCAAGCTATGAAGGCACCAGGGAACAACTTTTGAATACTAAATTCGAAGTTTCATCATTTTTGTTCTACCCGATGTTTACCAGTACCAGTGTTTCAAATGACACAAGACATCATTTCTCAAGGACTTGTATTTTTTATCGTACTTTATATTTTATGTCGAATTCTGTTTATTTGAGACAAGTTCTATTGAAACACGTCTTGATTGCGTGTGGTTCTTCTTGAGTCGTGAACATCAAACTTTGTGAATGAGCATGTTTCATCATGCTCGTATGATTCAGCATATACTTTATCGCCAAGACTAATGTGTATCTAACGAAACTGGAGGTTGTAAATATGCTACTCATGAGACTTGGTTTACTGGGACCTAAGTAATAATAAGACGATTCTGTTTTAATGAATAGGTTGCGTCAGATGTGACCTTCACTACATTCTTGTTAATAGACAAACAAAAGTAACATGATACTGGGATTTTACATTCATATCTGGAATTAAAACTCCTAACCTTCGTACTTTTAAATATGTTGTGTTAATAATTGGGAATTGATATACAATTTCCTGAATTTTAGTTAGGTTTTATTATTGAGTAGTTTGAATTTTGGGTTGGACTGATTTTACGTGTTAGTTCTTGGAATAAAGTATAAAAATTGGACATTTTTGGGACACTAATACTGTAGCTTTTCATGCGTACCACCCTTATTGATGCAATAGAATTTGTGACGAACGAACTAAACTGTTTGCGGATGACTTTCTCGTTTATTTCACCTCCGTACATCCATCATAACCTCTATATTTCATTCGTATACCACATTTACCTCTGGATGTATGACAGGAAGATCATCAAACATTCCCACGCACTCCACCAGTAAGCCCGCGGATAAATGGGAAAACGGAAGAAACTCACTAATTAATTAAATCTAATATTATTTTTAAACGAGTTGCATAAAAATTCACGTAATGGAATTAGGAAGTTGAAATAACTTTATCCCTCACATTTTTTGTGAGAAATAAATTGATGAATAAATGTTTTTTTTAATTCGTACCATGTATGATTTTGAAACGCTACTTTTCCATTGACTGTTTTCACTACTTCTTTCATTTACCCGTTGACTTTGTTATTCCACTACTACTTTCTCATTGACTGTTTTCGTGATGCCATCTCTGTTTACAGGCAACCAGTTTGATACAAGTTTAACCGGAAATAATAACGAAACTCGCCTTCAGCGTTATGTAAGGAAAGAGCGCGGGAATCCCTGGTTCTTCTTCGTTTGCTTTGCAATCACGAATTTCTCATTGATAGAAATCTTTCCTTCTTTTTATTTGCAGCGGTTTTACACGATCGACTCTTACACGTCGAAGGTGGTTCACCTCTCTCAAAGCTTGTTTAGAAGGACACGTGCTACGGAATCACGTGTTTAATCAGACATGTGCGTAGCATCTTCCAGATGCTTCTAGAATTTGCGAAGAATTGTTTTGTGGCGGAGTAATTTTGTGCTTTTAATGAGAGTATTGATTTGTGAGGGAAGTTAGTAACAATCACTACGGACGAACAAACTATTTAGTAATGTATGGATCATTCTTGTCCACAAATCTCTTAGATTTTTTTCTTTCCGGAATTATTCATTTCTTTACATGTTCGTTCTTTTTACAGATTCCTGCTTTGATCCTGAAACTGTTATTGTGCTTGTAGATTAAGGCTAATGTCACAAACTCAAAAGACATATCGCTCATGGATTGCAATAGGGGCACAAGTGAATAGATTTTCGGACTAAGTACAGGCCTGATTGTGGAAAAATATTATCTTTCGACCAGCAATACTGGACATCTCATGTTTTGTTTAGTTGTGCCACTATTACAGTCCATGAGCGATATGTTTATCCCTCCTTTAATTTATTGTTCCTTGATTTTCTCTTGAATCAATTCGTTTTTTGTTGAGAGAAACCGCCTGACCCGCCTGCGCATAGGACATTGTCCTCTCACTCATAGGTATCTCTTACTACTTGATGATGAACCCGTTTGCGAGGAGTGTAGCTGTTCTCTGACAGTGCGTCTCCTACTAACTGATTGCAGAAGATACTCGAGTATACGGAGACAAATTGGTTTGGCTGCAGATTTACCAACAATTCTCGGAAACGAAACGGTTAATGTTAATAAACTATTGAATTTTATGAGTAGATCGGGGCTCCTCCCACAAGTTCCCGGGAGGGTTTTAAATTTGCATTCTTTTTTTCTTTTCCTTTCATACTTCGTTTCTGTAATTAGAAAATATATTCTTTAGAATTTTTCTTTCCTTTTTTATGATATAATTTATTGGACTACTGTTTCTTTTCTTTCATCTTTGTATTTAGATATTTGTTGAATTCAGGAGGGTTTTTTAGTGGGTATGGTCGAGATATTCGGCGATTCCCACACACGGGGAGGAGTCACTACGGCTCTTCTCTATGGTGCGAAACTGCATTTTTCCCCATCTGCATGGGCTCTAATGACCTTGTTGACGAGCCCTTAAAGCCCCCCCCCCCACACACACAAAAAAAAAAAAAATGTTGAGAGAAACATTTTTTTCTTGCGAGACTTGTGAGTTCCAATGAAAATATGTGAATACGTGTGAAACTTTTTTTAAAATTAAAATTTGCATTGTGCAGTCATATGACGCTTATGTTAAGCTATCATTATTCTTGTTATAAATATCACTCGTTGATCTGTCCTATTTCTAAGAACTGTCTTTATCTTCGAATATTAATCCGCTTTATTCTCTTTTTCAGGTGAGTGTGAATTGCTTGAACTATATATTACAACTAAGGTAAGCCAATTTTATCAATCTACAAATACTCTGAGAATCTGAATAAAAATCCTGTTATTTATTAAAATTATCCGAGATTTGTAAACTTCCGGACGACAAGGAGTGTTACTCGTTCGGTCACTTTTTCCGCGACCGATCGCTTTTGGAACACGGACACAATTCGATCTTCGTCGGTATCTGCAGTAATTCGGCGATCTTAGTGTTTTTTTCTCATTTACTTTTTTATTTTTTAGCAATTGGCTAACCTGCTCCTGGCGTTAGCTGCGGTATTTTCTCTCTATTTTTCTCTATTTTTCAGTTTAATCTTTCTAATTATTTTATTTTTTCGAGTTTTTTGTGATCAGTAGTTGTATTAAAATCCCAACTTTCATTGTNCTTTGTTCTGTGTGAGTGTTAAGTGAAAAAACACTAAAAACATTTCCTAAGGTTTTCAAACTCAACGGACCAAATACAATTTCATATTGTTTTCATTCAGTGCTTCATTCAAAGGTGTGATAAAGTTTACGTAAGTACAAGCGAAATCATAAATTCAACTTCTTGGTGCATTAAAATTAATTATTTTGCTGTATTTAGATTTTCTGGTGCGTATTCTATTAAATCATTATTAACTTACAAATAA